>LPNX011001467.1:384672-454990 GCA_001517045.1 Pseudotsuga menziesii | reverse complement strand
TATATATATAATATTTTGTTATTACTTTAACTTTTTTCCATTTATTTTTAATATTTTGTTCTAATAAATTTTGTTATTTATTTATTTTTTAATATTTTGATATTACATTAATATTTTTTTCATTTGTTTTTATTATTATTGTTTTTAACTATTTTGTTATTATAGTAATTTTTATTTTATTTTATATGGAAAGAGTGGTCTAATAATTTCTTGAATGATTTTTGTTTAATATAGTGCAAGTTTTATATAACGTTACTAAGAGGTTTGATAAATACAATTTTAAATTATGATAAAATGATATAATTATACCATTTTTTGAAATAGTGTGCTACCAGTAGCATCAATTTTTTAATCTGTGGCTTGATTTTAAGGTTGTTGTAAATAACAATAAGAATTGTTTTCATCCATGTTTACATTTTTAGCTGCCCAAAGCAGTGGTGTTACGTAGCACCACTTTTTTGATTTGGAGGTGTTTGTTAAGAACCCATGTCAACCCTCCTCTTTATTTTGTTAGTATATTTTATTGGACGCATATGCTTTGTAAGTCGTCCAGTTAGTATGTTGTATTATCCCACATTCATGGGGATTAATAGTTAATGTTAAGTCGTCCAGTTAATATGTTGTATTATCCCACATTCATGGGGAGTAATAGTTGTTTAGATTAGACTTAGTATATAACTAAGTGTTGAGTCCAATGAAATCATCCAAGAGTTATTTTGTATTGAGCTTGCTCAAAGGAGGTTGTCCCCTCGAAGTGGCCCACGATCAACAAAATATCTTTTGTGCTCCAATATTTCTGTTATATCGTGCATTCTCATTGTTTATTGCAGGAGGTTCTCCACATCTGGTATCAGAGCACTTTCCTTGGAACAAGTGGGAATTTTGTTTTCTTTTCTAAAAAAAAAGAGGGCAAAATTGGGCGGCGACTTTTAGATCAATTTCTGAAACTTTCTGCACAAAATTAGAAGAAATAGGTTGCATATCTGAATTCCTCTTGAAAAAATACGCAGTTTAAAAAAAAACCATCTCATTTGGAGTTCCGGAAGTGGAGATATCGTGGATTTAAAATAAAGAATTTTTAAGAATTTCAGTGACGACCGTGGAAATTGCAGAGCAAAAATATTTTGACTGGGTGCCCAGATTTCTATTTTGAATGCGTGGGTAGAAGCAGAGTGGCTATTCTAGTTCTAGAAACATGCAATAATAGCGATTCTGAGCAATATAGATCAGGTTATGCTGATTTTAAAATTTTGTGTCAAAACCCTAACTCTAATTACGGTTTTTTTTGGGCATTGGGTGGAATTTCTGCCACATTTTTTCTGGCACTGTGATTATTATAGTAGTTCTTCTTCTTATAGTGGTACTATTCATTTGGATCAGGGAATAAACCCTATCCGCTTAATTGTGGGAAGTACTTGGGCATAGCCCTAAAACTCATTGTGAGGAGTACCACAGGAACCTCGAAGTAGCTGGACATTGAGAGGACCTACCAAGCGAAAAGGGCAACGACCCCCACCAGATTGACTAGATTCCCATCCGCGAGGAAAACCAAAGAGATGTCGTTTTTGGCCAAGCGGTTAGCAGTTTTACCTGTGCCGTGAAGTGAGGGGTACTGCCCCAATACTCAATTCTGAGACAGCCTTGGTGGCCGAGTGACTACCTTTGAACCATTAGGAAGCCGAATATACCTGGGGTCCATATCTATTTACTGTTGATAAAGCATATAATTCCACAATTGTCATAGATCATTTATTCCATTTCAAGTTGATAAAGCACAACTTTTTAGCACCGTCACAGGTCATTTCTTTAAAAAAAATGAGAATAAATTTCTGTTTTTTTAACCATATCTTCCTTGATTTAGCTCCATTTCCCTTGAAAATTCATAGTCACCCCGTAATTCCATTCTGCATATTTCATTCATTGAGGACCCTATCCCAAATTCCACTTCCCAAAGTTCCAAATGCCACATTTGTCATAACTTCTTCAATTCTCACCCAATCGCCTTCAAATTTTGCCACAGTGTTCATTTCTGAATTCTGCTTCATTGTCCCTCTTTGACAAATTTTCTCATTCTTTCACCCCGCTTCTGAAATTCGCATTTTCTGTTCCTTGTCCTTCAGAAAGTGTCCCAAACCTAGTCAACTCCAATTACCCACTCACATCTTTCCCAAATCATTTTTTTTCTTCTAAAACCCTCTCTGTTTTTGTTTTTCTACCCATTCCCCCCCCAAAAATAAATAAATAAATAAATAAATTCTTGCTATTATCACCCGCGCAGGAGCAAATAGACAAATGGAAGAAGAACTTGCCACCCTCAAGACCAAACTCGCAGATTTGGATCAACGATTTCTTGACCTCCATCTTCAGCATTCAGCCATGAGAAACCGACAACAGTCTGAGTCTTCAGCGAATACTGAGTTCTTTGCTTCCAGCAACTTTCGTGGGCCAAAGATTGATTTCCCTTGCTTCAATGCTGATGATCCAACTGGATGGATACACAAGGTAGAACAATAATTTAATATGCATAACACTTTTGATGTCACCAAAGTCCCACTTGCATCATTTCATTTGGAACGTGAAGCCCTTTAATGGTTTTGTTGGTACATCAAGGATCATGAAGAGCCCCAATGGACAGATTTTTGCCAACTCCTTTTGCACCAATTTGGCCCTAGTGGTTTTGATGAATTCACCAGAGCACTCACCAAACTTTGCTAGACTGGCACTGTGAGAGAGTATGACAAAATTTGCGAAATTAGTCAAGCACATATAAGGATTTTTTGATGCATTCTACAGGAGTTGTTTTATCAGTGGTCTTAAGGATACAATCCGATCTGAGGTTAACATGTTTTGTCCCAACACAATGATGGAAATCCTAGGGTTGGCTAAGTTTGTGGAGGATAAGATCAGGGCTCAACAACGCCCCACATCCACTTTTGTTCCATTCAGAAATATGGTTTCCCAAAGACATCCAATCCCTCTAACTCCTAGACCCAATCCTATCAAGCATTTGTCTGAAGCCGAGATGCGGGCACGTAGGGAAAAAGGACTTTGTTATAATTGTGATGGGAAATTCATCCGGGGACATCATTGTACTGAACAAAATCTCTATCTCTTGGATGTGGTTTCTCCACCTACACTTGAAATTTGTGAAGCTTCTCAGCATCTAGTAGATGATTAGGTCGACATTCAGCAGTCGCCTGTTGACCCTCATTCTCATGACGAATACCCAGAGATATCTCTCCATGCATTAGCCAGAGTCACTGCCCCACAAACCATGCAGGTCAAGGGTTTCTTCAAGAAGATTCCTCTTACAATACTCATTGATTTCGGTAGCTCCCATAACTTCATTGATCCTCAGATTGCCAAACAAGCTGATAGTTTTATCCATCTTTGCTCCATCTTTAAAGTCATGGTTGCCAATGGAGCACATTACCTTGCAAAGGAAAGTGCCGCAATGTGTGTATCTCTATTGGAGATTATAACTTGCGCTCTAACATGTTTTCCATGCCTCTAGGAGGATGTGATGTGATTTTGGGAACTCAATGGTTATGCACCTTTGGACCCATCTTATGGGATTTTGTTGAACTGTGGATGCAACTTTCAGTCAATGGGAACAAACACACATTCAATGGCTTACAACCAGGTTCTCTTAGCATCATCAGTTCCCATCGCATGGAAAAGATTCTTAATACAAATTCACATGGTGTCATCGCTCAACTCCATTTCATTCAGATGCAACCTTCAGTAGTCTCAACTACTCCCTTGGATCTTTCATTCCGATGCACCCTTCAGATGCCTGATTTTTCCAAGCTCTTCACTCTTGAGAGTGATTCTTACGACAATGGACTTGGGGTTATCTTCTTTCAAGATGAACATCCCACTGCATTCATCGACAAATCCATTTCTGGAAAGAATTTATCCACCTCTCTATATGAGAAGGAAATGATGACTATTTTTCCCACAGTACAAAAGTGGTGGCCATCCTTGTTAGAGAATCCTTTCGGCAGCAAGACTGATCACTAGAGTTTGAAATATTTCCTGGAAAAATGGGTCTCATCCCCAACACAACAGAAATGGGTTAGGAAACTTAGGGATTATGACGATGAGATCACTTACAAGAAGGCTAAGGAAAATTTTGTGGTGGATGCTCTTTTCCGCACATTTGATGCCCATGTTTCTCTTTCAGTTATTTCTATGCCTATTCCAACTTGGTTACACTACGTTCAACAATGCTATGTCAATGACTCCTCATTATCTGAAATCATCCAAAAGTTGGCCAGTAACCCTTCTGTGGTACCGTATTCATATTGGGATGGATTTTCTCTAAGATACACAGGTCGTCTGGTGCTTCCCCAGAACAAAGACCTTAAACATGTGGTATTTTATGAACTCCATGCTTCTCCATTGGCAGGACACTCTGGGTTCATCAAAACATATGAGCTGGCGCAACGTAACTTCTTTTGGAAGGGGTTGCAATGAGAAATTCAACATATGGTTGCCAAATGTGCTCCTTGTTAGCACCACAATGGTGAAACTACACTCCTTTCCAGATTGCTCGAACCTTTTCCCAACCCTACAAGGATTTGGACATATATTTCGATGGATTTCATTCAAGGGCTCCCTAAATATGGAGGGAATACCGTAATATTGGTTGTGGTGGATCAACTCTCCAAATATAGTCATTTTTGTGCTCTCAGCCATCCATATACCACCCTCTTCAATCGCACAAATTTTCATGGACTAGATCGTCTTTCTTCATGGATTCCATTCTTCCATTGTCTCAGACCGCAACACAACTTTCATAAGTCATTTACGCCTCACTAACACCAAACTGCATATGAGTTCATTTTATCCACCAATAGATGGTTCGACTGCAGTCGTCAGCAAATATTGGGAAACTTATCTTTGTTGTTTCACCTCTGAAGAACAACATCAGTGGGAAAAGTGGTTCCCTCTTGCTGAATGGTGGTACAATAATTCCTACCATACTACATCTAAAATGACTCCATATGAAGCAGTTTATGGTCATGCATCTCCAGTACTCCTTCCATCCACCCCCAACAGTTCACCAGTTCAGGCAGTTGACATGGTTCTTTGAAATCGACATCATATTCTTCACCTCCTGTAGGACAATCTTCACACGGAAAGAACCCACATGAAACAACAGGCCGATCAACACTGTTTTGAGCACACTTTTCAAGTTGGTGATATGGTTTTTCTTCGTCTGTAGCCTTACAAGCAATTATCCTTGAAAGACAAAGGGAATCAAGCGCTTGCTCCAAATATCTCTGGCCCATATAAAGCTCTTCGAAATATTGGGTATGTTGCTTATAAATTGGCACTTCCTCCTTCTTGCATTCAACAAGTGATTGGCACCAGCATCAGTGCACAAATTGTTTTACCAGAATGAGATAATGAAGGATCCAACATTTCAGAGTCAGAGGCCATCCTCAATAAGTGCACTTGTTATCTTCTCTCTTGGTCCATCACAGAGGTCTTTAATTCAGTGGCACAACATGCAACCAGAGAACGCTACATGGAAACCACTCCTTTAGATTCGGCAATAGTTTCCACATCTTAAGCTTTGAGGACAAAGCTTTTCTAAGAGGGAGGGGATGTTAAGAACCCGTGTCAACCCTCCTCTTTATTTTGTTAGTATATTTTATTGGACGCATATGCTTTGTAAGTCGTCCCGTTAGTAAGTTGTATTATCCCACATTCATGGGGATTAATAGTTGATGTTAAGTCGTCCAGTTAATATGTTGTATTATCCCACATTCATGGGGAGTAATAGTTGTTTAGATTAGACTTAGTATATAACTAAGTGTTGAGGCCAATGAAATCATCCAAGAGTTATTTTGTATTAAACTTGCTCAAAGGAGGTTTCCCCCTCGAAGTGGCCCGCGATCAATAAAATATCTTTTGTGCTCCAATATTTCTGTTATATTGTGCATTCTCATTGTTTATTGCAGGAGGTTTTCCACAGCATTTTTTTGTGTTTTTTTTCACAAAAATAAGAGTCTTTATGGCTAGAGTTCTCGTTTTGAGTATAAAGTTATTGTCAAGTTGTATAACATGTTTTGTTTGCATGAATAGCTTAGGTTAGTTGCAATTCATATATGCACTTTTAATGACATATCTCTATTGGAATTTAACTTAATCATAGTTCTTGTCTTTTATAAGCGATCTAAGTTCAAATCCCATGCTAAATTCGATACTAAACTTGATGTTGTTTTGAAATGATGTTTAGCATCATCTTTAACATCGAACACATGTCCCCAGATGCGGGTGACTCTCCGTCGACTAGACAACAGGGCATGACTAACGGGGCATACAACTGTCCCCCGACATCACCCCCCTGATGTCACCTCATTGGAACTTAATGCGCTGGATGTCCACCACTTTGACGGGCATAGAGATCAAACTCTCCATGGTACGCGTCCTTCCCCCTGTCACATGGTACTCTGCCTACGTTTGAAAATTCATGGAAATCATTAATGCTCCTTTGGAAAAGCGCTGCCAGGTTAATGTCCAGAGCCGCCGGTTCTACATTCCATTCTCCACCTGTTCGCTTTTGTTTACACCTGCGAATTTTGGTCACCCTGCATTTCAAATTTCTGCTCCCAGCTTCCCTGCCGTCTCCTTGGTGCCACATCCCCTCATTTTTCTCACAAGATGCATCATGTTGCGCATATAGAGGGAGACTCCCAAACAGGGTTGTGAAGGCTAGGGCACCTCTAACCAATCAGCCACCAACTTTAGCACCCAGGCCAGTTCGGAAGGATATGAATTGGAAATCCTTGGTCCCCTCTGCCTCCTGTTCGATTACTGGGAAGATGAAATTACTAGCTCTCTTTCTGCGACCAACATGACCACTTAGCATCGACGTAATTATTGGGTCATGAAAAATCTCCTAGTCCATCTCCTACGTCGCTCCACCACCCCCCAACTCATGCCTCCGACTCCCTCGGCTATTCCAGTCGCTGCTCTCCTCACTGACACCCCTGTCGCGCCTATGGACATTGAGCATACGCAACCCCCTCCCCAGTGAAAAATGGCCAGCACCAAGTACGGAAAAACCAATCTCACGGTAGAGTACCAGAAAACTGAGCCTCTCCCTGTTAAAATAAATCCCTCCAGCAGCGACAACGATTCCAGCAGCGAGGATGGGATCCCAGACAACATTGACGGTCCAGTCACCACAAAGCCATCTGATTCCATGGTGCAAAGCCTTCCAGGAATGTAGCTGGGTTTCGAATTAGGAAAACCCATTGAGGAGGAGCCTTACACAAAGCCTTAACCAGGTTTTTATAAATCATGTATTCTTTTTTTTACAAAACTTATGGGGATTCAGATACCCATGCTTACTATCATAGTGCTTTATCAGGTTTATACTTGTAAACTCTATACTTTCCATATTTTTAAGATATGTTTTCCTTCTCACAGGGAGGATATCTTAGACTATAAAATTATGAATTCCCTTCAAGGGCAGGTTAATCCTCTCTTTTTGCTTGCAGAATAGACTCTCTGATTTGTACGACTGTATTATTATTTTACTTCAATAAAATAGTTCTTAAATTAAAAAAAAAACATCATACACATGTGCCAAATTGACAAAAATAACATTAAAATATGCGACAATGGCCTATTTTGTTGTAGTGTCATCACATATAAATGATGTCATGTAGAGACAAATATCTAGAGGTAAGACAAAACAATCTCCTAAGCATTTTTTTTGAGATTACTCTAGTGAATAAAAGTTTTTGTGGAGGTTTCCACCAATAGAAGATTGGAAAAAATTATTAAAAGAGCCTTGCATTTGACAACGAATGTTCTCCATAACTTAAAAAAATAAAAATATGGGTGGTTTAAGGTTTTAATGGAGGATTTTAATTTATGTATGCTTGTGCTCTTTTTTTATAAGTTGCATAGATTTATATTAAAATAAAAAAAAAGATTACATGCATAGTGTTTGATACACGTGTATCCTCAGTGTCAGGGCACTAGAAAAATAACAAAACATCTGTCATGGACCTGCTTTTGGTGAGGGAAACCAAGTCTCCCCAAACAAAACGAAAGCAGAAAGTGGCTAGAACAGTGTATGACAAACCAACTGAGCGAACATAAAAAAAACATAGAGAAAATAGAAAATTCTAGGGCCTTACGGCTTTCACCAAGGTTCTTTGACAATGGGGCAAGACTTGTAGTAGTCATCATATTCACCGGAGAGATCAGGTTTCAAATCCAGAGGCGGCTCCGCTGCAGGAGGAGGTGCCGATGAACTTTGTGATGGCTATTTGTTTGCTCGCGTCCATCTTCATTTTGCTTGTTTATCCTTGCGTTGGGGGGATATTCTTCCACGCATCGTGCAAGCATGATGTCCTGTTGCTCGGGAGTCTCTTTGGGAGGGTCATACCGGTTCAGGCCATGTGAAGACAAAGAAGTCTGCTGATTCGAGGAACTATCATAATTGCTTGAAGGAGAAGGGGAAGGAGCTCTGTCTTGTTCCCAAAGCAGCTAGGTGAGGACATTTTTCATGTGTTAGTAGTGGGAAAGCCTTTGCCTCAGGGGTTGCATCGTGCAGTGATGAGCAACAACTTCTACTTCCTAGTCATCCACAACCTTGTGAACGCTGAGGGGGATATGGGCACCATACCCTACAGAGATGGAGCTTCATAGCGCTACTTGGCCTCGTGCTCCCCTGGAGCTACTGCCCCTGCGAGGCATTGCGTGAAGTCGTCGCGACATAGTCGGTGAGTGGACTCTCTGCTTCCTATTCCTGTCTTTCTTTCTGTCTTGAGAGATGGTAATGCACAAAGGAGTGGAGCAGGAAAAGAAAATGCGAAGGATAACCTTCCGCGAAAACCAAATCCGTGCAAGGCCATCATACGAGGTGACCTGGTAGCTAAGCCGAGCGCCGACGTCCATTAATGTCCAGCGCTGAGAGGAGTGAGCCATTAGAGCATAGAACCAGTGCGAGGTGACCGATGTATAGAATTGAGTGCCTTCCAAGCTGGAATTCCTTCACTAGGAGGAGGGTTGCGTAAATACCTGAGAGGCAGTGACAAATGCCGTAGATAGCATTCAATGTGTTGTCCCACCTTCCACCACATCCCTCCTCGAAACACTCGCATCCAAGGTATGCATGATTATGCTTATACATATATATATATATATATTAAAAACACATATATATTTTAAATATTTGGAAAGTATCAATGCATATTACCAATTAAGTGGATATATTTATGGTATCGATAATAACAATAGCAATGATAATAATATCCTAAAAATAATTTGTTTTCATTGTACTTTGGAGTACCATTGCTTACATTACAAAATATAAACACTAATACATTAATACATGTATATCGCACAAGTCGGTAACAATAATTTAAACACATCAATGCATGACAATAATTAAAAATCACTAATGCATAAATATGGATACAACACATTGTTTTGTTCAATCAAATACAATACACTCATATGATATGTTTTATATGTTTTAGTGTTAATAGAAAACACCCATATGATATGCTTTAGTGTTGAATAGAAAACACCCATATGATATGCTTTAGTGTTGAATTTTATTGTATTACATGTATGCAAATGCATCCACTTGTTTTTATTAAAATTTAAATCACTTATCAGAAAATCAAATATTTTGTATTTCAATTTATGTTCGAATATAATAAATGCATTTTAATATATTATATTGTTTAAACAAATATATTAGTTGATTATATTTATGTTTATTGTAATAATGGAAATTACTGTAATGCTATATTTACAATATTAAAGATTGCAATAGAATAAAAAATACTATTTTATTAGATATGGATATAGAAGCTTTTATTACATAAAATGAGACAACATTAATGATGATAATCAAAATGTTAATAAATATTTGATACAATTATTAATAACTCATTGTCATATCAATTGTGACAATATGTCTACATTTTGAGAATTTACACTGTGTATGAGTTTTAGGAACGCCCCAATGTTTCGAATGGACACTCCACCCATCATTAGGGGATCAAGAAAGCCATAAAGTGTGACATAAGAGAGTGTTAGTAGAATGCAAAGAGAAAAACTATGTAGTTGTGAGAAACATGCCTACATTATAAACATACATATTAAAATATATATACGTTATAAACATAATGTCTTATTTTTATAAATTAACATTCCAAGAAATAAAACTTGTAACATTCAATTATATTGATCATCATTCATCTCGTCAATTGCTACCATTACTCGAATTGCCTACATGCCCAATTTTTTCATCACTTCTAGGAGATATCGTATTTGAGTTATTTGCGATGTTTGTCGAGTAGTTAATTTTATTCCTCCTTTTCATGTTCCATCTACAAACATAGAAAAAGAGAGTAATAAGCATATCTACATATATAATATAATAAATTTGATTGTGTATAAATTGAAAAACATACAATAGAAACGAGTGATTCATAGGCTATACACATTTTTGAAAGTTGCATGGTTCATGTCGGCTCTCAACATATTTTCTAGTGGCTCCACTCTATATTTTTGTTTTCTATGAGTTTTATATGCCATGACAAACTATAGATATAATTAAATGTTTAATATTGTTCAATTAATTATAAAGTAATGGAAGTAAATCAATTAACCCCTGATACTTCAACATCTACCCACAACCCATATGTAATCCAATGTTAATAAAATGCCCACAACTCTTCTTTGTAATTTAGCACCTCGTAGAAAATATCTATAGACAATTGTAAATTAATTAAAATATAAAAATCACACCAAATATCAAATGTTAAGTAAGAAAAATACAAGACTCACAAAAATTGTGATCAACCGTTTTTTTCCTTATCATCTTATTTGTGATAAATGGGTCCCATTTTGATTTCTTTTCTACAACAACAAAACACATAAAAATTAACATTTCATGTGAAAATTGGACTCTTTAATTACACATAAACAAAATCTATGATTGCATACTCTTGATACACATTGTTGTTGGAATAACTCCCCTCGTTATTCAATTATTCTTATTTCTTTGACCATCTCCTTTGTACACTTTTTGGACATATCTACAAACATTTTTTTGAATATAATCTCATTTGGTATCCTTTATTTTCTTAATCTTCCAAAAAAATGAAAAACACAATAGAAAATCGATTAATATTTCTATGATATTAAAAATTGTAGAAATATTAATTTGCGAATTTTTGGACAGTATATACATATTATAGGAAAACATGTTTGACAATAATACTTTCTAAATTATCTTTTTGTTATTGTATGAATTTACTATTGCATGTCTCACAAGTCTCATTGACCATTGCTCCATAAATTCTTACTACAGTTTAAATCTAATATGATTCTTGGATTCATTGTATTGCCTTTTGTATTGTAAGTGAAAATAGTTTCTAGACATTCTTTCCAGTACTACAAAGACTTCGTAGTTTTATAAAATGCCCTGAAATCATTAACTTCCAACACCACTCCATGATTAACTAATGACCAATTCATCATCATTTACACTCTTCATAACGTTTTTCTTCGTAGGATAGCCTTGTGTTTTCTTATTATCAATTTGTACACAACATTCTACAAATGAAAAAGCAAATGTTTCGAACCTATTGGCTATTATAAGTACATTATTAGTTAAAAAAATGGAAAAAACTTCATGCTAATCAACTTTTGATCCACCTAATTCCATGTTTGAAACAACTTTTTTCCATGAATATATTAAAAAAACACATTTTTTTATTCTAGTAAGAACAAAAAATACATCTTGCAAGTACAAAAAATGGCTACGATCCCCCTAAAACTTAGTTACGAACTTGACAAGAAGTCTCTAAAGTTCTTGTTTTTATAGAGGCTGCCTTAGTGGTTGTTTTTATCCCCATTTCAAAAAATGGTGCTACCGATAACATCCTTTTTTTTTCAGGGTTAAAATTGTAAAATTTTGCAGCTATGATACAAATTTGCTAACAAAAAACATAAAATCAACCTCCAAATTGAAAAGTGGTGCTCCTATAATCACCCTTCTTTTTTCAAGGTTAAAATTACAATTTGTTTGAAACCATGACCTTGACCACTTGTATCATTGCTAACAAAAACCTTCAAATCGACATTAAGATAAAAATAGTTTTTCTACTAGTAACACCTTCTTTTTTGGGTGGTTAAAATCACAAGTTGTTTGAAACCATGTCCTTGACAATCGATGGCATCACAAACTAAAACTTTAAAATTAACCCTTCAAATTGAAACATGGTGCCACTAGTAGCACATTTTTTTATTTAGAGCTTAAAATTGCAACATTTTAGAAAACATGGTATCAAAGTTGGCATTATTACAAATAAAACTAAAAAAAACAAAAACAAATCATTAGAAGAAAAAACATTTCTTTAGAACAAATTTAAAAAATAAATTAAAAATGAACATGTGAAATTTAAAAAACATAATTTATAAGATCATTTAAAAAAATGAAATACAAATTAAAATAATTAAATTTAAAGAAGTCCAAATAATCTTTTAAGGAAGACATTTTTTAAATATTAAAAACATTATATATATATAGATACATGAAATTAAAAGAAAAACTTAAACACAACCTTAAAAAACAAAATCTCGGATGCTAGTGATGCTGGCAAGAGGGCCAAGTGTGGAGGAGATGGGAGACTCGTCCCGGTCTCTACCACATTGTCCATGCAATTAAATCGCCTCCTGGCATGTTGTAGAAAAATATGGTCGAGCAAGAGGTGGGGAGATCATACTATATGGTGGAGTGATACAAAATTGGCTCCAACACTTAACCGTCTCCAGGAGATGAGGGTAGAAATGATAACTAGGTGGGAGTTGAATGTGTGGAGGACTTTGTGGTATGTTTTGGAAATTTTGACCAGACTATCGATGGAAAAGCCAAACAATGGGAGTGATGACCCATGTGATCCATTTTGTGCCCACAACCTCCTTCACCATCCTCTAGTGGTAGTCGTAAAGTATGTGGGAAACTATTTACACTACTGGGATTGCAAGGTTGGCTACATTGTGCAGTTGGAACCTTGGGTCTAAAAAGGAGGGGGGATTTCCACCATTACCATTTGAACAATCATAAAGCAGAACAAGGGAAGAAGGGATGGGAAGTTTGAACAATCATAAAGCAGAACAAGGGAAGAAGGGATGGGAAGTTTGAACAATCATAAAGCAGAACAAGGGAAGAAGGGATGGGAAGTGAGTGACTCATATGCATTGTGTTAAAAAAGAAGTTGGAGAGGAAAAGTAGGAATTTTTTAGGGAGGTGCAAAGGGATGTCATGCAATACTTAGAATGGTTGGAGCAGGATATTGATCAATTGTCTTCATTAGAATGAATGCATAATTGTTTGCAAACTATCTGGCCTATAATTGTATCAAGGATATTGCATTTTGGCACAACAATAATACATTGTTTAGGGATTTGTTTGAATCACTTTCAAAAAATGAAGTTTCCACTTTCTATTTTTTTGTTTGAGTTTTCGTTGCAATGATGAAAGACACACAACCTATTAAAAAAAATAAACCCACTGCACCTATCATATAAGTGCACTATATTACCCTAAACACACTAGAAATAATTTTTAATTAAAATTCAAGTGCAAACCTCCGCAATTAGTACTTTGTGGAAGTTTTAGCGTAAGTATTTTTCCAATGCACATCAAAATCCAACGCACCAATGCACTTATTATAACTAAATGCATTGATTCATAAATATAAGCTAGGCACATTGTTTACTTAAAATAGAACTTCAAACATATGTTTGAAGTTAGAATGTTACTGCTTCCCAAACTTTCCTTTTAAGTATGCAACCATGTATTGGTTGTGATTTTGGAAAAAAAATGCAAGGGAAAAAACAATATAATATCATGGTCGATTCTTCAGATTCCTCATTACATATATTTCCCAGTTCGCTAAATTGTTCCTTGTGATTTGTAATAAGTCTAGATTTTATTTATATTTTGATTATCTTATTGAATTTATGCTACCTTTGCATATGTATTTGGAAAATTGTGCATTTCATTTTGCAGGATCTTGATTTGAGATTGAGATCAGATGAGCATGATAGTCCACAAGTACAAAAATGTTGCACACTCTTATCTCGTGCAAATTACCACATGTGATAGGATGGTAGATGAAAATAGAGAGCCACTTTACCACACCCACTATAACATGCCATCTTCCAACGTGCAGCTTGGGCCAATGGCACTTCATTGTGGACTTAATCTTTTTTATGATACCCCAATAATATGTGGTTGTTCAAAATGTGAAAAAGTTGAAGGTCAACTCTTAGCATGTTACACTATCCCATTATGTTAATGACTAACTACCCAATGTTGATGATTTGATACTTCCCACTACGATCAAGGATCCATTCAACGCTATAGAAAATACACATAGAAACACTTCCATATGCTCTTTTTTGAAAACTCGGAAGCTAGATCCATTGTGTTTTGTCTGAAACTGACCAATTTATCTCGTTCTACTGAGTGAATCTAGATCTTTAGTGAGCCAAAGTATGATAATATACTTCCCAAAACATTTCTACTAGGTGATCCAAAAATTTGTATGGGCTAAGAACAACAATGTCCAAGACTACACCAAGGTCATTGCGATTGTTGGAAAATTTTTATGACTTCTCTCTTCTTATCTATTTGCAAACTAAATATACAACTCGTTACAACCACGCATTGTATAATGCTTGGTTGTCTTCTCTATCTATGATCAATGTTGGGACCAAATTCTTCTTTTGCGATAATAATTACACAATTACCAAATCTAAAATAGATGATGCAAATCTTGGGTTGTTTATCCCTTCACATGTGTTTGTTTGTCCCAAATAGCGAATAACACTTATGCCATGTTGTGGTCCTTTTTATAGTTGATATGATTATTTGAATATTGTTAAATACAAGCATATTGTTTCTATGTATATTATGTGCATGAATGGTTATGCTTCCATAAACTTTCGCATGAAGAACCTATTATCTATCAATGGTTATCCATGCACTTGTGGCAACATTGCAGGGTTTATAAATAACTATAGGTGCTTATTATTCAGTGCAAATTGTTTATTTGAGGAATGACAAATAATTCTTTATGAAAAGAAAGACATCCATATTTGTTGTTGTACATGCAATATGTAGTTTGTCTCTTGGTGACAAATTGTTAATAAACCATACTTTTCATGGATCACAAATTGATCATCAAAGGCAACTTACATTGATACGACCTTTAGACATTACCTTAGGGTGTAATATAAAGACCGTTGAGTAATTTTAACTTTGGATTTTCTATAGAATTAATGTCAATTTATCGCTTAATTTGACATTTTTTAAAATAAAATTGGTTATTGTATGTGCATTGGAAAAAAATCCATGCTTCTAATAAATGTTTGGTCTAATGTTTGAACATACTAAATGCATTGTTTTTACTAATATCATCGATTTAATCTTCAATATGTTGTAATTAGGATTCAAACTATGAACAACATATCTACCATCTTATATCGTTGTACCCCACTATGATGTCAACTCGAGAGAAGTTTGTCAAACACGCATAGATATGAGAGAAAGGATACCAAACATGGTTGAATCAACCACCTATTCCATTCCCAATATGTCCTATGTTGTCAATTTAGAATGTCTACAATGACATTGGTTCTTCACATGTTGGGGATGAAAACAATAATATAGAGGTTGGTATGAATGATTTCTTACAAGATACCCATTTCATGTAGGGAATGTTGTTAAATTCATCCCAATAAGATGGGCTAGGGGGCGATGAGAATCTTCTGCCACAATCCAACTAGGGGAAACAATGTTACTAGGCAACTTGAAAGCAATGTATGGTATGCAATATGCTTGTTTCTCAACATAATTGAGGTAATTAACAAGTGTGTCTCTTATTTTTAACGAATATTTTCACAATGTCAACAATGAAAATGAATTTGTGCATGCTTGATGAAATTGTGCATTTATATGGCCATTAATTGTAGGTTATTCAAAGATAAGATACTTCCAAGTACTAATGTCCTTATTAATAAATGAAAAGAGGAAAAGTAGTTGTTGAAAGGTTGGGTGTTGAGTACATACTATATTACTCTTGCATGAACGATTGTATTCTTTACATAGGAAAATATGCTAACAAAGAAATATGTCTGAATTGTCGACATGATAGGTACTGAAAATAAAAGGTAAAGTACATGGTTCTCCTTATAAGATATTATGGAACATGCCTTAATCCTAGGTATCTCAAGGATCTTTCACTACAAACAATTATACATGTTTCAAGGGTGGGATGCCTCACATAGAAGTGAACCAAGATCTATGTGAATCACAATAGATTCAATAGCCATGAAGCATATATAAGATACATGGCCCAATAAATTCAAGGATGAAGTACAAAGTCTTTGATTGAGCATAGCCATGGATGGAGTTAACTTGTATTCCCTCTAAAACACTAACTATGATGTTTGGACAGTGGAAGTGATAAGTATCAATATCCTCTCATGGTTGTTTATCAAGATGAAACATTTTATGTTGGATCTTATAGTTCTTGATAGGAAACAAGTGAAGGGAATGGATGCCTACCTCCAACCATTGATTAATAATATGAATCAATTATGGGAAGGGATAATTCAATCCTATCAAGATCCATCCTGAAAGAATTTTTTTCACATTGTATGGCATATGTGCATACACTACACATAATCATCCATAATTATGAGTTTGCTTTGGTAAGCATGTAAACTGAATTGTTTATATCCATAATGTATTTGGAATACTTAATTTGGTGCGACTATCTTCTTGGCAATACTGTGTTCCATATATAATAATACCACATGTCTTGTGACAAAGGGGAATTGTAGATGTAAATATTGTGGACCTCGTATAAAGGCTAGGTGGTTTGTGTTAGTCCGAGAGGTAAACTAGGTTGAAATACCATATGCCCAAGCATGATAGAGGCTCAACTTTATAGATATTAGAGCTATATATGTAATTAAACTTGGATTTGACTCATTATTTGAATGCTTTAAGTATTTAACTGGTTTATGAACAATTTTGTAGATGTAAAGGTAAATTGCAGAGGAATTTTACAAAATCCAACATAACAATAATAAAATGGAGATATATTCAACATATGAGAACAATCTTTGAATTCAGAAAGCGTTGACATGCAAATTTCCTAAATGAAGACACATTTTGAAAATAATGATATGTGAAATACATAATTCAATAATTCTTTACATACAAAAAGGCACAACATGAGGTTACTTGTGAATCTTAAGCAACAAGACAATTATGTATACAATAAGGACATAATAACTCCATACACTATTGCATTTACACAAAAACTTTAAGGAGCATGATATAAGCAAAATAGCTTTGAATTGTAACATAACATCCAACATTTAATCACAAAAGGGATCAACAATTCTCAATTGGGGTCAAATCTTCTATAACATGATTTATTATCCTTCTCATGAATCCTCTCATACAATGGACACTATTACAATAAACAAGACACAGAGGAAGAACTCTCTGCAGGACTCCATATCCTTAACATATGGGACGATAATACATGGCAAAATTATTCATATGAATCAACATATTAGACATAAAACTTCTCATTCTAAAAATGCCAGCCTTAAGCTCATGGCTCGAATTACATTATATAGACTCTTGAGCCTAAGTGAATATGGTTGAGTCTAAAGTGTCTGATAACAAACTTTTCACTTTATGACTTTTTTACAAAATTGATTTTGCATGTTAAATTTTCACAGTTTTCTTTTTGCTCGAACTCTTCTTATTGATTTTTTTTCTAGAGATATGTGTCCCCTCATGCACACTTGAGTTGTGGCAGCTTGCTGTGTTGCAGGGGTACTTGATAGATGTGCTTGCGGTGGATTTACTTTCCCTATTGGTGATTTGACAGATATGGGAGATGGAATGTTCATGAACTGTGTTGCTACTATTGGATACTGTTGAATCCTTGATGTGGTACTTGGCCTATTGGAAGCCTGACTTGGATCATGTTGCTTTTGAGGTGCAACCAACTTAGAGTAATTTATCACTTTTTGCCATTTTTTTCCAATTGGAATTTTGTGAGCTTTTAGAGCATCCAATGCCAACTCCACATTTGTGTGTTTCACAAAAGAAACTAGATCCATATTCTTGAATAAACTATTCAAGGTTGTCCACATCTAGAATTGTGGCTTGAACCTATCTATTACCCGCTCTCCTGAATTTTTTCCTTCTAATGCCTTGGTAGGAGGTGATCTATTCTTCTTTTGAATTAGACTGTCTTTTAATTCTTCTTTAGCCAACACTCCCCATTTTCATCCCATGGATGGGGTAATCCTAGTTTGATTGCTTTATCAAAAACAATATTAAAGATACTTATACCATTACTCAACATCTCCTATCTAATATGTGCTCTCTTTAAGAGAGTTTGTTTGAAAGCCATTTGTTTAGCCACTTTTATGATTTGAGTCTTGCTTGAAATCTAAAGCTACTCCAACTAACTTTTATTTCCGTTGTTCAAATGATCTATCACTAGCCCAACTATTTTAGGAATTTGTCCTAATTGTGTTTCCACATTCTTTGTCTCCTCCTTGACGGCTTTATACATTTCCAACTCCTCTTGGACCACTTCAAATCTATCCCACTCATCCATTACCAGTTGTGTTACCTTGTCCTATAAGAATTTGTTTGTTCTCTTGATAAGTAATTCTCCTTCTGTATCCATCTCAAGATTGGTTATTTAACTTTTCAGCTCATCCTTTTTCTTCTGGAGATCATGGATCTCATCCTCCTTGGAAATATCTCCTTCAAGCTCAAGTATCCTTTCTTCTTTCAGACCTACATTAGTTTCTCGTTCCTTGATTTTGTTGTCTTTATCAACCTATTCTTCAACTACCTTTTGTCTTGGTGGGTCTTCTTTCATATCATCTATATTGACTACCTCTCTCTGTGCTTTTGGCTGTTTAGTATTGCTTGCACTTGGATCCACTTAAAGTCATTTCATCAACCTGGATATCATTCTCATAGCCCATAATTACGCAATTAGGAATATGATATTTTGGGAAGATTATGAGAATACTATAGAACCATAAGGTGGAGGCTTATCAGGTAGAGAAATTCCTTTTTATAGATGTTGAAGGAAAATGAAGTTTTTATCAGATGGGCTCAGGTTTTGATATGAGGAGAATAAGGATTTCTCAATTATCTTTTGCATTTTCAAGAATTTTAGAATATTAAACATTTTATGCAAATTGGGGGATTTTATATATTGCATATTACAGTGGATAAGTCAAAGGACATAATGGCCCTTTGGAGCACCAGGTTATGAATTCATGAAAATATATCGACTTAGGAAAAGAGATTTCGCAAGGTTGGAATCCCACATGTGGAATTGGTCCTGATGGGTCATGGCTGCTTATTCTATCTCATGTAGTGTGGTATTTAGGCTGGCATTTGCTACCTTGGTATCAAATACATCTACATGCCCATCTAAAATGTGTTCATCTCCAGCAAAAAATGTTTTGGATGGTTGTGCCATTTTAGTTTCACTACACACAAGAGTTGTATTAGACATGTTTGTTAGTATGAAAGGGGCACACAACTTCATATTTCTCAGACAAATTAAATGACTGGGGAAAATTAAATAGTATTTCAAATTACCTAGTAACAGTAGATGATTGGAAGCTTTTTCTCTTAATTATGACCTTGGATAATAGATTGGCTCTGGTTAAGCTTGCTCTTCTGTAATGGACGACAAGGATGAAAATAAGATGAACAAGCTTTCTTAGCAACTTTCAATCATTCAAATAAATAAGATAGTTGGCTAAAATGATTTGGCACCCAAATGATGACATCATCTAGGTGCAGGACCTAGGTGGACACATGCTTTCTTATTTTTGGGTTGACATGGCAATGACATGACCTTTCGGTGACTTGGGTGGTTTCGACGGAAACTAAGACAGGTTGGGTAAAACCACAACTCCTGATGGATCGACAATGTTAAAATAACATCTTGTTTGAAACCCTCGCCTTAAAAACCAGTGTTTCTATAGTAAAAAATATAAAGTGGTGCACCCAAAATCACCCATTATTTTGTCGGAGCTAAAATTACACCTTGATTGAAACTATGGCCCTCAAGTGGTGCCATTATGGTACCTCCATTTTTCTTTTCGAGGCTAAAATTACAACTTTTTTGAAATCATGGCCCTAACAATTGATGCCATCGCATCAAAAAAAATTCCAAAATAATCCCCCTAATAAAAGAAAAATTTGCTACCAATGGCACCCATTTCTTCTATTGGGTTACAATTTCAAGCATTTCGAAAGCATGACTTTTTTTTTAAAATCACTGTATAATGAAAAGAATGGACAAAATTGACCTAAAAAACATTTAAAAATTCAAATATAAACAAATTTGAAAAAAAATGAATAAAAAGGAAAAATACATTAACATAAAATAATACAAGACAAATTTAAAAAGAAAAAAGAAAAAATATCTAAATAATAAAATAATAAAATACATTTTTTTTACATGAAAAAATATTAAAAACATACATAATTGAGGGGGTGTAAGGGGGGTCGAAAGGTGGATCACACCTCCATCCCGAACCCACCCCACCCACCTCCTCCCTTACCTTCCAACCACCCCTTACACCCTCTTACCCTGGTTTTAATCCATGCCCATGATTTAAAACCATGGTAAGGGGTGTAAGGTTGTAATGGGGGGTAAGAAGGGTGAGTAAGGGTGGGGTATAAACAAGATAACCATGGGAATGGATTAAAACCATGATAAGGGGGAGTAATAGGGGTGGGAATATGGGGTAGGGAACAAGAGTCTGGTTTCTTGCTTGGAGGATGCCTAAATTTGGAGGAGGAGCATTATGCATTTTGGAGGAGGGGAATGTTGAGCCCTAGATGGCATGTGCACACTTGGATGCTTGCATGTATAAATTTACTTAACTTGAGGAAGCAATCATGTAGGTTTAGTGGAATTGGAGGAGCACATGGTTTTGGAGTAGTGTTAGAGCTTGGAGACTTGTGGAGGAGGAGATTTGGACAAAACTCATAGAGTGTTCATACCTTAGAGCCTTTTGATGGATGCCTTCACCTTGGAGTTTCATGTGTCACTTGGAGGAGAGTACTTCACTTGTGAGCCTACTTGAGTAAAGATAAATTTCTTTTAGTGGATTTTAACAACTTTATATTGTTGGCCTCCCTTATGTCTCTTATAAATAAATTGAGAGAAAACATTTTATCGCCGTCATCATTGTACTATATTATTTGTATTTATCTTGTAGGGAGCAATACACTAAGGGGTCATTAGGAAACCCTAGGAAAAGACATGGAGAAGATGGAGACATCTATATTGTTCTTAGGCAGGTTTCTATTATAAGATGCTAGGGTTTTCTCTTGTTAAGAACATGACATTGAAAACGATGATCACTTGTACATTCATTAATTACACAATTGGGTTAGAGCTACGAGGAGTGTAATTATGAGTTGGTTTTTGACTGCTAATTATTAATAAATTGTTGTAAACATGAGAAACTTGTGGATCTGCATTTACTATTTGTTTCAAGCAAATTCATGTATAAAAGAGAGTGCCTTCTCAATTCTATGGGGATGAATCTTATAACATATGTCCCATTTATGATGGTGTAGAATAAACTTTCTTGATATTTTCTCCAGTATAGGTTTTAGTTTCATAATTTTTGTAGTGTGATTTAATTTAGTTACGTTGATGTAGTTTTAATTTGTTGGCATGATTCTCACGAGGAAGAGCTCACTCCATGAGAACATGGAATTTTGTGATTCAATCGTCTTTCCTTTCCAAAAGTGTGAGTTTATTTATTTTCACAAGTGTGTTTCTATAATTCAACAAGGTACATAGCCTCTGTTTAACTCTTTAACATGGCAAATAACTAAGCTTTATAACTTGTGGAAATGTTTTTTTTCACAGATGTGGTGTGTTTTCATTTTCGTAATGTCATTTTAATACGTAGATTAGTGAATCACTTTCATTTTCTTAGAATCATATAGATAAACCAATGAAGAAAAGAAAATGTAGCTTGTATATACCCTACATGATAACTTGTAAAATATTATGGACTTCGGATTGATGATATAATGAAAATACAATTTGATTACTTTTTTAAAAGGTAATTAAAAGTCCCATCATTTTGTTTTCGTTGTTGGGGAGTTATCAAGGGCATAAGAGTAATTCTTGTATTGGTTTTAGTTGGAATATGGTATCATGGATCTTTGAGATATGACATCGACTGAATTATCTGAAGGGCCCCGCACATAGTTTTTGCATTTTAAATTTAAAGGCATGTATTTGCATGAATATAAAAAATTTGTGGTGCTTTAAGAGCCACCCATACTACTAATCTCTTTTTGCAAGAAGTTTGGCAAGGGGAAATAATCGTAGGTGAATGAAGATCCCAATTGAGAAGGAGCCAAGGGGATGTCGAAGCCTTCAATATTGAGTTTGGTTTGATTATCAAGGTATGTGGTTAATTTCCATTATGTTTTATATAACACTTTTGGTTGTTGAAGCTTTTAGTTTCATTTTATTTTCATTTTTTTCTACATAACATTATCCACCCATCCTACCTTCTCTCCTCTTCTCTCTTTTATTTTCCTTCTTTCATCCATTATTCTTATGCTTCTCTCATCGTCACTTCCCTAATTTTCCTGCTCCCTTACTCTGAAAATACCTTCTTCCATTTTTTCCTCCCTTCTTTTTCCCACATGCTACCTTTACTTGTTTTCTTCTATCTCACTCTTTACTCCTCCTTTATCTTCTATTTTCTTACCCTTCCTTACCTGCTACTCTCCTTTCCTCTTTTTGTCATCTTCTTTACCCCATTCTATTTTCATAACCTTTCCTTTCTTTGTATTCATTATAACCATGCTCCTTTTATATGCTTTGCAACCCTTTATTACACCTACCCCATACCTAATCAATTTGACAAGGACACACTATAATTCTTCTTGAAAGAATCATAATTAATTATTCAATACCATCAAATCACGAATTCCAAGAAGATCCTTTACAAAAAAATGTGGAATCAACTTTCATGGATAATGAAACACTCCACGGACTCACTCTCTCTTAAATTCATGATGATTATGTATACCATGATTTGAACTCAATGTTTGATTTTTCTCTCATTCTTGATTTTGGTGTTGTTTTTTCACAAGTCATAATGAATAATTTAGGATCTAGGTTTCATAACTCTTGGTATGGGGGTTCCTTACATCAAGAGTTATATGACTATGAAAATCCACACCTATCGAGATCACCATTCAAGAAAAATAACTTCTTGATTAGAATCTTGTAGCATTTGGATCAATGACCTCACTAGAAACATAGTTGGGATAGTCATGTATTGAGAGATCATATGGGCCATTTTTGAAATCCATTTCTATCCAACACAACCCTTTAAATCTAGTTTCTAACCCAATTTGAATCACTTTATTTGGATATCAAATGAAAAATATATGACCAAAAAATTGGTTGATTATGAAGCAAGCAATTTAGGAACAAAGTTGGGACAATCAATTTTGGGAGACCAAATGGATAGATATTTCAAACTTGTTTCTAGAATATATTCTCCTATTAATTTAGTTTACAACACAATTTGAATCACTCCATTTTGATATCATACGAGAAAGTTATGCCCTAAATACTAGTTGTATATCAAAATTTTACACTTCTAAAACTGTGTTTTCTAGTATGTTCATTGACATATTCAACCCATCAATTCTTCTTGTCTTTAAAAATTGTTTCTATTGGAACTTGGTACAATAGTGTATCAGTTGAAGCTAACAACGCCAAGACTTTTACTCAAAGTTATATATGAATCAAGAACGAGGAAAATTGAGAATTGATTTGAGGATGAAGTGAAGACCAATTTTCCAGAAGTGAAGTCCCATTCCTCCATCAACCATTCCATTTCTACCAAAGATTCCTTCTAGAAAACCTCATGCTCATTCACCAACACAATGGTATGCCCATGCATTTTCGTCTTCCTAGATCACATATACATGCATGTTGAAGTTAATTAAGTTTCATTTTCTTATGTGGTCAACCTTAAAGCCAACAACATTTATGTAACCACTATTACCAAATCAACGTCAGCTTCTATCACTTTCTATTTCTTGCTCCACCCACCCCAACCCACAAAATACAATAAGATCAACTCACTTACAATGCTAAGCTACCTCATTGTCTTAACCCCTTTCCCAAATTAAATTTGATAGTGAAAACCTGTCTCAAGTGCCATTAGACCTTGGAGTGCTTGAAAACCAACTTGTTGGCAGACATTCCTTGTTTTTTTTACTATGAAAACCCTCTAGGTGCAATTAGACGAATCTTCTTTGAAAACCAACTTGTTGATAGAAAAGGCTTGCAAATAAAATCATAAATAAATAATTCCATCCAAGTTTTGAATAAGGATTTCCATGATTTGTTGGTATGTGAAAAGCTTGTTCTAGATCTACTCATGCTACATGTTCCAAGCTCCACATTGCTCTTTCTTGTAAGGGGTTTACATCACTGTGTACCACATGATATCTCTTGCTTCTCAAGATGTTGTTGTAGACATTGTGGACTTCCCAAGTAGGTATAGGTTTTTTCCTTTTTTTATTTAATCAAAATTCATCAAATTCTATAGACATGTATTTGGGAAATTACCTATGCCTAGTCTGCTCCTTTTGTTGCTTACTTCCTTGTCAATTGCCATTTTTTAAGGGCATAAAAAGCCTTCAGTTTGGGGGGGAGTTTACACCATTTCATCATCCGTCTGGATTAATCCCTCACCATATTCTTCATTCTTAAACCTTCACTCCATTCAAATCATGTTGACATCCTCTTAATCTACTTCCATAAGCCATTCCAACACATCCCTTGATGTCCAATTTGTAGGCGTTTCTCATGAAAGATATTGATGATGGCACACAAGAACTAGCATCGAGAAGCCCTATTGTTGTCACACAATAACCAATAATAGAAATCCTTGATGTTGTCACACAAGAACCAACAGCAAGAGCACAAGAAGGCATTGTTGTTGCACCACAAGAACCATCAACAAAAAATGAAGTAATTGATACACATGTACAAGCCCAAGAAACTATTGGAAGAGAGGAATTGGCTACTCCACATGAACCTATAGCATAAGAAATTGTTGTGGATACTATTCCTACATGAGAATGTGTTTCCATATAACAGGGTATAAAAAAAAGGTATGCGATTTATTTCCATTGTTCATCAGTGCATATTCACAAGGTTCAAAAAAGAGTAAACCCACTCTATTGGATGATTCACCTAAGCTTTGATTGATCCAAAGATCATTCACACAAGGATTGTGTAAACAAAATGTTATGTGTTTGAGGAAATTACTTTCATTGTACTTCAATTCATCGTCTCTCAGGAATAATGGGTTTGTTCATCATAACCTCAATACAATAACCATTTGGACATGCTAAGCAATACCTCCTCTCACTCAAATAAAGCTAAGAATGGACCTCAAAGGCATCATATCTTGGATAATTCATAGAGAATATCTTTGGCAATTTTTGAACCAATGGATCAAGTTCCGATGAAGTTAATTATATGTTCTTCCATTAAAGGTGTCAAGATTTACTTGGAAAAAGTTCAATCAAGGGTGTAATGGATGATAATGCTTTCAAAAGAAGTAAAATTGAATACAATCAGTGGAAATACTTCTTGAGGTTTTATGTGTAACATTGTGATCAAATTTGAGGTAAGAGACAACTATATACAGAACAACAACATAAGAATTTCTATTGGAACATCTTTGGAAATGGTTTTAAGGCTTGAACCAGAGGTAAAGAGATAAACGACATAATAGCAGTCTCAACCTTTTTTCATCTGCCTGAACTATATGACAAATGTTGGGTATACAAGATGGTATCTTGAGCTTGCAAACCTTACACACCTACTATAAGCATATGATGACTATGTTATCATAACAACAGTCATATTTTTTGGTGACAACATGTAACATATTATGAAGTGATATATTCTTTGGCATAGGTTTGAGGGTTTCCCTCAAGGAATGAACCCCTCCATGCCTACATGAATTGGTACTCTCGCCATTCACCTCTTCTTTTACTCGAGGACAAGAATAATTTTATAGTTTGGTAGAGAATGGATTGTTTTGCACTCCATGGAATTTACATTGTTAACAATGGCATATTCAACACAAGACTCTTTGGCATAAGCAACAAAGGATAACTATAGAACAATTTAGATTAAGCTCAAGGATGAAAGATATGGAGAATTACCCTACAAAACTATAGAGCAGATTGATCAAGTCAATTATTGACACAATTTCTAGTCATAGGGTTACCATAAAACATTAGTTAAGTTGAGGTACATCACATATGATATGTGGATTGCAATTATTTCAGATACGCTATAAAGGTATTTGCTGGGTTGCGAAATTCATATTTAATAAGAAATCTTGTGCATTGTAATGAAGTATTCAAACGTCAATGACATTGATTAGCCTCTTCATTAATACATGATTATCATGGTTACTTGCTCCCAATAAGTACTTTACCTCATGGTTTCTTTTGCATCCACCAAAACAAAGTATAACTCTTTATACATGCAAGAAAATATTTGAGGATATCTCACAATCTATGAATTGGGTATCTGTGAAATTCAGAGAGAAACACTACAAAAAAGATAAACAACTATATAGACTTTCTCACAAACTTACTTCATAATTGTTACATGGATTTTTCGTTAGTATCATGAACCCTGTAACTTGACATTGTCATGATCCCCGAAGAGATTATCACAAAGGATGGACCTTGTTTTCCTTGCACTGCAGATCAACTTATCTTGCAATGTCGACGCGCTTTGCTCTTCCAACAACCTACATCACAAATCACTTGGTGCATTGTGTCTCACTGCAAATTGCGTCGATGGTGCACCTTGCTTCTACAGTAGACCGCGTCGACCCATTGCGACACATCTTACTCCATGGCAGGTCGTGCCACCCTCTGTATGAACATAAAATTAAGTCTTTGAGAGGTTTCTAGAGAAAAATATGTTTGGATTAGCTTTCCCTCCTATTTGTTTAGATATTACTCTAGTTCCACAACTATGGGGATCCTATCTTGTCCTCTTTCCATTATCCTCTCATATCCCCCTTATCCTATGTTTCCTATAAATGAATCTCTTAGCCATGGGTGAGTGGAGGAATAATTAACAATAGGTAGATGCTGGATAAATTTGGCTAGGGTACTAGACTCTTGATGTCCATTCTTTCAAGACAAGTGTGACAAGTTGGAGTAAGAGGAATCCAATGGAAGGGATATACAACACTAAGGATATGGTTGTAATTCTTTGTGATTTTTATAATACAATTGATCTGAAATTTTAGGATCTCTTTTTAACCATTAAAAATTGCATGTGAACTTGTATGTTGAAAAACTCATAATTAGGCTTTAAAAATTGAAATTTAAATGCTTAGATATCCACACATAAGCAAATAAATAGAAAGAAAACCATGAAATTGATTGAAAAGAACTGATAACAAAGTTCACCCTCTTGGGCTACATCTCCGGGCCACTTCCAATGAGAAGGTCGATCTTATTAAGTCTTCAAAGCTTACATAAATGGGTTTCTGGAACTACTTATGGTTTCCGTCAGTCAAAACCAGAAACATACAACACCACTGTGATCCTCTCGAAATTTCGAGAAAATTGAGTATAAACTCGACCAGGTTTTCTTGATGCCTTCTCTGGGATGAAAAACGAGGCAATCTCTTCCTGTTCTATACAGATATGTATGAAACTGTACTTTTCTTGCCTTGAGATTTGTGCACATAAATGCTCCTTGGGATATGTGTTTGCAAATGGTCAAAAAACTACCTTCAGGGTACAAATTTTCGTTGTTTAAATAGTCTTTTTGGGCGCACATGGAGGAACCACATGCCCCTCTTTTGGACTTATCACTGAAGAAAATTTTGAAACAAAATGTGTCATTGATTGCTCAATGGATGGGCCATGGCCTAATGGTTAAAGTTTTGGTGTAACAGGGCAGAGGTCCTAGGGACAAAACCACGAGCCTCTCCCCTTACCACATGCTTTTGGTTAACACGGTTGAACAATGATATGGATATGGACTATGGTTTTCCATGGCATAGTTCTGTGGCAATGTTTGGCAACATATACAATACGGTTTAGCAATGTGAGAATATACTATGCCATAGCTTGATGGAATGTTGGAATTTGGTGGATATCTTGGCATATTGTTGGGATAGATTTCCACACTGCACTGTGACTTGGAAGTATGATTTACCATGGATATGGGGAATATTTCGGTGTTTACCATGGGGTCGAGGGCCCTCCTTTTCAAACTTAACTCAAGTTCAACTTTAAATACAACCTTCATACTATAGATTACAAGGAACAAGTGCGAGGAAGATGGTTAGGCGGGCTTTGTGAACTCTTGGGCAGTCTTTGAGGTCTTGCGTTCGATCCCCATAGACTCCACAAAAAATTTACAAAACCATCCCTAATACATTATTTTTTCCAATTTATCCATTTTTTTACCAATTTTGAACCAAATTGCCGAAATTTCAAACTCTGATAAGTTTTGCATCCGGAAGCATGAAACAAGCGTTGATGAAAAGATGTTGATGAGCTCTTTACCACTTTAAGATTTATTTTTCTATTTCAAGAATTCCTTACTAATCAATCATTGAATATCCTCTTGGATCAAACCTTTCGATTGGGAAGCTTTTGGGCGACTAAAATCATGGAATCATTCAGAAAATAGGTGAGAGTACAACTCCCTCACTCTTCCGGTCTCTAGCCATATTAATTTACTTAGATTCATTCCTTTCAGTCCCACACAAAGAATTCCATGTCTTTTATTCATGAATATCTCACCTTCTTATCAAGTATTACATCTTCTTGAATTTCATTGAGATACTCAGGAACAAACTTGTCCACAGAGGGTGCTTGAACCTGTACATCTTGGTCTAAAATCATAGGCAGATCATATAGTTTCATGTTTTCCACATTAACAACTGAATACATTTGCATATAAGGAGGAAATTCTAACCAGAAATCATTATTACCGACTTTATCCAAAGTTGTAAAAGGTCCATACCTGATAGGTTTCAACTTTCTACCTTCACCTTGGAGTCGATATTTGCTGATATGAAGCCATACTCAATCACCAATATGGAAATGATGATCTATTCGATGCTTGTCATGTCATTCTTTGTACTTGGCCTAACTTGATTCCAACTGTTCTTGCATTGCTTGATGAATTAACTGGATCTGCTGAATAAACTTCTGAACTTTATCCACATCAACCTGTCCACATTCCACTGTATCTTTCCAAAAAACAAAGTATAAATGAGACTTTGGAAAGTACCCAAAACATGTCTTAAATGGATACTTCTGAGTTGAAGAGTGTATAACTCTGTTGTAGGCATGCTAAACATAATGTGACTGTTCATCCCAAAGCTTAGGATGCTTAGCACAATACCCTCGAAGAAGATGTACCACGGTCCGGTTAACCACTTCAATTTGTCCATTAGTTTGTAGATGAAATGTTGTGATTTTTTTCCAGTTTTGTGTCCATAGGTTCCCATAAAGATGACCAAAATTTTCCAAGAAAGAGGGAGTCTTGATCAAAATTAATAGAAGTAGGAAGTCCAAAATGGACCCATACATTTTGAAATAACAAATGAGTAGTCATATCAGCTATGATATGCTTTTTACAAGGCATGTGTATGCACATTTTACTAAATCGGTCCACACCAACATATAGATAATCATGTCCTTTTCTAGACATAGGTAAGTCTCCTACAAAATCCAGTGAAACACTTTCCCATGGACGAGAAGGAATTGGAAGTGGAGTGTACAAGCCTAACTTTCTGTTACTTGGTTTACTTTTTGCACACATAAGCAACCTTTTAAATATTTGGAGACTGTATCATTCATTCGAGGCTAATAACAAAACTTTTGTAATTGTGCTACAATTTTACCTACTCCAAAATGTCCTGAAATGAGAGAAGTATGAGCTTCTCTTATCACATGCACTCTTTCAGGTTATGGAATACAATTTTTTTCCAAGATGATACAACAACTTGTCATTGATATGATAGTTCAATTCTTCATTCTGATATCCGTGCCTTAGTGATTCATATACTCTTTAAAGTCTTCATCCTTAGGATATTGTTCAACATAACTTGCATGTACTAGAGAACATTGTTGAATGACAATAGAAGCATTTGTTGGAGGTCTAGATAAGATATCTGCAACTTTGTTTTGAATTCCTTTCTTATACTTAATAACTAAATGAAATTGTTCTAAAAAACCCTTCCACCTGAAACGCCTTGATTGTTGTAGCTTAGTTTGTGATTGTAAATATTGTAGTGGTTGATGATCAATATGTATGATTGTTTCTTTATCCATTAGGTAATGTTTCCACTTTTTAACACTTTGTACTAATGCATACAAATCTTTGTTATAGATTGGATAGTTGATTATTGTTTTAGAGAAAGTTTCAGAATGATAACATATTGGTTTTTTATGTTGCATTAAGACTGCCCCCATTGCATTATGTTCCATTAAGTATGTCCCCAAAAATCTTCTTACATCTGTTACATTATTTGGCTTAGGCCAGTTTACAATGACCTCCACTTTAGAGGGATCAATCCTCAATTCACTATCCCCTACAATATAACCTAGATAAACTAAATATGTCTTTCCAAACTCACATTTGGACATATTTAAGTACAATTTTTCCCTTACAAGTACATCCAATACCTGTTTTACATGGTTGACATGCTCTTCCGAAGTTCGACTGAAAATCAAAATATCATCTAAGTAGACTATGACAAAGTCATCAATGAATGGCCTAAACACATAATTCATCACCCTCATAAATGTTGCGGGTGCATTACAAAGCCCAAATGGAATTATCATCCATTCATACAATCCTTGTTTAGTTTTGAAAGTAGTCTTCCAAATATCATTGTCATGAATACATATATGATGATAGCCACTTTGTAAGTCTAACTTAGTGAAAAATATTGCATTCTTAAGCTGATCTAAAAGATCATCAATTCGAGGAAGAGGATACATGTTCTTTATTGTGATTATGTTCAGTGCCCTGTAATCAACACACATATGCCACATGCCATTTTTCTTTGGCACCTAAACAGGTGAACCACACGGAGAGGAACTTGGCCGACTGTCCCCTTTTTCAAGCAATTCTTGAACCTGTTTCTTTATCTCTGCATTCTCAATAATGGAAGACATGTGCATACCAATATTAGGAAGAGGCACATCTAGCCATAAATGAATTTCATGTTGAATTTCCCTTTTAGGAGGTAAGCCTTTAGGTTCTTGAAACAAAATATCATAATCATGTACCACTTTTATAAAGTCATTTTTATATTTTGGATCACAACCTTTAAAGGACTCAGTTTGTTCAACATCTTTTGCTTTTACTATCATAAGAACAAAGTTCTTACTTGCATTTATTAACCTCTTCATTTAATTTACAGAAACTAAAGAAATATTAGTTTTCATGTGATGTGCACAAACGATATATTCAATACCATCTTTAGTGAGCTGATACCTTCTATCTTCTCTGTAATGATAACCTTCCTATCATACAAATATGGACTACCCAACACAATACAACAAATATCCAACGAAACCACATCTAGATCTACCACATCAACAAATCCAAAAGTGATGGAAAACCTAAGTCTACATTGTTTTGTAACTTGTAGTTGTGCCTTATCACATAACCATCCAAGTGGATATGGTTTAGGGTGTAACTTAGTTTCCAACTATATTTTTTAACAATTTCTTCTGAGATGAGGTTTGCTTGTGATCTACTATAAAAAAGAGTATCAATTTTTATATGTTTGGAGATTAATCTAATATGAAATAACTCACTCCTCTTTCTTTCATCAATGTTGGGTTCATTTCTTGAAACATAACAAGAAGGAAGTTTACCTTGAATTATTGTAGCAACCACCTTAGTTTCATTTCCAGAATCTCATCCCAAATCATGTTGGATTGCTGCCGCAGTAGTCTTTTTGTCTTCTTTATTCTGAAACTTCACAGGCTTGAGCTCCAGAGGAAGTTTCCAACATTTGGAAGCATCATGACCTTTCTTCTGACAATGAGTATAGGTAGGTTTATTTCCTTCCTTCCTCACAGTCGTTGTGTTTTTACCTTTCCCCTTATCTTTAAACTTGGTCCCACCTAGTTTGAAAGGTTTCTTGTAAAATTTCTCTTTGGTATTCTTCCCATTCATCTCTATGTGTGTTTCTTGAACACATACCTCATCAAGGTTAGTCAGATTAAACATTAATACCATATGGCGTAAATAACTATGCAATCCTCCTATATACTTGAGAAGAGTTTCCTGGGTGTAGAGAGGTATACCAAGTACCAATGCTCTTTTTTTTGGAATTCTTGTGTGTAATATTGCACACTTTGTCCCTTACCTTGCCTCAGATTTTACTAGTCCATCATTGCTTTTTGCATATACCCTAATGAATAAAACTGTTTTTTTAATGCTGATGTGAACTCATACCAAGAGGAGATAATTTTACCTTTTTGTGGAAAGATCCTGTTCAGATATGCTCTCCCACCAGATGAGAGAAGTCCCTCCAAGTCGGAGAAAATCCAACTAAATTTTAATGTTATCTTCAGTAAAATTTTGAATCCTATAGTAAACTTCAATTTGTCAGATCCAATTGTCCAATTTCTCAACATTAAGCTCTACATTATACAGGTAATTCAAACTTAATATCTAGCTTTAATGGAGGCACATTAAAGTCAATTTTTGTTTTTTTCTTTTCAAATGGAGAAGGAATAGAACCATCAAGATAAGACAGATAAGATGGTGGAGTTTTAGGAGGTTCCTCACCACCTCCTTATTTTTTATCCTCGTTCATATTTCTTATGATCTTGATAGAGCTCCTCTACCATCGTTTGCATTCTCATGAAAGCTTTTAGAAATTCCCCTTCATATGGGATAGAAGAATTTGCTTCTTCTCCTTTTAGTGATCTTGATAGAGCTCCTCTACCATCGTTTTCATTCTCATGAAAGCTTTTAGAAATTCCCCTTTAGACGGGATAGAAGAAGTTGCTTCTTCTCCTTTTAGTGAAGCCATTTTCCCTCTTGTTGAACCAATCTCCGGATCAAACTCTTCAAGTTCTCCTTCACCACGTTGTAGCCTAGATCTTGTTAACATAATATCACAATGCAATGCTTATTAAGATTTGATACCAAACTAGATATGAAATTTTAGGATCTTTTTTTAACCATTAAAAATTGCATGTGAACTTGTATGTTGAAAAACTCATAAACAAGCTTTAAAAACTAAAATTTAAATGCTTGAACATCCACACATAAGCAAATAAACAGAAAGAAAACCATGAAATTGATAGACAAGAACTGATAATAGAGTTCACCCCTTCTGGCTACGTCTCTAGGCCACTTCCAATGAGAAGGACGATCTTATTAAGTATTCAAAGCTTACATAAATGGGTTTCTAGAACCACTTCTATTTTTTGTCAATCAAAACCAGAAATAGATAGCATCATTATGATCCTCTCGAAATTTTGAGAAAAATGAATATAAACTCGACCAGGTTTTCTTGAGGCCTACTCTGGGATGCAAAACGAGATCACCTCTGCCTACGCGGTACGGATCTGTAATTTTCCTGTTGTTATCACCTTCTATGCTAAACGATTGAAAGAAGATAAGACCAAGAAATAATAAGGGATAAATAAAAAATTGGTAAAAATATGACCAAAGGGTATGCATTTAAACATTGGCAAAAGGTTAATATTCATGAATTAAATCAAAATGTGCACTTTGGTTATTTTACTGCAGTATTGGTGGGTGTAGATTTGTGATTGTGTAGATCTACGGTCTTAAAATGACCCGCTGGGAAAAGTTGTACGAGAGCAAATATTTTGGCGGATAGTGGGATGAGTTAATGAGTTAACAGGATCGACGGTCAGGAGATAACATGGATTAAATCTATGACCATAAGTTAATCCGTAGTATAAAGATGCAAGGTTAAACGATGATAAAGGTTGGTGGATTGTGTAGAAGGGGTTTGATATAACGGTTCAGATGAAAGAGATAATTTGATCAATGACCATAATCTAATCCGGAGCCCGAACTTGTGAGACAACTAAAATAGATGAGTGGTAGCAGAATTCAAACCGCTTTCCACGTGGCATTCTTTAGTAAGTTCTGCTGGGAAAAGTGGTGAAGAAAAAACAGCTTGTTGGAAGCTCCAGAACCATTATCCGTCATATAAAAGTGAGTTGACCAAGGTAAAAGTTATTTTTGTTTGCATGTTGTGGGTGAATAGAAGCAAAGACAGTGCCCCATCTTTTCTGAAAGTAAATTCCTTCGCATCTGTCAGCTACTAGGTAAGCCTAAACTCTGGGAGTCTTATTGAAGACTTGTTGCCGTTGTTTATTATGGAAAAATATCAGAGTTTGGGGGTATCATGCAGGGTTTTAGATGAAAGAGAAGAAGCAGTTATTGATAGGGAAGGGAATGTTTTTGACCCAATTCTATCGGTGTACAGTGTCTCTGTTTCAAAGAACGTTTATGGCAGTATAAGTTATAGGGAAACGATGTCCTAAATGTCTATAATTCTTTCTTGTATTACTTTGATGTCAAACAAACTTTACCCTTCCCGAAGTTTGTCAAGCGGTGTGCAAACAATTATTCATCTTCTGAAAGGGTTGTTATGAATTGTGCAACTTCAAAAATTCTCTATAGAGTTGACGCGAAATCTGTTTGCGAAGTGTTAAGTCTGCCTGATAATTTCCCTGTAAGTCCCGAGTCTTTCAATGAACAAGTTCTGATTGAGTTGCACAAAAATTGCGGAACTGAAATTAGATGCCGGTTCTTGTCTAGTATTTTAAAAGTCGGTCAGTCGTTAGAAGGTTTGTTTTTGCCATACAATGTTAGTATTTTTAGAGATGAAGTTCAATTAGTCATATCATTGGTCAGTCAAGTTTTGGGTCTAGATAATGATAAACATGTGAGTGAAATCATTTTGGGTTTTTTGCTGAGTATAGGATCGACCAACCCTAAATCCAATTTAGTCTGCTGTTTCAATTTTGATGAGTTTTTAGCTGAAGCAATCCATGCCCAGTTAGTTGAGTTTCCCAAGGTTAGGTTTTTCAGGTACCAGTCTCATTTGTTGAACATGTTATTGTGTTCAAATGTATCAGAGCTACAATTTCTATCTACAATGTTTTCTTCAGACCTTCCAAAGCATATCAACATGTTCAAATTTGTGAATACGATCATGGCTGAGGTATATAAAATTATTTTTGATGATGTCTTACCTAGAGCATTGGAATACACGAGAGTCATGTTGCAATCTTCTTCAGACAAAAGAACAGGGGATTGGTTTTTACACAAGGAATTTACTATTACAAGAGTATATGGGTTCACTGGAGAACCATACAAGTTACCTGCCTTCTTAAAACCAAGAGTGTTTGCATTAGAATTCATTAGACAAAGGCTATGTGCAGAAGAGGAACACTTCAGAGCATTCAAGAAATCTTCTGATGTAAAATTCCCTCTAAAGGTTGGTCCTTTCATCTTCAAAAATAAAAGTGCTTTGTTGGTTGTTGAAAAATTATTGGAAGTTATGGACTTTTAGAAAGAAGAAAAAATGAATTATGACCCGCATCAGGTTATTTATTAGAGAAGGAAATTGAACAAAAACAAACCGTTTGATCATCAAATCATTGAAGGATTAGATAAAATGGCTAATATTTTTAGTTTTGAAGAAGATCCAGAGGTTATGACAAAAGAGATGATGGAAGCTGATGAAGATAAGAGAGATAAGTTGGCTTTAACAGTTCAAATGTCTGTTAATTCTGGTGTTATTAATAAAATGACTCTCTTTGAAACAGGTTGCATGGACATGGATGAAGAAAATTGAAGTAAAAAAATCAAAATACAACCTCAGAATGAGCTAATCAATTCAGAAGAACTAAGTTCAGAAGACTTAAAGAAAATGGTTTTGTTTCAGAAAAAACTGTACAAATGCAACAATATTCTTTTGAAGATGAAGGTAAAATAGAATCTAGCTCTCGGTACAAGTCTAAGATAGATCTTATGTCAAGTTACACTTATAAGGAGATGCAGTCGTTGGATGAAACTAAAAATCTGCTTCCCCGAGTTAGAAAGTTAATTAATAAAAAACTTCATTGGTTTCTACTTGGGATATAGAGAGAAATACCCTGAAATTTGCTGTGGTGAGTGACAAAAAGGTGTATGAGATGGAGGTAAAACTGGATAAAATTAGCATTCCTGATAAAATGTAGCTTCATAAACAAACCAGAGATGTCATCTGTTCTGATTTGCTACATGCTGCTGTGAAAGTTACCAAATTGCAATATCTTGTGGATAAAATGGAAGTTCAGTTAAAACATGAAAAGGTTGAAAATAAAGCTAATTTGATTCAAATAAAGAAACTACAAGGAGATATCATAAGTTTAGAGACTAAACCAAACAATGTGCACACAACAAAGAAGCTCCTGGAAGAGAAAGATAATACTATTCAATTGTTGAAAAAGATCAAGTTCAAGGTCCCTAACAATCAACATATTCAGTCTTCAGAATTGATTGCATCACAAGAAGAAAAAGAGAAGATTTACCAGGAAATGATGGAATAAAAAGGGAAATTATTGAAGATGCAGGAGGAGGAGAACAAATGGGAAACATAAAAAGCTGATTTGATAACTCAAGTTACAAGGTTGAATAAAAGTCAAATGAAGAAAATGAGGTTATGGAGGAATTAATGAATCAACCTTTCATTGATATAGAAGAACCCCTTGTTAATGTTGAAAAACCAGTAAATGATTTTTCTGCAGATGATTTGCTAGTTCCCATGTCTCAAGTAAGTTTGAAGGAAGTGGAGATTAAAGGCTTAAAGGACGAGAATGAAAAGATTAAGTTGGAATTGGCTAAAAGTATTGAAGAAAAGAATAAAGCTTGGAATGAAAAGAACCAATTGTGGAAAAAATTCAATGAACTGAGAGAGAGAAACACAGGAAAAGTTCCTTTGCAGGAAGCTAAACATTTGCTCTGGGATACCTTGTCTGTAGAAATTACCAAATTCAGATATTATTTAATTTTTATCAATGATGAAAGTGCATTAGTAAATTTGTCTGCTCAGAGATTAAAATTAGTAAATGAAACCATGGAAAAGAAATCTCTGGACACTGCTCATAATGCTATTAATTTTTTAAATTCTCTGACATATCAAGATCTGCAGGATATTGGGATCAAGGACAGGGTAGCTATTATATTGTGGGCAAAAAAGTTTATTGGTAAACATTAGCTTATGAAAGTTGTGCAGGAAAAAGCACACCAGATGTGTTCTCAAGGCAAAGATTTCAAGACGAATTTTCAAAAATTATTTGATGATGGTCTTCCTTCTTTTTGGGATGACGAAGGATGACTATTTTCTCAAGAACAATATCATAGCCTATTGGTACATAATCACATGGATCATTCTAAGTTTGATGATTTAGTCAAATGATTAACTAGAAAAGTCATTGTTGAAAAGTTGACGGAAGATTTTGAATTGTTGGACCAGTTTTTAGTTACTAAAAAAGGATTACCAGTTGTGTCTTATGAATCTTATGTGGATTTAGAGGTGTTGATAAGAGAAATTACGAAGTACGAAATTCCAAATTTGAAGCAGTGGAAAATTGTGAAGAAATTTGGGAAAACCAAATACAGATTACATTCATAAGGACAGGTGTTGTGCTCTCAAGAAGTTGTTTGTTCGTGGTACCTTGCAGTTGTCGATTTGCTATAATCAAGCAAAACTGTTATTTCAAACAAAGCATGTAATTATTATTCTTAGTTATTAGGGAAATAGTTACAAGAACTTATGATTAGCAGTTAGTTGGTTTTCGACATACTTGGAAGAAACTATTCTGTATATATTTGTATTTTACTGATGTATTAGGGGTTGTGTTGCAGCCACAACTATTTCCCCAAAATTTTTAATTTTAGTCCCCCCCCCTTTATTTGTTTTTATTCAAATTGGCATAGGAGTATTTTATTATTGCCAAAGTTGCCTCGAGTTTAGAAATTTCTTTTAAAAACTTGGTCTTTTTGACTTTTATGTATCGGATGATTAGTCAACTATTCTTCCAATATTTGAAGTACAGTGGACTATCCTTCCGACATTGCGGAAACAGAATCATCTAGCTTATCGAGTGCCTTTGGAATCCATCATCTATGCATCAGAGTTAGTATGCTTAATTCTTAGACTTGGTTTTTCGAAGTTACGACTCCTTAGTGCTGGACTTATCCGATGATCTTGTTTTTACTTCACCCTAGTGTTTCCAATATCTGATTATGTTTTTTCACTGTCGGGTTGATTGACCGGAGCAAGCTGGAGTTATAATGTCTATCCTGCCCGAGGTGGCAGAAGGCTAGTCTCGAAGAGATCCGAAAGCATCATGTTTTTTTTGCCGACTCTAAAGAGCTTAATGTTGTCGAGCTCTAATACCCATTCCAAAAGTAAAGCCTGGGATGATATAACAATACACAACCGAGGTTGCGAAAGGTTATAAGCTTTTGGTTCCGAGTATAGTAATTAGTGGTTCCAATGTCCGAGAATAGTGAGTAATGCCGAGTTTGTATTAGTTTTCGTGCCCGCTATTGCGGTGATCCTCCAGCTTATTCTTCCAATGGTTTTAATATTTGTTCATCGATAGTTTCCCTCCCGGTCATGGGTATATATATGTAGCCATATGGCTTGTCATTTTCCTTGGGAGTTGGCGTTTGCACTATGGAAGCAGTTCGGAGAAGTTGTGTGTGCGCAACTGTCAAAACCTTGTTCGCTCTGCTCTGCAGCCGTGGAGTTTCATCTCATTCAGTCAGTTACATCGCTATTGCCAGGTAGGTTACTCGTGGCTTTGTTACTTTGGTTGTTGTTGGTTGATTTTGAACCGTTAGTGCATTGGAGGTTAGGTTTCCACAGGTTAGTTTTACCGCATAGGGGGAAAGGATTTTTCATGCCTACGATGCGTCTTGTGGATATTTTACATCATTAAGGGCATAGCCCGCTGTTTGAGGTCTCATTTCATGGGAGGTTGAGTCTGTACGCCATCGAAGTGTTATGGATGCGTCTGCGTTTCTTGCGCGAGTTATTAGGGCATGGTGCAGACGGGTGTTTTGCCATCTGCACCACCCTTTTATTGATTTCTTGATGGTCAGCCAGAGGTTAAGAAGTCATTTTTCCCTTAGTTACAGTGTCCTGTGGGATTCAGGAGGTTTTTTTTTCAAGTCGATTAGGGATTTTTTGAAGACAGTTTCTGCGCAAGGTTTAGCTGTTTTGAGGTTGAGAGTTATGTTGAGATCCAACAATAGAATAAGCTTGATAAGTACCTCTATGAGACAAAGAAGATTTTCGGTCTATTAAGGTTTTGAGATAGTGGAGCTTAGGTAGATTTAGGAAGCAACATTATTCTAGGGTTTCTTCTAAATCATTCATTAATAAAGATTGTGTTTAACCTAATTTAACAACATGCATGTCGAAGAGGTGAATAGATTTGTATATTTTCTTGTGTATTGCTATAAGCACTTGAGAGATCTCAGTTAGCCTAAAACATGTTGTTTGACTGTTACAGGTTGATTGCTGTAACAACAACATGCCAAAGAGATAGAATAAGAAAGCTCAGGTGGCTGAAGAGGAGCTCGAGGTAGAAATAATAATCAAGGTGGAGTTCATCTATGAAGACACCAAAGCCACCACTGGAGTTGAACCAGATTACAAATGGGGAGAAATCTTCAGAATGATCTCAAACCAGAATGTACCGGATGCTGGGTTTGAGGAACTGACGATTTATGCTAACATTGAAAAGTCATCTTTGATGAAATTAGATACTAGGCCCGAATTGTTTCCCTGCTCAGAAGTAATAGGTTGGATTTTTCCCAGGGCAGATGTGACGGAAATGATCTTAGAAAACACTGCAAAGCAAGGCTATGCTGCATACAACCTTGCCTATGTGTCTATGGCATACCATCTACCTTCACCACATGTCTATCTAACGGAAAATTGGCTAAAGGAGGCAGGTCTGGACCTGGTAGAGACAGTAAAGAGGATGATGATCCCAGGAAAAAATTTCAGAACTAGACCTTCCGGAGAATATGATACCTCAACTCTCTGAGCTCCTTACAGATTTATTGTTTTGATGCTTAACAAGATTTTTGGTCGAGCAAATGGCAAAAGTTTCAAGATAGATTGGATACCTGTTATCTATTTTGTTGCTACACAAGGAAGCATCTTCAATTGGGCCAGTATATTGTCGAACAACCTTTTAGCATGTATAAGTGTAGCCTTAGGAGGAGTATCTCAGAAGAAATCTAAATTCTATATGAGCGCTATTCTAATTGATTGTATATTGTGCACCCAGGCTTTCCCTGCTTTGAAATGCAATTGGGAGAAGGACAGAACCCAAATATACACGGCTTATAAGTTGTTTTGGGCACATAAGTATTCCAGTTTTTATATGGAGATTTGTGAGCATTTCATTATGCCCCCTACATACTCTGATTTTTCTAACTGAATGTAATTTCATGTCCGAAGAAGCATTTAAGGCCATAAAAGAGTTTGGGGATTATTATTTAACAGAGGATGGATTGTATGTGAGGATGTATGGTGGCTCTAGAGCTCCTTCTCTGCTCCCAAAATATGCTACAAATTATGTACTCCACAAGGAGGGAGTCAGATAGTTGTATATAGATGGAGTAGGAAATTTTTTGATTGAACATAAGAAGGTAGTGTACCCTGCAGTACCTTTCTTCATTGGAAGCTATAAGTTTTCAAGGGTAAAGCACGTAGCAGAGTTTGTTAAAGAACTAGAATATTTTCATTTTGGAGAAATGAATTTTCATAGAAATGATTCCCATAACAAAGTAGCTGATTACTGCAAAGAAGCTGGAATCCATTTTGAGTACACTGACTTCTGGTACAAAGATGAGGAGAGATTCCGCAATGCAAAGAACATAACAACCCTCAAGAAAAGGTTTAAGAAAAAGATAACAACTATAAGTGGAAAAGGCAAGACTTCAGAAAAAGCTAAGAAGCTAGAAGAAGAAGAGGCCAAGAAAAGGGAAGAAGATGCTAGCAGATTGGTACAGGAAGCAGAAAATTGGTTAAGAATTGAAGAAGAAGAAAAGAAACAAGCTACTGAAGAAGCCGCTAGGAAGGAAGAAGAAGAAAGGAAAATAAAATAAGCTAAAATAAAGAAGAAACATGCAGAAAGTGAGGGCTTCAGGCTAACAAAATCCCAAAAGGAGAAGCAGCCCACAGAGCAAGTTGATGTACAAGAAGATGAAGATCTTACTGATCAAGAACAAGGATTGTCCGATGTTGATCCCTTGGAGCCTGTTGTCCCTTCTGGCAGCATGTTAGGAGAAGTTTTGATTTCTGGATTTGATTTGATTCCTTTCATGCGTATCGAAGGAGAGGAAGTACCTGATTTTAATACCATATTCTATGACAAAGAAAAGAAAAGGATTGTCAAGAGGACCGAGAAAAAGGTAGATACTGGAGGAAATCTAGGGAAGATGGTGACAGACAAGGCAGTAGTACATGGTACTCATAAGGATCCACGGTTGATAGCAAGAGCTGGGGTAGTTTTAACCTTAGCAACCAAAGACAACATAGACATAATCATGACTGATCTGGAGCAGTCACGGAAGAATGTAACCCAGCTGAAGGAAACCTTAAAAAAGGAAATGGATGAAAGCTAGAAGATAAAGATAAAATATGAAGACATGATAGGTGAAGTCAAGGTTTCAAGGACAAAATGCCAAACTCTGCAAGCAAATAAGGATGCTTTAGCAATATCTATAGAAAATACAAAGAAGAGTTCTCAAGTTACCTTGGCAGAGTTACAAAAGCTACGGCTGGAGCATCAGAGTTTAAAGACTGAAAAGGATAATCTTCAGCTATCATGTGGAAATTTAAATGAAGAAAAGAACAAGTTGGAGAGCAAGGTTACTAAGCTGGAAATAGAGAAGGATGCTGTAGAAGAAAAGGAGAAGCAATATCAGATGCAGATAGAAACCTTAGAAGAACAAAAAAATTTATTGACCGCATCACTAAAGGGTGCTATGGAGCAGAAAGATGACATCTGACCCATAAAGGAGCATGTTCTGATTCTTAGGAAAAGGATCCATCAAATACAGATACAGATAGAAGATGGAAGATTAAAAAGTTTTGTAGATAGACACCAGGCTGGAAGAGATTGTAAATACCACTTCATATTTCCTGGATAGGACTCAAGATATATTGGAAATTCTAAAGGGAAGAATGGTTTGGGTAGAAACCAATAAAGAATCTCTCACAGACCTAGCCGTTAAAGATCAGCAGACATTGGAGCAAGAATATGAGTTGATGGAATTCACCAGTAATGTCGCAGAGGAATTGAAAAAGACAGTAAAGAAGACAAAGACTGTTTGTGCTGAATTTTGCAGGAGAGTGCTCTTCACATATAATCAGTGTCAGAATTCTGTTGAGAAAATATTGGAGGTGCTACCTGAACATGAGCTGCTTCTAAATCATTCACAGGATAGATACAAAGAAGATGAACAAGAAATACAGTAGGTCAAGGACTTGGATGAATGGATATTGAAAAATGCAGTAGCACATGCAGCTGTGAGCATACACTTATTAGAGAACCAGCTGCGCTTGATTCCTGCTAGAATAGAAGGGGTGAAGACCCAAGCTGCCAAGTACGATATTAACATTCGATACCTTGAGCCTTCTGGGTTTGAAAGCATAGCAGCATATGCTAATGCATGGAAAAATTTCACCAACGAGAAACATGGTCCTTTTTCATAAAATGTTTTGGGAATATTGATTAAAAATGTAATATTTTATATTAATTTTGTGCACAAGCTACATGACAAATTTTTGGAAAAGAAAGGTTGGGGAAGCTCAAGAGACAATGAGGGGCAGCCCAAGAGTTTTTTCTTTTTTATAAGTATAGGAGAGTTTTAGATACGAGGAACCTTTTTCCAGACTATCTTGAGGAAGTATTGTAAGAATAACTATTTCATTTTACAATAAAGAGTTATATGTTTCTGCTGGATAAAGTTCTGTGTATTTTCAAATGTTTTCTATGGGCTGGTTGGATATGAACTATTTCTTTTTCAGCTTGTTTCCATGAACTGTGAGATCGTTCTAACCTATTGAATTCTTTCATGTTATGAATGTGCTCCTGTTTATTTTGTGAAATTTCCACATTGAGTAATGAATGTTTTAATTAACAATAAGCTATATTGTTGTTTATCTTTCTATTGATATTCATGTGTTCAGAAACGTTAACAGCTATCTGTGAATTTTTTTATGCATTCAGTACAATACATTACTCACCATTAATGACAGTTTTGCTCCCTAGGGATAGGTTAGTGAGTCTTGGTTAGTTTCTTTTTGTTCGATTTAGAAGCGAGAGAGGTAAGACGAGAGGTAAGAACTTGCGCATCACATTGTGACCCTCCTCGTTATCTCTATCGTCTCCATTTAGTTAGGAACTTGCACATCATACTTAAACATTAAAAAACTAAAAAATATACACGGTGGACCGGGCCGTAACCGGTAAAACACTTTAATCGTTACTTGACCTACGGTAGCCGGACCGTAAACTAGAAGGATTCCCCATACCAAACAATAGCGGGCTAATTGGGGAGAATCCCTACTATTGTTACCTGTGATTTTCTAGGCCCCAATAGTTTTGGCGCTAGAAGGAGGGCCACCAGTGCATGGCTAGTCGAGGAAGCTCGCTTTCTCGAAATTAATCCACCGATTACAATTCTGAAAATAGTTTGCTTCACAAACCCACTTCTGAAAAAGAAAAAGGGTATCTTTATCCCATCGATAATGAAGTGGTTGATGATTTAAGGAGAATTACCAGGGCATACACAAAAAAGATTGGAGGATTACCTATTATCTCTCTCCTTTCTAGAAGGGAGTATCAGAAGAAAGATCACCCTCAATTGGAAGACTCAGTGTTGGTAGAAGATCTTGAAGAATTGGTAGAAGCAGCCTTACAAGAAGTTGACCAACCTTTAGATCAATTGGATCCAGATTCCGCTTACTGTTCACCTTTCCAAACCCCTATTCAGTCCCAACCGCATACTCCACTTAGAATCATGGCTAATGTAAATGCAAACCAACCACCTCCACAACCTGCTTGGAGGGCTAGGTCGCCTTTAAATCTGACACCTCCCTTGCATAATTTGCCTTAGGATTTTGACAAGATGTTACTCAGGTTTGAACCAAGTGAAGGAATTCTGGTAGATGATCATTTGAAGAGTTTTTACTTGGATGTATAAGGACTATGAGCTGGAGAGCATGAAGATGTGGTCTGCAGATTGTTTCCTCACACCCTAAAAGGAAAAGAAGCCTCATGGTATTTTTCTCTACCTGCAAATTCAATCATAGATTGGAATACTTTTGAGAGACTATTTAGAAGAAAATATGTAATCCATAAAACTCATGTAGCTTTAATGAAAAGGTTATGTGCTCTAAAGAAGGAAAGGAAGGAAAGAGTGCATAATTTCACTCAAAGGTTTGCTGCTTACCTAAACAATTTCATTGCAGCTGAAAAACCATCTAAAAATGCCTTAATTGAATACTATACCTTAGCTCTCGGCCCTGATCTAGCCATGTTTTCCAAGAGATCGGTGAGACCTACAATAGCAGAAACCTATGAAGAAGCTGAGAAGGTAGAGCCGAAGATGGAGAGTATAGAAAATTACCCTGTGTAGTCAGAAGAGAGGACTTTTGGAAACAAGAAACCTTTATTACTAACTAAGCCTAAGGATGAGCGATCACAGGATTTCGAAGGCATGATGAAGATGATGTAGAAATTATCTAACAGGTTGATAGATTTAGAAAAAGAAAAAGAGGCTCATAAACCATATAAGCCCTATTATAAAAAAAGGGAAGACAACAGTCAACTTAAACCTCCTCCACACAGTCCTTCAGCAATGAATTTAACCGATGTAGGCATGGACAATTTTTGTACCTTTCATTAGCAGCCTCATTCTGAGAAGAATTGCCCACAATGGATTAATTCTATGACATTAGTAATGCATCAATTATTGGACTCCAAATTGACAGAAACTGGTAAGGAGGATGAAAAAGATCATGAACCTACAAAAAAACAAGAGGAAGATACCTTAGTTTTATGGGACTGTGTCTCTATGTTTGATACAGAAGATGAAGATTTTCTGATACAAGGAGAAACACCATAAACTAATGTAACAACAAGAAGTCAGAATCTGTTAAAAGAAGATAATTCAATACTTCCTAAGATTAAGAAACTTCAAGAAAACATGAAGAAGATAAAGAACAACACTTTCACTGTTAAAATACCTGAATTTGTCATTTCAAGTCAGGATCCTAAAAAAATCAACACACCTCTAAAGCCTACTGAAAGTAAGATTGACAATGTCAAGAAGAATCTCAAAGAAAATGAGATGGGATATGATATTGTGGAAGACATTAAAAAGGCTAAAGCGAATATCTCATTGTTTGAAATGTGTAATTTACCTCGGTAAAAAGAGAAACTTTTAAAAGCACTTGAGACACCAGACGAGGAGCCTCCCAGTGACAACCAACCTGAGGAAGAGATTGGTGAGGCAAGTTTAGGAGGGAAATCTAAGTATAAAACTATAGCATTTCTCTTAACCTTTGAAATTTTCAACTTTGAATGTGCATAACTGTTTAGTGGACTCAGGAGCATTAGTCAATGTTATGCTACTTTCAGTCTGCAAGAAAATCAATGGTCAACCTAAACCATCCACTTGGCAAGTTCTTCAATTAGACAGAACAACTGTAAATGTGATAGGGGAAATGGAGGATGTTCTGATTCGCTTATCCACAAATGAGAGGGTATGTCAGTACATCTACATTGCAGTAGCAGACATACTAGATGCTTATGGTCTGGTTTTGAGCCGAGACTGATCAACAAGGTTAGAAGGATATTTTGCATCGGATTGGTCACATTTGTGGTTGCCTTTTAAAGGAATTCCAAATTAGATAAAAGTGTTAAGAGAGCCTCAAATGAAATATAATGTGACTCAGTTAGAAGGGAAAAATGAACTAGTAAACTCTGTGTTGGGAAACTATTGCATTGAACTAGAACCGAGAAATTACCAAGATGAAGAAGCCAACAGTATACCTGAGATCCAACCCAATCTCCTTCGATTTTCATGGGCTGATGAGATTGACTGTAACATAGTAGATTTAGTTTCAGATGTAGTTCGTAATTCAAATTCGATAGAAGTAGATAGTTTTTAGATTCTGTATTTCGATGGTTCTAAAACAATGGAGGGATCAGAGGCTGGCTGTGTCTTGATTGATCCAGAAAAAAATAAACATTTTCTTTCATGTAGGTTAGAATTTGAATGCACAAATAACAAAGCCGAATACGAAGCACTAGTTCAGGGACTTAAAAAAGCAATAGAACTGAAAGTATATGGAGATTCTGAAATCGTTGTTAAGCAAATTCGGAACAAAATACACTGCATTTCACCACATTTGGGAGCCTACCAAAGTGAAGTTTGGGATTTTCTGAAAAATTTTCATGCATTCAATATTGTGTCCATTCCTAGATTAAAGAATGCAGCAGCTAATTTACCGGCTACCTCAGCTGCAAGATTAATACCTTCAAATAATAGATGCTCTATTGAATTAGTTTTCAATCCTTCTGTTCCAGATATGATAAAAAATATATGGGTTTTTGACAATGATCAACAAATTTTGGAGTGTTTGATGAATGTTGATACTTTCAAAGGAGCAATAATAGATGATGAAGAACATCAAGCAGAATTAAAGTTCGGGAACTTTATTCCTAAAGGAGTTAGGACCTTAGCACGAATGTTTGATTTAGATAACAAGTTCAGAAAGACAATAAATGTCAAGACTCATAGCTTGTCTTTAAAATTTGAGCTAATAAATTTAGGGACCGAAGCTGAACCCAAATATGTAAATTTGGAGAAGTGTTGTTGTCCAGGCGAAAGCAGTAAGTTCATTAGTTTATTCAAGAAGTACAAGCATGTGTTTGCTTGGACCTATGAAGATCTAAAAACTTATGACACAAAGATCATACAACATGTTATCCCAATCAAAGGTGGAATCAAGCCTTACCAACATCCTTTGAGAAAGATGCATCCTAAGCTGGAACCTTTAATTCAAAGTGAGGTAAAAAAGTGGTTGGGTGCTAAAATCATATTTAAAGTCAGACATTGGGAATGGGTTTCTAATTTGGTACCAGTACGGAATAAGTATGGAGAAATCAGACTTTGTGTAGATTTCAGAAATCTTAATCATGCATCAGATAAAGATAATTATCCTGTCCCACCCATGGAGCAAATACTACAGATGGTTTCAGGTTCTGAATTGTTTTCGTTATTAGATGGATTTTTCAGTTATAATCAAGTATTAGTAGCTGAAGAAGACATGCTTAAAACCACTTTCAAAACCAAGTGGGGAACTTTTGCATATAGGAGGATGGCCTTTGGACTTATTAATGCTGGAGCTACATTCCAGAGGGCCATGGATATAAATTTTCGCGGTATGATTGGCCGTAGTGTTGTGGTTTATCTAGATGATGTCACAATATTTTCAAAAAAGAGAGAAGAGCATGCATTTCATTTGAAACATATTTTCAATTGTTGCCGGAAATATGGTATTTCACTAAATTCCAAGAAATGTGTGTTTGTAGTCACAAAAGGAAATCTACTGGGTCATGTCATTTGTAAGAAAGGGATCTCCATAGACCCGGAGAGGATTAAAGCCATAGAACAGATCCCTTTACCCCATAATAAAAAGGGTATGCAATATTTTGTGGGGACAATCAACTTTGTGTGAAGGTTTGTACCAGACTTTGCTCAAATCGTCAAACCTTTGCAGCAAATGGTTAAACAGAGTGTGCAATTCAAATGGACTGATTTGGAGAAGAATGCATTCAACAAGATAAAAACATTTGTTGCTCATGCACCATCACTCAAAAGTCCAATTTTTGAAAAGGATTTTATTCTGTACACTTTTGCATCTGATGATTCATTAGCAGCTGTGCTTACACAGAAAGAAGATGGGGGAGATGAGTACCCCATATCATTTATGAACACTAGTCTGCAAGGGGATGAATTGAATTATCCAGCAGTTGACAAACATGCTTATGCAGTTTTTAAAGTGGTAAAACAATTAAGGTCATATATAGTTAAGATTCGCACCAAAGTAATAGTTCCACACCTAGTCGTACGATCTCTTTTTGTACAAAAGGAACTAGGAGAAAGAAGAGGAAACTGGGTGACTGCTTTACAAGAATACGATCTTGAGTTCAAACCAGCAGCCATAGTTAAAGGAGAAGGACTTTGTAAACTAGAGATTGAAGGTCAAAACAATGAAGAAATCAGCTGGGATAATGAAGATGAACTACATATGGATATGGTGGATGTATGTCCTCTATTTACAGCTCCAGACTCATGGTATCGGGACCTAGTCCATTACCTCCAAGAAGGGTATTTGTCGGAGCATTGGAGTCCCAAGCAAAGAAGAGCATTACGTCTAAAATCAGCTTTATATCAGATCATTGATGGAGTACTGTTCAGAAAGAACTACGATGGAGTCTTTCTCAGGTGCTTAGAACAAGAATATGCAAAGAAGGTCGTAGCAGAATTGCATGATGGACCTGTTGGAGGTCACTTTTCGGGGGACACAACAACACATAAGATTCTCAAAGCTGGATATTACTGGCCTACATTGTTTAAGGATGCTCATGCTCATGTTAGAAAATGTGATGCTTGTCAGAGATGTGTTGGAAGACAAGCTAAAATAGCAGGACCATTAAAACCAGTAATTATATTAGAACCATTTGAACAATGGGGAATTGACATTATTGGAGAAATAAACCCAAATTCCTCCTTGCAGCATAAGTATATTCTGACAGCAACTGATTACTTCACCAGATGAGTTGAGGCTATTCCGTTACGAAAAGTAAACGAAAATGCAGTTATGGATTTCTTACAGAACCACATTATAACCAGGTTTGGGGTTCCAATTTCCATGGTTTTTGATAATGCTACTTACTTTTCTTCTATCAGATTAACTGCATTTGCTAATGAAAGAGGAATTAAGTTGCATTATTCTGGAAATTATTACCCACAAGGAAATGGTTTGGCAGAATCCACAAACAAAAGTCTGATTAGAATTATGAAGAAAACAGTGATAGAAAATCAAAGGAGCTGGAATTTAGAATTAACTAATGCTCTCTGGGATGATAGAGTCACACCCAATAATTCCTTAGGTGTGTCACCATACACTCTTGTTTATGGAAAAGAAGCTGTCCTCCCTCCTAATATTCTATTTCCATCTTCCATAATAGCCCAAGAGTCTAGGGGTACTGATAATGAAATTCTACAAATCAGAATCTATAATCTGTTGAAGTCAAAAGAGTCTAGGTCCAAAGCCAAGGAAAGGTTTAAGCATCAACAAGAAATAGTGAACCATTGGTTTGACAAGAACAAAGCTGGGAACAAAGAGTTCGAAGTAGGAGATCTGTTTCTTAAGTGGGATCACCCGCATGATGAAAAGGGAAAGCACACTAAGTTTCAACAGTTATGGGTAGGCCTTTTTCAAATTGCAGCAGATCTAGGCCCATCGACTTACAAGTTGAAAGACTTATAGGGGTGGGAAGAGAACTTACCAGTAAATGGTTTAGTTCTCAAGCCTTATTTTTCTTGATTATTTTTTATTTTTTATTCTTGTGCATAAATAAACGTTTGGTTTGTTGCTTACTTTAGAGTATTTTTATTTGTTCGCTTTATTTACTTAGAGTTTGATTGATTGTAATTTTTGTTTTCTTTATGATCGATAAAACAACACGACTTTTTGGTTGCATGGAGTTCATCAAAATTCTGGATTAACTAATTTTTTTGACTACAAGACTGTCTACTATTGACTCATATAATATTTGAAAGAACTTCTTCAAGTTTAGCAGATTTCCTAAATGGTTATGAACACATTGAAGTCCTGCTTAATCCTGGTGAAAATAACTCAAGATAAAAAGGGTCCAGAATACTATTTTGAGGCTCCATTCATCTCACATTAAAAACTGTCCTAGGGGGTAACAACAAAAGACCCATGGAAAAGAAGCAAGGTAAACAGTGTATTATATTTAAATAATCCCATGCCATGAATTAAAGGCCAAAAGGTTAATAAGAGTAAAAAACTCCTAGAAAATCAATATGTATCAAAGCACGTACTGAACCACATCAGTATGTATAAGATTGCCAAAGTTCTTCTTCATCCGTGAGCTGAAATTAAAAAATATCTCTCACACAAAAGGACACTATGGATAGAGGAGCCTAAATTAAAATTCAGAAAGAAGACAAACAGGAGGACTCAAAAGGGGAAAAAATTCCAAAAGCACAAAAAAGTGCAAAATGGCATGGGAATGAGGAACAAACAGATATATCTATTTACCATATGTTACGATCCTGTGGTGTCTAAAGTTGGAAACTACTCAAAGATAGAGGTAAAATGAAACTCATACTCTTGGCCTCAAAAGAGTTATCTAGACTTTGAAATCCTGGTTCCCTTTTTTCCTCAACTTGAACTATAATCAATGATTAAAGTGAATAAATCTTGCATTTGGGAATTCAGATATCTTGAAGAAATCTAGTAAAGTGGCACCATCGGAGCAGTCTGTTGATCAAATAGGAAATTGTTCAGAGATCTGTGTTCACCAGGTAATCGCTAATTGTTGCAGCTGCAACTATTTCCCCAAAATTTTCAATTTTAGTCCCCCCCCCCTCCCTTTATTTTTTTATATTCAAATTGGCCTAGGATCCCCAAAATTTTCAATTTTAGGCCCCCCCCTCCCTTTATTTGTTTTTATTCAAATTGGCCTAGGAGTATTTTATTATTTCCAAAGTTTCCTTGAGTTTAGAAATTTCTTTTAAAAACTTGGTCTTTTTCACTTTTATGTATCGGATGATTAGTCAACTATTCTTCCGATATTGGAAGCATAGTGGACTATCCTTTCGACATTGTAGAAATGGAATCATCTAGCTTGTCGAGTGCCTTTGGAATCCATTGCCAATGCATCGAAGTTAGTCTGCTTTATTCTAGGACTTGGTTTGCCGAAGTTACGGCTCCTTAGTGCTGGACTTATCTGACGATCTTGTTTTTCCTTCACCCTAGTGTTTCCGATATCCGATTATGTTTTTTCGCTATCGGGTTGATTGACCAGAGCAAGCCGAAGTTATAATGTCTATCTCGCCCAAGGTGGCGGAAGGCTAGTCTTGAAGAGATCCGAAAGCATCATGTTTTCTTTGTCGACTCCGAAGAGCTTAACGTTGCTGAGCTCCGATACCCGTTCCCAAAGTAAAGCTCGGGATGATATAATAGTCCATAGCCGAGGTTGCGGAAGGCTATCAGCTTTTGGTTCCAAGTATAGTAATTAGTGGTTCCGATGTCCAAGAATAGTGACTAATGTCGGGTCTGTAGTCCTTTTCACGCCCGCTATTGCTGTGATCCACCAGCCTATTCTTTCGACGGGTTTAATATTTGTCCGTCAATAGTTTCCCGCCTAGTCATGGGTATATATATGTAGCCATATGACTTGCCATTTGCCTTGGGAGTTGTCATTTGCACTGTGGAAGCAGTCCGAAGAAGTTGTGTGTGTGCGGCTGTCAAAACCTTGTTCGCTCTGCTCTGTACCCATGGAGTTTCATCTCATCCAGTCAGTTGCATCGCTACTGCCAGGTAGGTTACCTGTGGCTTTGTTACTTTGGTTGTTGTTGGTTGATTTTGAACTGTTAGTGCATTGGAGGTTAGGTTTACCGCATAGGGGGTTAGGGTTTTTCATGCCTATAGTGCGTCTTGTGGATATTTTACATCATTAAGGGCATAGCCCACTATTTGAGGTCTCATTTCATGGGAGGTTGAGTTTGTACACTGTCGAAGTGTTATGGATGCGTTTGTGTTTCTTGCATGATTTGTTAGGGCATGGTGTATACGGGTGTTTTACCATATGCACCACCATTTTATTGATCACTTGATGGTCGACTAGAGGTTAAGAAGCTATTTTTCCCTTAGTTACAGTGTCTCGTGGGATTCAGGAGGTTTTTTTTTCAAGTCGATTAGGGATTTTTCAAAGATAGTTTATGCACAAGGTTTAGTTGTTTTGAGGTTGAGAGTTGTGTTGAGATCTAGCGGTAGAATAAGCTTGATAAGTACTTGTATGAGAGGAAGACGATTTTCTGTCGATTAAGGTTTTGAGATAGTGGAGCTTAGGAAGATTTAGGAAGCAACATTATTCTAGGGTTTCTTGTAAATCATTCATTAATAAAGACTGTGTTTAACCTAATTTAACAGCATGCATGTCGAAGAGGTGAATAGATTTGTATATTTTCTTGTGTATTGATATAAGCACTTGCTAGAGCTCAGTTAGCCTAAAACATGTTGTTTGACTGTTACAGGTTGATTGCTATAACAACAACATGCCAAAGAGACAGAAGAAGAAATCTCAGGTGGCTGAAGAGGATCTTGAGATAGAAATAATAACCAAGGTAGAGTTCATCTATGAAGACACCAAAGTCACCACTGGAGTAGAACCAGATTACAAATGGGGAGAAATCTTCAGAATGATCTCAAACCAGAATGTACTAGATGTTGGGTTTGAAGAACTGACAATTTATGCTAACATTGAAAATTCAGCTTTGATGAAAGTATCTACTAGGCCCGAATCGTTTCCCTGCTTAGAAGTAATAGGTTGGATTTTGCTCAGGGTAGATGTGACAAAAATGATCTTAGAAAACGCTACAAAGCAAGGCTATGCTGCATACAACCCTGCCTATGTGTCTATGGAATACCTTCTACCTTCACCATAGGTCTATCTAACGGAAAGTTGGATAAAGGAGGCAGGTCTGGACCCGGTAGAGATGGTAAAGAGGATGATGATCCCAAGAAAAAAATTCAGAACTAGACCTTCCTGAGAATATGATACCTCAACTCTCTGAGCTCCTTATAGATTTATTGCTTTGATGCTTAACAGGATTTTTGGTCGAGCAAATGGCAAAAGTGTCAAGATAGGTTGGATACCGGTTATCTTTTTCATTGCTGCACAAGGAACCATCTTCAACTGGGCTAGTATAGTGTCGAACAACCTTTCAACATGTATAAGTGCAGCCTTAGGAGGCGTATCTCAGAATAAATCTGAATTCTATATGAGCTCTATTCTAATTGATTGCATATTGTGCACCCAAGATTTCCCTGCTTTGAAATTCAATTGGGAGAAGGACAAAACCCCAGTATACACGACTTATAAGTTGTTTTGGGCACATAAGTATTACAGTTATTATAGGGAGATTTGTGAGCATTTCATTATGCCCATATGTACTCTGATTTTCCTAACTGAATGTAATTGCATGTTCAAAGAAGCATTTAAGGTCATACAAGAGTTCGTGGATTATTATTTAACAGATGATGGATTGTATGTGAGGATGTATTGTGGCTCCAGAGCTCCTTCTCTGCTCCCAAAATATGCTACAGATTACGTATTCCACAAGGAGGCAGTTAGACAATTGTACATAGATGGAGTAGGAAATTTTTTGATTGAACATAAGAAGGCAGTGTACCCTGTAGTACCTTTCTTCATTGGAAGCTGTAAGTTTTCAAGGGTAAAGCAGGCATCAGGGTTTCGTAAAGAACTAGAATATTTTCATTTTGGAGAAATGATTTTTCATAGAAATGATTCCCATAACAAAGTAGCTGACTACTGCAAAGAAGCTGGAATCCATTTTGAGTACACTAACTTCTGGGACAAAGATGAGGAGACATTCCGCAATGCAAAGAACATAACAGCCCTCAAGAAAAGGTTCAAGCAAAAGATAACAACTATAGGTGGAAAAGGCAAGACTTCAGAAAAGCTAAGAAGCTAGAAGAAGAAGAGGCCAAGAAAAGAGAAGAAGATGCTAGTAGATTGGTATAGGAAGTAGAAAATTGGTTAAGAATTGAAGAAGAAGAAAGGAAAAGAAAAGAAGAAGCCGAAATAAAGAATAAATAGGCAGAAAGTGAGGGCTTCAGGCTAACAGAATCCCAAAAGGAGAAGCAACCCACAAAGCAAGTTGGTGTACAAGAAGTTCAAGATCCTATAGATCAAGAACAAGGACGGTCCGATCTTGATCCGTTGGAGCATGTTGTCCCTTCTGGCAGTATGTTAGGAGAAGTTTCAATTTCTGAATTTGATTTGATTCCTTTCATGCCTACCGAAGGAGAGGAAGTACCTGATTTTAATACCATATTCTATGACAAAGAAAATAAAATGATTGTCAAGAGGACCAAGAAAAATGTAGATACTGGAGGAAATCCAAGGAAGATGGTGACAGACAAGACAGTAGTACATGGTACTCATAAGGATACACGGTTGATAGCAAGAGATGGGGTAGCTTTAAGCTTAGCAACCGAAGACAACATAGACAGAATCATGACTAATCTGGAGCAGTCACAGAAGAATGTAGCCTAGCTGAAGGAAACCTTAAAGAAGGAAAGGGATGAAAGCTAGAAGCTAAAGAGAAAATATGAAGACATGATAGGTGAATTCAAGGTTTCAAGGATAGAATGCCAAAATATGCAAGCAGATAAGGATGCTTTAGCAATATCTACAGAAAATACAAATAAGATTTCTCAAGCTACCTTGGTAGAGTTACAAAAGCTATGGCTGGAGCATCAGAGTTTAAAGACTGAAAATGATAATCTTCAGCTATCACGTGGAAATATAAATGAAGAAAAGAACAAGTTGGAGAGCAAGGTTACTGAGTTGGAAATAGAGAAGGCTGTTGCAGAAGAAAAGGAGAAGCAATATCAGATGCAGATAGCAGCCTTAGAAGAACAAAACAATTCATTGATTGCATCACTAAAGGGTGCTATGGAGAAGAAAGTTGACATCCAACCCTTAAATGAGCATGTTCTAATTCTTAGGAAAATGATCCATCAAATACAAATACATATAGAAGATGAAAGATGCAAAGTTTTACAGATAGACACCAGGCTGGAAGAGATTGTAAATACCACTTTATATTTCTTGGATAGGACTCAGGATATATTGGAAATTCTAAAAGGAAGAATGGCTTGGGTAGAAACCAATAAAAAATCTCCCCCATACCTAGCCGTTAAAGATCAACAGACATTGAAGCAAGAATATGAGTTAATGGAATTCACTAGTAATGTCGCAGAGGAATTTAAAAAAACAGTAAAGAAGACAAAGACTGCTTGTGCCGAATTTTGCAGGAGAGTGCTCTTCACATATAATCGGTGTCAAACTTCTATTGAGAAAAGATTGGAGGTGCTATCTGAACATGAGCTGTTTCTAAAGCATTTACATGATAGATACAAAGAAGATGAACAAAAAATCCAAAGGTCAAGGACTTGGATGAATGGATATTGAAAAATGCAGTAGCACATGCAGCCGTGAGCATACACTTATTAGAGGACCACCTGCGCTAGATTCCTGCTAGAATAGAGGGGATGAAGACTCAAGCTACCAAGTACGAGATTAACAATCGATTCCTTGAGCCTTCCGGGTTTGAAAGCATAGCAGTAGATGCTAATGCATGGAAAACGTTCACCAACGAACAAGATGGTCCTTCTTCATAAAATGTTTTGGGAATATTGATTAAAAATGTAATATATTGTATTAATTTTGTGCACAAGCTACAGGACAAATTTTTGGAAAAGAAATGTTGGGGAAGCTCAAGAGATAATGAGGGGCAGCCCAAGAGTTTTTGCTTTTGTATAAGTATAGGAGAGTTTTAGATATGAGGAACCTTTTTCTAGACTATTTTGAGGAAGTATTGTAAGAAGAACTAATTCATTTTGCAATAAAGAGTTATATGTTTCTGCTGGATAAATTTCTGTGGATTTTCAAATGTTTGCTATGGGCTGGTTGGATATGAACTATTTCTTTTTCAGCTTGTTTCCATGAACTATGATATTGTTCTAACATATTGAATTCTTTCATGTTATGAATGTGCTCTTGTTTATTTTGCGAAATTTCCACATTGAGTAATGCATGCTTTAATTAACAATAAGCTATCTTGTTGTTTATTTTTCTATTGATATTCATGTGTTCAGAAACGTTAACAGCTATTTGTGATTTTCTTTATGCATGCAATACAGTACATTACTCACCATTAATGACAGTTTTTCTCCCTAGGGACAAGTTAGTGAGTCTTTGTTAGTTTCTTTATGTTTGTGATTTAGAAGCGAGAGAGGTAAGATGAGAGGTAAGAACCTGTGCATCACATTGTGACCCTCCTCGTTATCTCTATCATCTGCATTTAGTTAGGCACTTGCACATCATACTTAAACATTAAAAAACTAAAAAATATACACGGTGGATCGGGCCATAACCGGTAAAACACTTTAATTGTTACTTGACCTACGGTAGCTGGACCGTAAACCGGACGGATTTCCCATACCAAACAATAACGAGCTAATTGGAAACGTTTATTGGGGAGAATCCCTACTGTTGTTACCTGCAATTTTCTAGGCCCAAACAGGTTGGAACTCGTAATATTGGACTTATGTTTTATGAGAACCTTTTTGAATAAAAATTCAGAGCCGAATGTTGGTTTATCTTCAAAGATTCATGTATTTTTTATGTTACAGTCCATACTTTCATTCCATGTGAATGCTTTCTAAGTGTTTACCTTCCATTTTGTTTTCTTTCATGTCTGAACTTAGTGTGTAATAGGTTCAGAATTCATACATGTTATGCTCTAGCTATTGTTTTAGATATCTACAAATCTTTCTTCTAAAGTTGATATGGAATTCATCTTGTGATGCTCTATATTAATGGATTGTTCATGTTTCTTTCCTATCACCTGATAATCAATGAATGAGTGTAACTGAATAATTATCTTGCCTTTGTTCAGATTTTGAGTAGGCAGCTTTGCATTATCTCCATCTGTTTTGACTCCATAGCCCAATGGTTATATGTTTCGTTTCAACCATCTACATAGCTTAAAACTGTTGATTCATATATCTGGCCTTGTTAAATTCGTATTCGAGAGATCCCTCTCTGGAAAGAAAATCTAGTTTCTTTCTAAAATTGGTTTTGCTATTACCTTGAGATTGACTTCCACAACCTTAGGTATATTTTGAGTGACAACAAATTGGTGCCGTTGCCGGGGAACGAAGGTGCAAATCAGCCCTAGGAGGAACGACAAAGACTATAACAGATGAAGAAAAATATTTCTGTGGGCAAACAGAAATTTTTGCGAGCAAAGAAGGTTATACATTTACCCTGGCGATTCCGATTTAATTTCTATCAAGATTTCAGAAGACATCCTGGCTTCAAATAGACATACACGAGGTAATTTTGATACTGAAGTTTTACAAAGTCTGGAAGATCCAGAAAAATTATGTAGAAAAAGAGACAAAGAAAAAATAGATATTTCTCTGTTTGGTGCATCGTCTTCTCAAGATTTTCATAGCATACTTGATCAAGAATGGGAAACTTATGTTGAAAAGGGCTTGTTGAAATCTAAATTTGAGTCTGATCTTAAAAATATTGAAATCAACCCTCGTAGATTAGAATCCTATTTACTTGATTCTCTTTGGAAAAATATTCAATAGTCTGTGAAAGTTGAAGAAAGACCTTTTGTTCAAATTTTTTGACCTAACATCACATTACCCATTCAAACTCCCCCAGTTCGTCCAAAGCTACCTAGACCAATGGCAACTAGGTTTTCTCATTTGTGTTTGCCTGCTGTATTGCATGACTTTCCCCAAAACTATTCCCAAATAATTTCTTTATTTGATGGAGAGGGAAGTATAACAACAAAACAACATGTGGGAAAATTTGAATATTTTATTGACTTGGAGGAAGTTGATCATGTAGATGTTAAAATGAGGTTGTTTGCTCAAATCCTATCAGGGGAATCAAAGAAATGGTTTAAATATTTGCTAGCTGCATCAATTCTGACATTTCAAGCTTTTCAGAATGAATTTTTTAGAAAGATGGGATGATAAACAAAGCCCTTTACAACTTCTTTCCCAGTACAATAATCTTAAGAAAGGGGGTTTTGAATCTGTTCATGAACTTCCAAGTAGGTGTATGAGAGTTTATAATTCAATCCCAAATGATATAAAGCCTTCTACAACTGCTGCAAAACTTCATTATGCTGAGGCCTTTGAAAATGACTTTACATTTTCATTAAGGGAAAGAAGTTTAGGGAGTCTTGCTGCTATGTTCACAGATGCTTTAGAAGTGGAAGCAAATATGATGGCAAGTGGAAAAATGAAGCAAAAAGTAGATGTTGATAGGAGGAAAGTTAGAGAAGAAAACATGCCTTCTACTTCTTCTTCTACCAAAGATATTAAATTTGAAATGATGTTAAAAACAATGCAAAAGTTGATGGATAGGTTAACTATGGACAATAGATCATTAAACAGAGGATAGGATGAACCCCAAATCAGAAATACAAATTTTAGAAGGCCAAATCCTCCTATACCTCCACAAAATAGGCAAAGAGATATGAGAAATCCAAGCAATCAGGAAGAACAACAGATTCAACCACCTTTCCCTGAGAATTATGTTGCAGATGAAGAAGAGCCTACTAAAAATGAAATTCATCTTTTTGGGGAATTGGATTCCAAGATATACCTTACCGAGGAAGAACATCACATGTTTGCGTAGTGTAATATCCTCGGTTCTGACCCCGGTTGCATTAAAAGATACATAATGTATATGTTGTAATTAATCATGGTGTGGAGCTAAAGGCAAAAGCCCCACCATATATTTGGTTGTGTTATGTTTCGAAAATTGGGATCGTTTCCGATGGTATATCGTGCTATCTGGCACATGATCGTTTTGCATCATGTAAATATGCACATTAATTAAAATAAACCTACAACCAGCTACGACGGTGCAACGTTAAATGAAAAGGGCATGATTTCCTAAGGTTAAGGGGGGGATGTTAAACCATGAGCCTATGGAAAAAAGCCATGTGTCAACCATTAAAAACCCTGACGTTAGTTGGGCAGTTAATGATGGGCAGTGGTGGCGGCAGGTTTTCCCCCACTCGCGCGGGCTAGGAGTGGTTTCCTCACATGCTGCTTGGTATCCCAACCGTTTTTGTTCTGTCCACTCTCCCCATCGCCGGTCGTTCATTTTACTCACACCGAGCTGAGTTAAAAGGATCCACGATCCATTGATTGGGGGTTCGTTCTCCCTTCTCTCATAGATTGCTGGTCTGTGGATCAGTTCTTCCTCCGATCTTGGTAGAGAATCGTTTTCCCTTTCTCCATTGCCAGATTGTGAGATGTTTTTCAGTGGTTTTCCTTTGTGGGATGTTTCCCTCCTGTTCACGCAGAGAATCTGTGTTTACTCCACCATTGCCGACTGTGAAAATGTGTCATGGCTTCATCATTGAGGAAGGACCATTGTTTTCCAATGTTGCTGGCTGTGTCTGGACTGTGTAATATCTTGTTACTTCATCAGGAACTGGGGCTGTTGTTCTTTCCCTGATTTTGTGGTTGCTGTTGTTTTCCCCACATTGTTCACTTGTTGTGGTCTCATGTGCGTTCTTGAGCTATTGTAGGTTGTTGTTGAGTCGTTTTGGCCACGATAGGGCCAAGAATGACTCAGGAATTGATTTTCCCTTGTCCTAGTCATGAATAGCTTGGTTTTGTTGCATGCATGCAGTGGTTGGTCTTTGGATTGCGTGGAGTGGGATTGAAGGCTGGGTATGCTTGAGAAACTTGGGTTTGGGGAGCCACACAAATCGTGTTAGATGGCTAGATTTCTTCTCCACAACCCCGAAAGAGCACTGGCAAGGGAAGTGAGGGCCTGAGGGACTGTGAAGTAGAGAAGGGACTGATTCCTGGTGTCGAGTGTGTGTGGGTGTCTTAGATGTCAGGATAGACCTAGTGTAGGCGTACTTAGCTCTTCCATGAGCTCACCAACTTAACATTTAGCTTCTCCCAGCTCCTTGATATCTTGATAAGCCCTACTGTGTGGGCTTGGATGATTTGTGTACCTTGGCTATGTGTAATCCTGCTTAGTCCCTTATTCCTTCGGGAATCATTCCCAGCTCGGGGGTGGCAGTGTTGCTGAGAGATTGATGAGCACACTGGCCTATGTTTGGGTGGAACATTGTAGCGATGTAGCTAGTTGAGGGATAAGTTCTTTATGAGATAAGTATCCTTGTCTATCTTACTTCTGCATTTATGTTTACTGTTAATGAATTATGATGAACATGTATATGAATGAATGTTGTTTTGCTTTCGCTGAATATATGTATGAGTATGCATCTTAGCATGTTTTATGTTTTAAGAATTTTATTTCAGCATTATATGCCTGTTCATGTTCATGGGGCTATTTTCCTGGTCTGTTTGATGGTTTGGTAGCGTCCTCTTCGTCGGTCGGAGGGTCGGGGACATTACAGTATGGTATCAGAGCAAAGGTTACAGCATGGGCCTGAATGGGCCATGAAAGGTCAGCTAGCAGAGGCAGGTTGTCCTCTGCCCAGTAGAAAACATAAGAAAACCGGTGCATGACAAGAGAATTTTGAAAAAATTCTCTAAGTATTGGGATCATCGGATCGTTGGAGGACTTAGTCCGAAGTCCCGCCGATGCATTGGATCACCTAAGTAGAAGGATTTCCAATGGGGACCACCAAATAAAAATATCAAATTTTTTTCTAAGTATCCAAATTGTCGTCTGTCGAAATTTTTTAGAGGATTGCTCCTCGGATGTAGCAGAAGTTTTAGTTGGAAGGCCCTCCGATATGGGTCACTGGTGAACGATGAAAGGAGAGGAAAATTCCATCGGAAGTCATCAGCGGAAGACCGCCGAAACAGCGGTGCAAAGTAGTTGATGGAGTCGCTGCAGTGTTGGCAAAAAATAGTAGGTGGAATATCCGATGGAGCATCACAGGAGAAAAGGCGAAGGAAAGAAAAATTTGTAAAAATTATTCCAAGTGTCAAACTCATCGGCGATCGGCGGAAGTTAGACGACGGAATCGCTGATGAACATCGAAAAGGTCTAGCTATTCATGTGCCCGCCGTTGCGGCTGGCTAGTGGACTATCCTTCCGACAGATAGAGTCCCCAACCGCCGATGCCGCAGCAGATAGATAATGAAGGCGCCAATACGTCGGCAAGGAATAAAAGATGTTTGAGCTGATGAAGCAGCGGAAGGAAGGTTAAAGAAGAAATTTCAGAAAAACTTTCCAAGTATGGGAATTGTCGGCCATTGGCGAAACTTAGTGGATGTGGGAGCCGCAGTTTCGACAGAGATCAGCTGAAGACTGCCGAAACGCCGGCTCAATATAGTTGATGAAACATCCGATATTGAACTTCGGTGTCGGCAAAAATCTAGTCGTTCGGACCGCCGATGCCATCGGCGAAAGTTAGTTGTTGGGTTCGCCGACATAGAAGGAAGAAGAAAATTTTTGAAATTTTGTTAAGTGTTGAAAACCATCGGCCATCGGTGAAATTTAGACGATGAGACCGTTGATGGACGTCATCGGAGATTTATAGAGGATGAAGCTGCCAAAGTCTAGTGAAGTGGATCGGTGAAATTTAGTTGAAGGAAGAGCCGATGCAAAGAAGAAAATTCAAAATTTGTGTTGGTCATCGGTGATCAGCGAATGATAGATGATTAGAGCGTCGATCGACGAATGATAGTTGATCGAGCGTCCGTTGTTGCGGCTGTTTAGTAGACTATCCCTCCGATGGACAGTTGTTCTGATCGCCGATCGAAAAATTATAGTGGAAGTATTCACCGACACCGTGGGAGGACATCGAAAAAGTTTAGCTAACTGGGCGTCCGCAGTTGCGGAAGTATAGAGGAATAACCTTCCGATGGGTAGAAGTCTTGACTGCCGATGCCGCAGTGACTCGAGGTTCTGACCGCCGGAAGGAAATAGATGAGCAACCCGCCGATGCATATCGGAAACTTAGACGTTTTGATCGTCGAAACACCAAAAAGATAGTGGAAAAGAGACCCGATGAATAGTCTGGAAGTCTAGAGGACTGAAGGTCTGATACAGCAGAATGTTAGGTGTTTCGACCACCGAAGTATTGAAAAAAAAATTGTTGAAAAAGGGTCCGATTGGGCCAAAGGAAATTTTGGTTTTTCAAAGTGGAATTTTTTCTCAGCAAATTCCAGCTAGTGTTATAGTGGGTTTTGCAGTGAATTCTCATTGGATTTTTCAGCAGGAAGAAAAACCTAGGTGGCTAAAGTTCACGTTTCAGACCAAAATTCAATGGTGTGTTTTGCCATCATTTTTGAAATGGTGTGGTTTTCACACTCGAATGTTGATGTATTTGTAACTTTGGAATGTATTCATCTATGTATCTTATGTATTGTAACCCGATGTTTATTCTGGGATGTATCTATAATGTAATTGAGTCATATTGTCATGCCCCGATGTTTCGATCGGGAGGATCAATAATGTAAACAAGTCATGTCAAGTCATAGTGAGTAACCCTCTGATTGTCTAAGGGTTAAAGTCCTCGTGAAGTCCTCGCAGTTTCGGGGCACTAGGGTTATTAGACTCTCCTCGTAGAGGTCGGCCCTGGTAGGGTTTTAGTCATGTCAAGATTAATATAAATAGAGAACTAGAGTCTCTATTTATCACACAACTCATCCACACTCAAGTGTAGCGCATAGTTGAGGAAGGAGAAGACACTGGGGATAGACAAGAAGAAGATTACTGCTATCGAGAGATCACTTACTGTTTTGGTACTGATTCCATCTCTGAGGAAGTTGCGGGGTTTTCTCCTTTATGATTTCCTTAAGGAAAAACACTATGTTCATTGTCTCTTGTGTTTGATTACTGTACTTGTTATTCTCTCAGTTAAAAGATCCTAATAATGCTAGCTTAATGTTGAAAAACTAACATGGTATCAGAGCTAACCTGAGAAGAAGACACTGTGCAGCTGCGGGAACTAGGGATTCCTAGTTTGTGGATCTTCCTCCACAGATTTTCAGCAAAAGTAAGGTGGAATAAATCTCCTCCTTATGGCGCATGCTTCTGTCGGAGCAGAATCCAATTCTGAGGTTTTTCAGTTTTGGACCCGACACTACTGCTGAAAATTAGGGCTTTTCACAGAAGAGGAATTTTTTAGTGAGCCTAGGCATGGATTGATCTCCTCCCCAAAATCAAAGTTAGGAATAAATTTCAAGGCATTTGGGTGGACAGAACTCCAGAAAAGCAAAACCCTAATTTGCTCCTAAACCAGCTCCGCAGGATTTCAACTCAAGTTTCAGATCCGACATCTTGACCTGGTAAGATCTAAAATATTTTGTATTTCCATTTGAGGTTCTCAGTTAAGATGTCTCATCATACCAAGCTTGATGAGAAGCTTGAGGGAGCTGATAACTTCCGAGCCTGGAAGTATAGGATCTCCCTGGTCTTGGAAGAAAATGAGTTAGACTCCTACATCCATGAGGAGGTTCCAGTTCCAAAGGGAGATGAGGTAAAGGCCTTACATAAGAAGAAGATGGTTATGGCAAAGAGGATAATTGCTGATTCTATCAAGGATCACCTTATCCCATAGGCGTCCTCTCTTAAGACACCTAAAGCTATGTTTGATGCCCTAACCAAATTGTTTGAAGGGGAGAACATAAACCGGAAGATGACTCCGAGGAATCAACTAAAGAATGTGAAGATTCAAAATGCAGAGACTATCCAGTCCTACTTCACAAGGGTTTCTCAGATCAAGGAACAATTATAAGTTGTAGATGAAGAAGTGGAGAATGCAAAGATTGCGATGACAACTCTAAATGGCCTTCTTAGGTCATGGGATTCATTCATCCAAGGAATTTGTGCTACAAAGAAGTTAGTCAAATTCAACAGACTATGGGAAGAATGTTCTCAAGAAGAAGCACGGATAGCAGCCCGATAAGAGAAGATGGGAAGTGAAGATCAAGCTCTCACAGTTCACTCCAAGAAAGGAAAGAGAGGTACTCATCACTCCAAAGGTAAGAATCCTCATCATAGAGATAATATTAGAAAGAACATATCTAGATCAAGATGTTATACATGTGATGAGGTAGGGCACTTTGCAAAAGACTTTCCTAAGAACAAGAACCACTCTCATAAGAAGAAGGGGAACAAAAGAAGACATCATGCTCATGCTGCAGAGGATGATGAACCATCCAAGAAGAGATCCAGATATGAAAGTGAAGATTCTTCAAGCGAGGATGAATATGTTTTGATTTCCGCTCTCACAGGTAACATTACTCATGGTAGTGATGATTGGCTTATAGACAGTGGAGCTTCCAAACATATGACTGGATTCAAGGAATCCTTTATGAGACTGTTAGAACATGAATCACCTCACAAGGTGAAACTAGGAGATGACTACCAATATCTAATAAAAGGTAGTGGGGAATCTTCATATAAACTAGACTCTGGTAAGTCTCTAACAATGAAAGAATTATTGTTTGTGCCAGGACTCAAGAAGAACCTTCTCTCCATATTAGCATTGGATGCAAAAGGAATGAGATTTGCATTCATAGATGGTCAAGTCATCATGTGGCCAAGAGGAAAGACTATCGATGATGCAGTGGTGATTGGAGAACAAGAAGGAGTTTTGTACAAACTAAAGGGCCATCCCTATTAAGCCTTGGTCCATGACACAGTAGATCCAAGTGAACTTTGGCATAGAAGGCTTGCACATGTACATTACAGAGCACTGCCTATTGCAAGCAAAGCTGTTGAAGGTCTTCCAAAATTCCAAGCAAAACATGATGGTGTTTGCAAAGGATGTGCGAAAGGAAAGAATACAAAGAAGAAATTTCCAAGCAACTAAAGCAAAGCCAAAGGAATCCTAGAAATCATTCACTACGATGTATGCGGTCCTATGTCATCAAACTCACTAAGTGGGTATGCATACTATGTTTCTTTTATTGATGATTTTTCTAGGAAGACATGGATTTACTTAATGAAGAACAAAGACGAAGTATTCAATAAGTTCAAGGAATTCAAAGCCTTGATTGAGAACCATACTGAAAAGAAGATCAAGACCTTTCGATCAAATAATGGCGGAGAATTCACTTTGAATGAATTCAAAGAGCTATGCAAAGAATCAGGGATTAAGAGGGAGTTGTCCGCTCCTTATAATCCACACCAGAATGGGATTGCGGAACGAAAGAACCTAACTATCATGGAAGCTGCAAGAGCCATGCTTCATGATCAAGATCTTCCTATGCATCTTTGGGCGGAAGCTGCTAGAACAGCGGTGTATGTACATAACCATACTCCACATAGAGTGCTCGAGAACAAGACTCTTGAAGAAGTCTTCTCTGGAAAGAAACCAGAAGTTAGCCATCTCAGAATATTCGGCTGCCTTGTATACATACACATTCCAAAAGAGAAGAGGACTAAATTAGATCCTTCAGGAAAGAAGGGTATATTTGTGGGATAATCTGAAAGCTCGAAGGCTTACAGAATATATTTCCTAGGATACAAGAAGATTGACATCAGCAGGGATGTGACATTTGATGAAGACACATCTTACAACAAATCCAGAAAGAGACCTGCTGAAGAACCTGAAGAAGCAGAAGCACCCAGAATTCATGATACAACCATGAATGAAGAAACTCAAGAAGAAGATCGAGATTTCAAAGAACCACAAAGACCTGTAGATCCACCTCTGGAGAAGAATCCTCATAAGAGGAAACCTGCTTGGGTACAAGAACTTATCCAAGGTGTGGAAAGATATGGGGCTCCAGAATAGAATCACAAAGAAAGAAAGAGGACCAGATCCTGCTCCAGGTATGTAGCTTTACCATGTGATTTCATTGATAAAGAACCTTCCAGTTACGAAGAAGCGGCAGGACAGAAAGAATGGAAGGATGCTATGATCGAAGAATACCAATTGATCATGAAGAATGATGTTTGGGATGTTGTCCCAAGACCAAATGGGAAGTCAATTGTAACTTCCAAATGGATCTACAAAATCAAGCATGCTGCAAATGGTAGCATTGAGAAATATAAAGCAAGATTTGTAGCTCGGGGTTTCTCTCAGAAAGAAGGAATAGACTATGAAGAAACCTTTGCACCTGTAGCCAGATACACTTCCATTAGATCAGTACTTGCCCTAGCTGTAGTGATGAAATGCAAGATACACCAGATGGATGTCAAGACTGCTTTCTTGAATGGTGTAGTAGAAGAGGAAGTGTATGTAGAACAACCACTCGGTTTTGAGACACATGACAGGGAGTCTCATGTATGCAGATTGAAGAAATCCATGTACGGTTTGAAACAGGCACCCATGACCTGGTATGGCAGAATTGACAGCTTTCTATCCAGTTTGGGCTTTACCAAGAGTAAAGCAGATTCCAACCTTTACTACAAGGTTGAAGATGGAAACCCAGTGATGCTTCTACTGTATGTAGATGATATATTTGTGACAGGTATGAATGGGTTGATTACTGATATAAAGAGAAAGCTTGCTGCTGAGTTCGAAATGAAGGACTTGGGGATGATGCATTACTTTCTAGGTATGGAGGTGTGGCAGAGTACAGATGGAATCTTCCTTGGATAAGGGATGTATGCAGTAGAGATCCTGAAGAGGTTTGGGATGATGGACTGCAAGGCTATAGCCACACCTATGGCATCGAACATGAAGCTATTAAGTGATGCTTCATCGGAGTCGGTTGATGCTACGATGTATCATCAAATGATTGGTTCATTGATGTACCTGGCGAACACAAGACCAGATATTTGCTTTGCTGTGAACACCTTGAGCCAGTTCCTGACAGATCCGAGACATGTTCACTTGATTGCTGCAAAGCATATTTTGAGGTACCTGAAGGGTACAGTTGATTATGGGCTCAAGTGCGATGTGAATCAAAAGATTAACCTGGAGGGTTATGTTGATTCAGATTGGGCAGGCAGTGCCATCGATAGGAAGAGCACTTCAGGGTGTTGCTTTAGTATGGGATCAGGCGTGATCTCTTGGTTTAGCAGGAAGCAATCCTGTGTGGCACTGAGTACAGCTAAAGAAAAGTATGTCGCAGCTTGTTCAACTAGTTGTGAGGCAGTATGGCTCAGGAAGCTACTATCTGATTTATTTGATCTCCAGTTGGATGCTACTTGTATACATTGTGACAACCAGAGTTGTGTGAAGTTGTCAGAGAATCCAATGTTCCATGACAAGTCGAAGCATATCGAGATCAAGTACCACTATATTAGGGATATGGTGCAGAGGGGAGCAGTGAAGCTCATGTATGTTGCGACGGAGGAACAAATAGCTGATGTATTGACAAAGCCATTGGCTAGGGTGAAGTTCAAGTACTTCAGGGAGAAGCTTGGTGTTCTCCAGATAGAGGTTTCCTCTAAGGGAAAGTGATGAGTCCCATAGCCATTCTGACATGGTGAGAGGATTGGTTCCTTCCATGGTCAGATGTAAGCGCTGAGCCATTCTGTCATGGTGACAGGATTGGTTCCTTCCATGTCAGATATGAGTGCTAAGATGAGTAGCCATTCTAACGAGTAGGTCAGATGTAAGGGATGAGCCATTCTGTCTTGGTGAGAGGATTGCTTCCTTCCATGTCAGATATGAGTGCTGGCCATTCTGTCGAGTAGGATAGATATAAGGGCAATTTCCATTCTTTGAATGGAGCTGCCTGGTGAGGTACCAGAAACACTCAATCTAGGATTGAGTAGCCATTCTAATGTGATAGAGGGATGTATTCCCACTTGATCAGATGTAAGGGCTGAACCATTTTGTCATGGCTAAAAGATTAGGTTCCTTCCATGTCAAATGTGAGTGTTGGCCATTTCGACGAGCAGGTCGGATGTAAGGGAAACTTCCATTCTCTAGGAGAATGGAGGCGCCTGGTCAGTTACTAGGTAGCTCAGTCGAGGAGGAATGGGGGCCATTCTGATATGACTATAGGATTGGTTCCTACAAGATCAGATATGAGTGCAAGCCCTTCCATCATTGTGGTAGGATGTGTTCCCGCCTGGGTGGATGTAAGTGCAGGCCCTTTCATCATTGTGGTAGGATGTGTTCTGGCCTGGGTGAACGTAAGTGCAAAAATATTTCATCATTGTGGTAGGATGTGTTCCGTCCTGGGTGAGAGTCGTTCATCATTGTGATAGGATGTGTTTCGGCCTGGGTGAATTTGTGGAAATCTTTCATCATTGTGGTAGGATGTGTTCCGGCCTGGGTGAGAGTCATTCATCATTGTGGTGGGATGTGTTCCGGCCTAGGTGAATGTGTGGAAATATTTCATCATTGTGGTAGGATGTGTTCCAACCTGGGTGAGAGTTGTTCATCACTGTGGTAGGATGTGTTCCGGCCTGGGTGAATGTGTAGAAATCTTTCATCATTGTGGTAGGATGTGTTCGGCCTGGGTGAGAGTCTTCCATCACTATGGTAGGATGTGTTCCCGCTTGGATGGATGTGAGTACTGTGCCTTTCTGACGAGTAGGTCAGATATAAGTGTTGAAGAAGACCTACATGGAGGATATGCCTACAACCAGCATGAAAAAGGGCTGGCTCTGTAAAACTTCCTGTGACGAGAAGAATCATGAGATAGCACCAGGGATGATCCAGATCGAGTGATGATCGAGATCCAATGATGATAGCCAGTGATGATACAGATTGAGTGATCATCGAGATCCAGTGATGATGATCTAGATCGAGTGATGATCCAAATCCAGTGATGATCCAGATCAAGTGATGATGCCTCATGATGATCCAAATCGAGAGATGATCCAGATCCAGTGATGATGTCCCATGATGATCCAGATCGAGAGATGATCCAAATCCGATGACTTGAAGATGAAGATGACTTGAAGACGAAGATGACTTGAAGACTCAGAAGATTTGAGATGCAGATGACGAGATGATCCAGTTGATACAGAGAAGAAGACCAGTGCTGAAAATTGTGTCAAAAGAATACCTTCCTAGTTAAGAGGGAGTTTTGATGTATTTGTAACTTCGGAATGTATTCATCTATGTATCTTTTGTATTGTAACCCGATGTTTATTCCAAGATGTATCTATAATGTAATTGAGTCATATTGTCATGCCCCGATGTTCTGATCGGGAGGATCAATAATGTAAACAAGTCATGTCAAGTCATAGTGAGTAACCCTCCGATTGTCTAAGGGTTAAAGTCCCCGCAGTTCCAGGGCACTAGTGTTATTAGACTCTCCTAGTAGAGGTCGGCCCTGTTAGGATTTTAGTCATGTCAGGATTAGTATAAATAGAGAACTAGAGTCTCTATTTATCACACAACTCATCCACACTCAAGTGTAGCACATAGTTGAGGAAGGAGAAGACGCTGGGGCTAGACAAGAAGAAGATAACTGTTGTTGGGAGATCACTTACTGTTTTGGGGCTTTTACTGTTTTGGTGTTGATTCTATCTCTGAGGAAGTTGCAGGGTTTTCTCCTTTATGGTTTCCCCAAGGAAAAAAATTGTGTTCATTGTCTCTTGTGTTTGATTGTTGTACTTGTTATTCTCTCAGTTAAAAGATCCTAATAATGCTAGCTTAATGTTGAAAAACTAACATTGAGTTCAGAATGAAGCATGTGGATAGGAGTTGGAAAGCTTATCCAGCAGGGAACAAGGGAGTCACCAGAATTTGAATGCGGAGCAGCAAAGTGGTAGTGATTGCTTGGAAAAGAAAAGTGTTGCTGTCAATATGGACAAATCCGAGAATTGCATGCCTAGAGGTAGCAAGACCATGAATTCAAACCAGTTGTTGTGTGGAAGAGGAGTTCCATGCAGGGATGAGGGACTTGAGAAAGGGAAATTTCCTTAAACCTTGTCTTGCTAATTATGATTACAAGTTTTATACATTAAATGTATGAGGATATGCCTTGTATGCATAAGATATTACATGTTTATAATGAGCCACTAATGATAATTATTGCATTGATGTTGGCATTAGTGGAAAAACCAACGACAACATAGACATGACTGAATATGTTGTTGATGCTGACGAATGTGACTAGCAACCCTATGGAGAAAGGGATCAGGCAACAAGTCCAGAATCAAAAGTTGGTGAGCAAATTCTGCAATCTCGTGCAAATTACCAACCAAACTGGTAATGTCAAGGGTGTAAGTAGGACCCATGAAGGCAAGAGTTTAATTATGAAA
>LPNX011001467.1:293009-384331 GCA_001517045.1 Pseudotsuga menziesii | reverse complement strand
ATGGCTGAAATGATGAATTGATGACAATTCTGGAACCATTTCAAGAGCTATTATGAATGCAGGATAGTAAGTGCATGAAGAGGGTAGTCATGATCAATTGGCTACCGGAAATGCTCTATGGAAGGGCAAGGTGGTACACATGATACGCTTGTGAAGTAAGGAGTATCTAAAAATTTCATTTAAATTGCATAAATGATGTCACTGTACCCTGTAATTTAAAGTATGATAATGATTGCGTGGAGTAAATGGGTTTTGGTAATATTGATATGCTAACAGCTGGAAGTATTTGAATTTTATAATTCTGAAAATGCTTCAGTGATTGTTGTAGCAATGGAAAAAGTTATATGCATCAAGAATTACCAAGTGTTTGGCTGATTGAAGTTCAAGTTTCAGGTAGATTGCTTGGGGCATGTCAATGTGAGTAAGACCATGACAAAGGCCGGAATCTACCATGTGAAAGAGCCAAACCTCATGAGAAGAGTATTATGGTTGTGAAACTAGTTTGTATGCATAATGAGTTGTCAAATTCAAATTTGTGAATTTCGGATTTGAGAAATTGCTGACAACTACTAATCACTATTGGCTTGCATAGAATTGTGTCAGGAGGACACATTGTAAGTGGGTATTCATGTTATGCTAGTAAGCATACAATTAATGGGCATAGTGGTGCTTCTTACAAGAGACCCAAAAATGAGGATCACCTCATTGCCAAGCAAATCAATTTATGTAGTAGACAGAGTTGCAAATTCTTATTGAATTTAATTACTAATGTCATTGCTTGGTTATGGAACAGTCAATTTGGATTGTATTATCAGGTAATGATTGATTGTTCGGCTATTTGATGAATGTGCCAAGGGTACACACTACAGGAAGATCATGTGTGATGGCCTGCAGGATCCAAACTTCATGGGAAGGGTTTCCCTTATCTTGGAAATGGGTTTCGGGTGAAACTCCATTGGACATTTTGGGAATGTCTCATCTGCACTGCATGTTTGGAAAGCAACATGAGTGATATGGTATAGGTTATATCGGTAATACATGTGTGGATACGAAATGTAAAGAGAAATTGGGATGGAAAACCGAGGGACTGTCAACTCAGAGAAGGAAGCCCCCATTCCTCCTTAACGAAGGAATACTGCCTCGGCAAATGGATAAGTGTTCTGTGACCCTGGCTAAGAATATGCATGTCAATTGTTAAATTCAATATGAAGAGCATGTTTTGATTTTATTTCCATTATGACAGATTGCTTGAGTATGAATAGGGCCTACATGGTTCACATCGGAAAGGGGTACACACTTTCCCGATGTCGGGTCATGAAAGGGGTTTTCAATATTGACTACACCCTACGAGGTGGACGCACTCTTGGTGTCTCAATACTTGATAGTGAATGATATGAAATGTGATTCCAGTTTTAGAACAATAACGCTGATGAGTTGTTTATATTGCGTGTGTTGTCAGGCAAAACAGATGCAGTCTGGTGTTGCACACTAAATGGACTATGGCTTGGGCTCATCCTACCTCCTACTGAAGAGCACAGAGAAGGAGACATTCCCGAGGGATTGGAGAGTAGAGAAGGGGGTGGTTTCTTGTGTTGTATGGGGTAGTGGAATTAGAGCTCACTGCTGGAAATGAAACCTGGAAGATGGTAGTGATAAAGTTTCCTTCCCAGTCGGCATAAAGATGTACTGGAAGGAGATGCTGGGCTAGTATATGCCTGGGGATCCATAATATATCTTGGACCTGGAAATGGCCGTTTATTGTTGATATAAGTGCATGTGTTATTGTTGATGGTGTGATAAACCCAACTGCGTTGGCTTGGCTGATTGGTTGTTGATATAAGTGCAGGTGATTTGTTGATGGTCTGATAAACCCAACTGAAGGTTGGCTTGACTGTGTAATTATTTGATGTTGTGGAAATTGTGGAAACATTACAGTGTTGGATTGGCTACCTATAGTCTGATAAACCCAACTGTTAGCTGGCTTGGCTGAGTAGCTTGATAAACCTAGCAGTGTATTGGCTTGATTGGCTGTAGCCTGATAAACCCAATTGTATATTGGCTTGGTTGGACGGTTTGATAAACCCAATTGTAGGTTGGCTTGACTGTGCTTGATATATATAAAAGGATGTTGTGAAGCAGCCTGCGTGTTGACCTAACATCCAAGTCCATAGGCGATCCCAAGGCTTGTAAGGAAAAGCAGGATCCTGTGGACCAGAGAGAAAACACATAATACAGATAAGTATTGGATTTTTTTGCAATTTCTTGCTTATGAATATACATGTGTATATGATTTGGTTATGGTGTTTTAAACTCTTGTTAAAAAAAATAAAAATAAAAATGATGAGAATAAACTAAACATGTGAATATATTCAATGTTTGAATATAGGTATCACTAGAAGCGAGGACTATGAAAGCATCCTAGGGGTGCATGTGGACATGTGACTGTCCTGAAGAGCTTAGAATGAGCAGTGACAAAAAATGTACTAGTGAGACTGTGAAGTTCCTAGCAGCCGAGACAAACCATGTGGGGAGGCTCCATGGTTGAGAGGTCTGAAATAGACCAGAGACACTAAGCGTCGTGACCAAGAGGGATTGGTCCAACATTCACGGTGAAGTGAAAGAGGATGAGAGCATGAAAACCACAGTGGTGGTGTGGGTTCCAGGATGGAACAAGACAAAGAGGGGAAAAACTCTTGCTGCTCTCTCTTTCCTTTTCTATTATACTTATGCATTGTGAAAACAAAAGATTGTTGAATGCATGTATGGCTGAAAATAGAATGTGTCTATTTGCTTAAAATAATTATGAATGCTAGAATAGTTAATTCCCTGCCCAAGAATGGACATGAATGAGCTCATGTGCCTGTTGGGAAGGCATGAAAAATATGAAAGTCTCCTTGATGAGACTTGGACTATCACGCCAATTGGGCAAATAATTGACTTATTTTTATATTATGCTTGGTCTGACAAAATTTCAATGATGCTTTTCAGAGGTGAGAAAAGTGAAATCTAGTGATGCACATTAATCATGGCAGCCGACCAAAAGCTGTTAGATTTGGCTGGGAGTCCTTTTCAAATAATTGCCAAGACCCAAGAAAATCTTAGAGAGATACTCAAGATACAAAAAAGTTCCTAGACTTGGGGATGAACAGAAAGTTGAGAACCAACAAGAGAAGCTCGTGGAAGCTGAGGGGATTGGTCCTGAAGGTTCAAGTAAATAATTGAACGTGGGACAAATCTGCAAAATTTTGAAATTTTGATGTGCAAATGGTATATGCATTCCTATGTATTGGAACATCGAGGATGGTGTTATTCCAAGGGGGAGGGGATTGTAATATCCCTAGTTGCATTAAAAGATACATGATGTATATGTTGTAATTAATCATGGTGTGGAGCTAAAGGAAAAAGCCCCACCATCGATTTGGTTGTGTTATGTTTCAGCAATTGGGATCGTTGCCGATGGTATATCGTGCTATCCGGCACATGATAGTTTTGTATCATGTAAATATGCACATTAATTAAAATAAACCTACAGCCAGCTACAACGGTGCAACGTTAAATGCAATGGGCATGATTTCCTAAGGTTAAGGGGGGGGAAATGTTAAACCATGAGCCTATGGGGAAAAGCCATGTGTCAGCCATTAAAAGCCCTGATGTTAGTTGGGAAGTTAATGTTGGGTAGTGGTGGTGGCAGATTTGCCCCCACACACTCTCCACTAGCTGGTTCAGTCACCCGCGCGGGATGGGAGTGGTTTCCTCACGTGATGCTTGGTATCCCAACCGTTTTTGTTCTGTCCACTCTCCCCATCGCTAGCTGTTCATTTTCCTCACGCCGAGCTGAGTTAAAAGGATCCATGATCCATTGATTGGGGGTTTATTCTCCCTTCTCTCACGGATTGTTGGTACGTGGATCAGTTCTTCCTCCAATCTTGGCAAAGAATCATTTTCCCTTTCTCCATTGTCAGACTGTGAGATGTTTTTCGGTGGTTTTTCTTTGTGGGATGTTTCCCTCCTGTTCACGCAGAGAATCTATGTTTACTCCACCATTGCCGACTATGAAAATGTACCGTGGTTCATCGTTGAGGAAGGACCATTGTTTTCCAACGTTGCTGGCTGTGTCTGGACTGTGTAATGTCCTGTTACTTCATCGGGAACCGGGGCTATTGTTCTTTCCTGATTTTTTGGTTGCTGTTGTTTTCCCCACGTTGTTCACTTGCTGTGGTCTCATGTGCGTTCTTGAGCTGTTGTAGGTTGTTGTTGAGTCAATTTTTGCCATGATAGGCCCACGAATGAGTTAGGGATCGATTTTCCCCTGTACCAGCCATGAATAGCTTGGTTTTGCTACATGCATGCAGTGGTTGGTCTTTAGACTGTGTGGAGTGGGATTGAAAGCTGGGTATGCTTGAGAAACCTGGGTTTGGGGAGCCACACAGATAGAGTTAGATGGCTGGGTTTCTTCTCCACAACCCCAGAAGAGCACTAGCAAGGGAAGTCAGGGCCTGAGGGACTGTGAAGCAGAGAAGGGACTGATTCCTGGTGTCGGGTGTGTGTGGGTGTCTTAGAGGTCAGGCTAGCTCTGGTGTAGGTGTCCTTAGCTCTTCCATGAGCTCACCAGCTTAGCATTTAGCTTCTCCCGGTTCCTTGATAGCCTAATAAGCCCTACTGTATGGGCTTGGCTTATTTATGTACCTTGGCTATGTGTAAGCCTGCCTAGTCCCTTATTCCTTGGGGAATCATGCCCAGCTCAGGGGTGGCAGTGTCGCTGAGAGATTGATGAGCACACTAGCCTATGGTTGGGTGGAACGTTGTAGCGACGTAGCTGGTTGCGGGACAAGTTCTTTATGAGATAAGTATCCTTGTCTATCTTACTTTTGCATTTATGTTTATTGTTAACGAATTATGATGAACATGTATATGAATGAATGTTGTTTTGCTTCCGGTGAATATATGTATGAGTATGCATCTTAGCATGTTTTATGTTTTAAGAATTTTATTTCAGCATTATATGCTTGTTCATGTTCATGGGGCTATTTTCCCGATCTGTTTGATGGTTTGGTAGCGTCCTCTTCGCCAGTCGGAGGACCGGGGACGTTACACGTAGGAAGATGATAATAATGATTTTGAGAAATAATCAGAGTAGTATTAGAGAGATTATTTGCATGCTATAGATGATGTACAAGGGAATATTAAGTTGATAAATAGAGATGTTGTCTATAAAGGGAGGCTAAATTCAAATCAGCCTTCCATTAGTTCATTAAATATAGAAAAAAGAAATGAAAAACAAAAAGATCCTGTTGTGAATAAAGAAGTTGAGAATAAAACAGAAAAAACAAAAGAAATGAAACAAACGACACCATTGGATGTAGAAAAAGTTACTTCTATTTTCAATTTGCATAATGAACTTTCAAAGTTGAAGATTTCTATTCCTTTTAGTGAGTTGTTGAGAAATAATGAATACAGGGATACAATAACAAGAATGGTTAAGGGTCAAGGAGAATTTCAATCAGACATTTTAGAATTGACAGATGATAATCCTACTATTTCATTTGGGCCAAAGGTTGAAAATATGGATGATGAAGAGGTTCCTCCTTTTTATTTGAGTTTAAATGTGCATGATATGGTTGTGCATAATGCCATGTTAGACTTAGGTGCATCACATAATTTAATGCCTAAAGGAGTGGTAGAAAGTTTGGGGTTAGAAATTACAAGGCCATATAAAGATTTGTATTCCTTTGATTTTAGGAGGGTGAAGTGTCTTGGTTTGATTAAAGATATGGTTGTGTCTTTGACTAAATTGGCAGCCAAAACAATAGTGATGAATGTTGTTGTAGCAAATATCTCGCCAAAATTTGGAGTATTGTTATCAAGATATTGGACCTCAAAGTTAAAAGGAATTTTACAAATGGACATGTCCTACACTACAATTCCTGTCCAAAATGGGAATAGAAGGTTATATAGTGAGAAAAGAACACCTTATGTAGTAAGAAGCCAAGATAGACAGGACATTCATCATATATATGCTGTTGATACTGACTTAAGATCTTCTATTTTCTTCAATGATACTGTTCCATGTGATCTAGAGTCTCCATTGCAAACTAAATCTACAGAAGATGAAGAAGTGGCAAAGGAACAAGATGATTTGGAAAAGAAACAGAAAAAAGAAGGATTGTGGACCATGTATTTTGATGGCTCTGTGGAAAAAGTCGGTGCTGGTGCTGGTGTATATATAATTTGTCCTATCAGGGATTTTAAAGCTTTATCATATAAATTAACATTTGAATGCACAAATAATGTAGCTGAGTATGAATATTTGTTACTTGGGTTGCATGCATTGAAGGATTTGGGAGCACAAAGGATACGAGTTTTGAGAAATTCAGAGCTTGTAATAAACCGAGTGAATGATAGTTATCAAACCAGACATCCTAGGATGAGGGCTTATAGAAATGAAGTATGGGACATGTTTGGTAATTATTTTACAGAGCATACAATTAAAGTGGTTCCTAGATATGAAAACACAGTAGCTGATTCTCTGGAAATTGCTGCTGGTAAATTTAAAACTCCCAATGCTGGTCAAAGAGAATACCGAGTTGACATTGTGAATAGACCGTCCATACCAGATAATTCTAAATACTGGCAGGTATTTGAGGATGATATGCAAATAAAAATATTTTTAGAATTGTCCGGTGAATTTGTAAACACTCATATTGATGGTGAAAATTATAGTTGTGAAAATCTCCAAGATGCTGATGAAAGTGAAGAAGAAATGGTTAATACTGAAAAATTAAAGGGAACTCTAGGAGGAAAAGATATAATTCAATTGAAAAGTAATTTTATCCCAAGAGGTTTGATCCCTTTAGAGAAGCTTTTTGACCAAAATGATGTTGCAAAGAATCCAAAAGTAAAACCTGTTGACAATGCTGTTGAAGATAAAAAATATTGGCACTGAAGAAAATCCGAGGATTGTGAAGCTGTCTAAAAATCTGCCTGCTAAAGAGAAAGAAGAGTATGTGAACTTGATGAAGAAATATGTTGATGTATTTGCTTGGATTTATGAGGATCTCAAGGAATATGATACTTCAATAATACAACATATAATTCCAATCAAACTCGGAGAAAAACCTTTTAGAAAGAAACTCATGAGGATAAATCCAAAGCTCTTGCCAGTTATTGAGAAAGAAATCAAGAAATTGTTTGATGCCAAGATTATTGTGACTTTGAGGTTTTCAAGGTGGGTTGCTAATCTAGTTCCTGTCAGAAAAAAGAACGAAGAGATAAGGCTTTGTATAGATTTCAGGAATTTGAATAAAGTCTCAATGAAGGATAATTATCCTTTACAAAAAATGGATCATATTCTGCACAAAGTGGTCGGATCAGAAAGAATTTCAACCATGGATCGTTCTTCAAGGTACAATAAAATCAAAGTGTTTCCTTAATATCAAGAAAAGACTGCTTTTACCACACCATGGGGCACATTTATGTATGCAAAGATTCCTTTTGGTTTGATGAATGCAGGGGCTACTTTCCAGCATGCCATGGACATTGCTTTTGCAGGAGAAATAGGTAAATTTGTGGTAATTCATATGGATGATATCACTGTATACTCAAAATATGACCAGGAGCATATTCACCATTTGGAGAAGTCTTTATAAAATGCAGAAAATTTGGTATATCATTGAATCCAAAAAAATCAAATTTTGCATTAGAGGATGTCACATGCCCCAATTTTGCAAAAAACAATATTATCATATTTGATTTTATTCAAGGACAATATGTTAAATTTTATGCTAAGTTGTAATTGATGACTCAACAGAGTCAAGTATATTTAATGTAATTCTGAATATTTTAATTATAAATAAATAAAGGTGGAGACAATAGCTTAGGAGAGCTGTTAAAAGAGTGTTTACTGGTCAATTGATGGAGGAGACTGGGTTGAGGGCAAACAGACATGTGGCAGCATCCTCAAACCACTTCCAACTGTTGCAGGTGGCAACCTCCCTACATTTGGGGTCATGATCCCCCAAGAAAGTGGGATCAGAGCATGTGGCTCAATTAATGATAACTGACCCAAAAGACCTAGGCAATCTTCATAAAAATACCCATTGAAGAGAGTTGAGGCTGCTCATCCTAGAGAGGTGATCATTTAGGTGAATGTACTTCAGAGAAATTCAATGGAAGGGAATTGTGGAAAGAGTTTGAGGGGAAAACTGCTAAGTGATCTAGTGCAGCTTTTCAGCTGAGGAATTTTATTGCTGAGTGCAGAGTATTTTACTGATTTTTTGGACTAGTCTGTTGTTTGCATGCTCCACCAGTTCTCAGCCAAGAAGACCAGGAATAGGCTTGGGGATCATGAGGAAGCGTTTTTTGAGCGCTCTCCAGGAGTTTGGTAGGGAGGAACGACCTCCTAATGCTGTTGTTGTCTATCCTAATCAGGTTCTGCATTGTTTGTTTTTATTGTGTTAAATAGATAAATTTGAATCTGTCTCTTAAATGAATGGTAAATGTTCAATTTGTAAATTATTAGAATGGAAAATAATTCTAGTCTGTGTTTTTCCACACCTGGAAGGACCAGGCTGTACTCCAGCACAGATAGAGTATTTACAATAGATGAAAGTAAATGTCAAGAGACTGAATATAGTAGATATTATTCTGCAGTTATTAGTTAGTTGAGTAATTTGTTTTAGTATTTAGATATTAGTTAAAGAAAGAATAATGATTTGTTTATTTAAGTTATTGTTAAACAAGTCTATTTATTTCATTATATACTGGAAAAGAAATGGCAATAAATAGTACATGTGGAAGGATTAAGATAATAAGAAAAGATCTTAGCAGATAAGAGGTTGTTCCTATATATAGTAACTTAATCTTTTATTTATGATCATATACTATGAAAGATAAATTGTGTTATGGTAGGTTATATTTCTCTGTGTTAACTTAGTATCTAGTTGCTATGCAGTAGAAATATCACAGTCAAGTTACTTTGTTACATTCAGTTCAATAAAAAAATAAAATAAAAATATTTAGTTTTATTTACTAATAATATTAACTAATCTAAATCTAACTCATACTATAAAGCAAGTAGTGTGTGATTTAAGTATTTAAAATACAAAGAACAAACTAAACGAAGTTACAGAATCTATGCTTTTACTTTTCAAAGAGCACTAAGTGAATTCAACATGTTAGGTTAAGTAAATAAAACAATAAAAATATGATAATAATTAATATATAAATAAATATCTATCTAATTACATAACTGTTTTATAATTATTAAGTAAATTATACTTGTAAAGGTATTCTACAGGGTTGAAACCCTAAAATAGAAGTCATTATTATAAATGAAAATATATAAGCTACAATCGAATTATTTGGATTATTTTATAAATAAACAATTAAAGGACAAATAAAAGATCAAATATTTAAATATCACTTAAAGTTTTCACAACACACTTGTAACATTAATTAAAACAAGCTTAACAATTAACAATACCTATTAAATAATATACAAATTGAAGGATTTCTTTAAACAAGGGTTCATTTAAGAAACACTAGCTCATATTTCCTGAGCAAAAAATAAACTAAATTACGTTATGACTGAGTGACAGTGTCTTAACAATAACAAAAATCTATTATAAAATATGTAATAAATAGTAAATTCTTATACACAGTTGAATAGGGTGAAAAAAAAACCCTAAGTACACAGAGTTACAAAATTAGCATTAATGAAAACTGAGTTCGAGCTCAAAAGAAACCTCGTTTTCTTTTAAAAACCCAGTGTATTTCTTGACAGGTTGAAAGGCTACCAACTTAATCAATGTACAAAAACTAGCTCTGAGCCGATGTACCCATATCGTGGCATGGGTTTTAATAATCCAAAAAACTATAAGTCTTTTTACTAAACCCTACACCACTATGAAAGCTTTTTAAGTAAAGAAAAGAACATTTACAAGTCACGGCATTGAGCCGGAGCCACCCTGCTGTAAGCAAGGGTTTTAAAACAAAACAAAAACTTAAACTGAAGACTAACAACCCAAGGTTGGGAAAAATCGAGGCCGTAACTCCTTTCAACTGCAAACATATTCCCCTAAGTATGTACAAGCAGGGAGAGCCATTTTGTAACCGGGGCTTACCCGTAGACTGAATGCCGGTCCAAATGTGAAGTGGTTCCTTCCAGCGATAAGGCGAACCATCACCTGCATTTGTAAACCAAATCATAAGTTAAAAGCATGATTTTATAATCGTAACTGTAAATGTTTTAGCTTGCAAACTTTGTAAAAATAATTCATTACCTGTAATGTTGAAAACCAAGGCCACAAGGAAGGTAGATCGACACCATGAGCAGAGCAACCCTCGTATTCACCTGAGAAGGAGGCAGCTAAGGTCGAGGTATTAACTACATCGACAACTGGAGCAAGAGCAAGCAATGGCAGTGGCCAAACCACGACTTCAATACTGAAATTACCAACTGTGTAATACTACCCTCACGCACAGCAAGATTTGGTTGCAGAAATCAACTCAAGCACGAGCTATGAACTTCACAACTCTCACCCTAGGTGACAGCACTCCAAAAATGCACAGACAGCGGAGCTGAAGGCGAGCACCTGCGAACCCTCATGGCTGCAGGGAACCCAACAATGCAGAGACCGAAACCCTCGTTGAAAAATGGGAAGTAGGGTTGTGAGATATGCTTATATGTCATGCAATGCATGGTGAGGAGAGTTCCACGTGCCCACAAATTTATCCACTTCACGGTGGGTTCATTTGTATAGTCTCTACTACAACAATCGATTCAAATAATTATCAATCATTTACATTATGCCCATCATGATAATGTAATATATTTATAAAGTCAATATCGTATTGCTCCAACAAAGTCAAACCTTGATAATGAACAAGGAGTATAATATAGTTTAACATAATGTTTAAACCTTGTAAATAGCTTTGGTAAAGAACCAATTTGCATATGGAATCGATGCACTTGTTTCTCAAAGATTTTATAACCTTTCTTAATCATACTTGTAAGAAAAAGATTGAGAGGATAATAAAAGCTTTGAATAGGAATGTTAATGCCTCTATTGACATTTTAGATAATCATGATCTATGAATGTAAAAGCTATAAGAACCAGATTTAAATCAATAAGGTGTATATAGATATAATAACTTTTATACACAAGAATAGCTCCTACTCTTTAAAAGGGACCTACAGTACTGGATGTAGGATATATATATCTTTTAAATACATGACCCTTGGTCTCCATAATTTACCAAGCTCTAAGATGACTCGAACCAAGAATATGTTAAAATTGGGAGTTTAAGACAGTAAATTGTCTAGGATTTTATTTCACAAACTTTACATATAAGTAAATAGTAGGGTAATGTGAAGTTGTCGCATTCTGTTGGTCACAAAGAAAATGGGAATTCAAGTCACAACTTGACGATTTTATGCAGAGGATACATTAGAGGAAATTTCATCTCAAAATGGGTCTTTTAACTTTTATTCAAATTCCATGTCATCATGTGTTAGCCAATGAAATTGCTTTAAATTTGAAATACCGTATAGGTCTTAAACACTTTTTTAATATAAATTTGGGGATAGGTATTATAAAAAAAACTACTTTTTTTGTTTGTATTTTTGACATATCTCCCTGTGTTTTCACTCAAATTTCGATTGGGAGAGATCGTTGGATGAAGAATTAAATTCCGCATCCAACGAGTACCCACTTGGCATACTTTTGATGGACCCCGCTACCCCAAAAACAAGAAATACTTGAAAAAATGGAATGATGACATCATCATTCCGTTTTTCAGGTATTTCTTGTTTTTGGGGTAGCAGGGTCCGTCAAAAGTATGTCGAGTGGGTACTCGTTGGATGCGGAATTTAATTCTGCATCCAACAAACTCTCCTGATCGAAATTTGAGTAAGAACAAAGGGAGATATGTTAAAAATACAAACAAAAAATGAGTTTTTTTATTTTCTTCCTCCAAAATTAATAAATATTATTTTATTATTTTAACTATTATTTTATTAGTTCATTTTAGGAGGCCCCATTTTGAGTTGAAATTTCCTCTAATGCCTTATAAATTACAAGCGATGTTAAGCTGATAAATTTATCATATTGAAGCCTAATTAAAAATAGAGCTGAAAAGTACATAGTAGGCTTATGCTATGAAAGACTTAGGTCTATTTCTATAATGATAAGCAGCATTTTAATTGTTAAAATAATAATATCAATAGACTCTTATGTCAGAGAAAGAGTTATGATACAAAATCATGAGCTCTAATAAGAACTAGAAATAGCTTAGAGTAAAGTTAGAAGGAGGTTTTTATCTATCTTAGTGATCTATCTGTTAAAAGACAAACATTAGGGCGACGTTAATAACCCTTACGACTCAAAGATTAAGTAATATCATATTTGTAAATCAAGTAAAAGAAACATTACTTTTCCTTGCAAGACCTTAAGTCTTCTAAGCAAACTTTTACTCTAGTAGTACTTTTATGTTAAAAGAAGTATATCTTGTTTAACGCCTTAATAAACTTTTACTGGGTCAAAAATTTACCAGTCAAGCCTGTAAAGATCCAGAAATATAGATACATTAGCAATCGCTAAGTAAGCCCCAGCTAGAAAGTAACGCTTCACCTACTTGACAGTCAAACCATCAGTGAAGCTAAATATTTGAATGCAGATTACTCACATCACATATCAAAATTAAAACAGCATTAATCAATATGTTAAAGTTAATGGTTACTTTTATTATCTGTTTCATTTCTTCTATTAGCTGCTAGCAGTTATTTAACTGCATCTATAAACATTTTATGTTATCTCAAAATTTTAAATTTTTGTGAAAATTTGGGGTTTTGACATGTAGTATCAGAGCACAAGGTTCAAACACTAGGCCTTGATGAAGCCCAAATATTTTTTTATGAAACAGTAAATTAAATCATTATGCTGATGTATTTTCTTTTAAATGTTATTCAACAAAGAAATTGTTTCTGAAGTTTAACAAACATGTATGGAAAGACTGGAGGAATATGCAGAGGAGGAATCTCCATTTGTTGAACCAGAAAACTTACCAAGAGATTCTATACTAGAAGATTTAACCACCAACTCCTCAAAACTATTACAAATAGTAAAATACCTAAAATCTGAAATGGAATCTGTAAAACGAGAGAATGAAAGGATTCTAAAGGCTCAAGAGGAGCTAAATCAGATCCTAACATAAAGGTTTCAAACTAAGGGTAGGGGTAAAAGAACTAAATCAGAAGATACAAGTCATCAACATAAATTTAAAAAGATGAAACATACTAAAAATAAAAGCAATTCATCTTCAGAGATGTTTGGTGAACAAGATGAAACATTCTACTAGTGATAGTAGTGATGACAATCATTATACTAAAAAGATGAAATTTACCAAAATTTACAAGCTAAAACTAAAGAAAATCCAACAAAAAGCTTGAGTAAAAGGCACAGTTTGAATGCAAAAGAATTTTTACTGTATAAAAACAGAATGTATGTACCTGAAGTACCTAAAGTTAAATTGTTAATTTTGGATGAAATCCACAAAACTCCATACTCAGGTCATCCAGGCTATCAAAAGACTATAACTATGTTAAGAAAAGAATATTTTTGGCCAAATATGAAGATTTAATTAGTAGAGTATATCGCTAGGTGTTTTGAATGTCAACAGGTGAAAACTGAACATCAACACCCAACAAGATTACTTCAGCCATTACCCATTGTTAGCTGGAAATGGGAGATAATTAGTCTCAATTTTGTTACTGGACTGCCTAGAAATCATAATTTAAATGATTCTATCATGGTAGTAGTCAATAAGTTAAGTAAAGCAGCTCACTTTATACCTGTTAAAACTACATATAAAGCTGTAAACATAGTCGATATCTTTCTAAAACAGATTTTTTGATTGCATGGAATACCAAAAGTCATAATCTTAGATAGAGATCCTAAATTTACACGTAACTTTTGGAAGTCTCTGTTTAAAGGATTAAACACTACATTAAATTTTAGTACTTCGTTCCATCCTCAAACAGATGGACAAAATAAAAGAGTAAACCAAGTACTGGAAGATTTATTAAGAATGTATGTGAAAGACCAGCCAGGTAAATGGGAGGATTATTTGCATCTGGTAGAATTTGCTTATAATAATAATTATCAGGCATCAGTCAAATTTAGTCCTTTCAAAATTTTGTATGGAAGGAAATGCAACAGTCCTATCTCTTGGAGTAATTCGATGGATAGATTAGTGTTAAGTCCTGAACTATTAAAGAAAATGGAAGAAATTGTAAAGCATGTACAAGGTAATCTAAAAGTGGCACAGGATCGACGGAAAAGTCAAGCAAACCTTAAAAAAAATCCAAAGAGTTTCAGGTAGGTGAACATGTGTTCCTCAAGGTGAGGCCCAAAGAGCTCTCTGAGATTGGGGAGTTGTACAAAACTAGCACCTCGTTACTATGGTCCATTTGAAATTCTATCCAAGATTGGACAAGTAGCTTATCAATTAGCATTACCACCCAATTTAAGAGTACATAATGTTTTTCACATTTTTGTATTAAAGAAATATGTTCATGATGATACTCATGTTGTTAACTAGAATGATGTACAGGTGGAACTAGAAGGAGATTTTATGGTGGAACCGGACTGTATCCTCGGGCAGAGGGAGATCACACTTCAGAATCACACCATTGGACAGGTGAAGGTGCAATGGAAGCACCTTAGTCCGGAGGAAGCCACCTATGGAAAGTAATATGCGAGATGCATATCCAATTCTGTTCTAGGGGAATTCTGAGGATGAAGAAAAAATAACATCGAGGACGATGTTATGTTCTAAGGGGGTGTGTATGTCACATGCCCCAATTTTGCAAAAAACAATATTATCATATTTTATTTTATTCAAGGACAATATGTTAAATTTTATGCTCAGTTGTAATTGATGACTCAGCGGAGTCAAGGATATTTAATGTAATTCTGAATATTTTAATTATAAATAAATAAAGGTGGAGACAACAGCTTAGGAGAGCTGTTAAAAGAGTGTTTACTGGTCAATTGGTGGAGGAGATTGGGTGGAGAGCAAACATACATATGGCAGCATCCTCAAACCACTTCCAACTGTTGCAGGTGGCAACCTCCCTACATTAGGATTCATGATCCCTCAAGAAAGTGGGATCAGAGAATGCGGCTCAATTAATGATAACTGACCCAAAAGACCTAGGCAATTTTTATAAAAATACCCATTGAAGAGAGCTAAGGCTTCGCATTCTAGAGAGGTGATCATTAAGGTGAATGTACTTTAGAGAAATTCAATAGAAGGGAATTGTGGAAAGAGTTTGAGGTGATAATTGCTAAGTGATCTAGTGCAGCTTTTCAGTTGAGGGATTTTACTGCTGAGTGAAGAGTATTTTACTGAATCATTGGACTAGTCTGATGTTTGCATGCTCCACTAGTTCCCAGCCAAGAATACCAGGAACAGGCTCGAGGGTCCTGAGGAAGCGTTGTTTGAGTGCTCTCCAGGAGTTTGGTAAAGAGGAACGACCTCCTAACGTTGTTATTGTTTATCCTATCAGGTTCTGCATTATTTGTTTTTATTGTGTTAAATAAATAAATTTGAATATGTTTGTTAAATGAATGGTAAATGTTCAGTTTGTAAATTATTAGAATGAAAAATAATTCTAGTCTATGTTTTTCCACACCTGGAAGGACCAGGCCATACACCAGCACAAATAGAGTATTTACAGTAGATGAAAGTAAATGTCAAGAGACTGAATAGAGTAGATATGATTATGCAGTTCTTAGTTAGCTGAGTAATTTGTTTTAGTATGTAGATAATAGTTAAAGAAAGAATAATGATTTGTTTATTTAAGTTATTGTTAAACAAGTCTATTTATTTCATTATATACTGAAAAAGAAATAGCAGTAAATAGTATAGGTAGAAGGATTAAGATAATAAGAAAAGATCTTAGCAAATAAGAGGTTGTGCTTACAGACAACAACTTAATCTTTTATTTATGATCATATACTCTGAAAGATAAACTGTGTTATGGTAGGTTATATTTCTCTGTGTTAACTTAGTTTCTAGTTGCTATGCAGTAAAAATATCACAGTCAAGTTACTTTGTTACATTCAGTTCAATAGAAAAATAAAATACAAGTATTTAGTTTTATTTACTAATAATATTAACTAATATAAATCTAACTCACACTATAAAGCAAGTAGTGTGTGATTTAAGTATTTAAAATACAAAGAACAAACTAAACGAAGTTACAGAATCTATGTTTTTACTTTTCAAAGAGCACTGAGTAAATTCAACCTATCAGCTTAAGTAAATAAAACAATAAAAATATGATAATAATTAATATATAAATAAATATCTATCTAATTACATAACTGTTTTATAATTATTAAGTAAATTATACTTGTAAAGGTATTCTACACGCTTGAAACCCTAAAATAGAAATCATTATTATAAATGAAAATATATAAGCTACAATCCAATTATTTGGATTATTTTATAAATAAACAATTAAATTACGAGAGACTGTTTACAGTCCTTAAGGACAGATAAAAGAACAAATATTTAAATATCACTTAAAGTTTTCACAACACACCTCTAACATTAATTAAAACAAGCTTAACAATTAACAGTACCTATTAAATAATAGACAAATTGAAGGATTTATTTAAACAAGGGTTCATTCAGGAAACCCTAGCTCATATTTCCTGAGCAACAAATAAACTAAATTACATTATGACTGAGTGACAGTCTCTTAACAATAAGAAAAATCTATTATAAAATATGTAATAAACAGTAAATTCTTATACCCAGTTGAATAGGGTGAAAAAAAAAACCCTAAATACATAGAGTTACAAAAATAACATTAATGAAAACCGAGTCCGAGCTCAAAAGAAACCTCTTTTTCTTTTAAAAACCCAATGTATTGCTTGACAGGCCGAAAGGCTACCAACTTAATCGATGTACAAAAACCAGCTCTGAGCCGATGTACCCATATCATGGCATGGGTTTTAATAATCCAAAAAACTATCATTCTTTTAATTAAACCCTACACCACTGTGAAAGATATTTAAGTAAAGAAAAGAACATTTACAAGTCATGGCATTGAGCCGGAGCCACCCTGCTGTAAGCGAGGGTTTTAAAACAAAACAAAAACTTAAACTAAAGACTAACAACCCAAGGTTGGGAAAAACTGAGGCCGTAACTCCTTTCAACTGCAAACATATTCCTCTAAGCCTGTACAAGCAGGGAGAGCCATTTTGTAACCGGGGCTTACCCATAAACTGAATGCCGGTCCAAATTTGAAGTGGTTCCTTCCAACGATAAGGTGAACCATCACCTGCATTTGTAAACCAAATCATAAGTTAAAACCTGATTTTATAATCGTAACTGTAAATCTTTTAGCTTACAAACTTTGTAAAAATAATTCATTACCTGTAATGTTGAAAACCGAGGCCACGAGGAAGGCAGACTGACACCACGAGTAGAGAAAACCTCGTATTCACCTGAGAATGAGGCATCTAAGTTTGAGTTATTAACTACATCGACAACTGGAGCAAGAGCAAGCAATGGTAGTGGCCAAACCACGACTTCAATACTGAAACCGCCAACTGTGTAATACTACCCTCATGCACAGCAAGATTTGGTTGCAGAAATCAACTCAAGCACCAGCTGTGAACTTCACAACTCTCACCCTAAGTGACAACACTCCAAAATGCACAGACAGCGGAGCTGAAGGCGAGCACCTGCGAACCCTCATGGCCGCAGTGAACCCAACAATGCAGAGACTGAAACCCTCGTTGAACAATGGGAAGTAGGGTTGTGAGATATGATTATATGTCATGCAATGCATGGTGAGGAGAGTTCCACGTGCCCACAAATTTATCCACTTCACGATGGGTTCATTTGTATAGTCTCTATTGTAGCAATCGATTTAAATAATTATCAATCATTTACATTATGCTCATTATGATAATGTAATATATTTATAAAGTCAATATCGTATTGCTCCAACGAAGTCAAACCTTGATAATGAACGAGGAGTATACTATAGTTTAACATAATGTTTAAACCTTGTAAATAGCTTTGGTAAAGAACCAATTTGCATATGGAATCGATGCACTTGTTTCTCAAAGATTTTATAACCTTTCTTAATCATACTTGTAAGAAAAGGATTGAGAGGATAATAAAAGCTTTGAACAAGAATGTTAATGCCTCTATTGACATTTTAGATAATCATGATCTATGAATGTAAAAGCTATAAGAACCATATTTAAATCAATAAGGTGTATATAGATATAATAACTTTTATACACAAGAATAGCTCCTACTCTTTAAAAGGGACCTACAGTACTGGATGTAGGATATATATATATTTTAAATACATGACCCTTGGTCTCCATAATTTACCAAGCTTTAAGATGACTCGAACCAAGAATAGGTTAAAATTGGGAGTTTAGGATAGTAAATTGTCTAGGATTTTATTGCACAACCTTTACATATAAGTAAATAGTAGGGTAATGTGAAGTTGTCGCATTATGTTGGTCACGAAGAAAATGGGAATTCAAGTCACAACTTGACGATTTTATGCAGAGGATACCTTATAAATTACAAGCGATGTTAAGCTAATAAATTTACCATATTGAAGCCTAATTAAAAATAGCGCTGAAAAGTACATAGTAGGCTTATGTTCTGAAAGACTTAGGTCTATTTCTATAATGATAAGCAACATTTTAATTGTTAAAATAATAATAGAAATAGACTCTTATGTCTGAGAAAGAGTTATGATACAAAATCATGAGCTCTAAAAGGAACTGAAAATAGCTTAGAGTAAAGTTAGAAGGAGGTTTTTATCTATCTTAGTGATTTATCTGTTAAAAGACAAACATTAGGGCAACGTTAATAACCCTTACGACTCAAAGATTAAGTAATATCATATTTGTAAATCAAGTAAAAGAAACATTACTTTACCTTGCAGGACCTTGAGTCTTCTAAGAAAACTTTTACTCTAGCAGTACTTTTATGTCAAAAAAATTATATCTGGTTTAACGCCTTAATAAACTTTTACTAGGTCAAAAATTTACCTGTCAAGCCTGTAAAGATCCAAAAATCCAGATACATTAGCAATCGTTAAGTAAGCCCCAGCTAGAAAGTAACTCCTCACCTACTTGACAGTCAAACCATCAGTACAGCTAAATATTTGAATGCAGATTACTCACATCACATATCAAAATTAAAACAACATTAATCAATATGTTAAAGTTAATGGTTAATTTTATTATCTGTTTCATTTCTTCTATTAGCTGCTAGCAGTTATTTAACTGCATCTATAAACATTTTATGTTCAAAATTTTAATTTTTTATGAAAATTTGGGGTTTGGAAGTTATTGGGTCACATTATCTTAAAGGATGGAATAAAGATTGATCCAGATAGGGTCAGTGCAATTCTGAAGGTGGGAGAACCAAGAAGCAAAAAGGAAATACAATCATTCCTTGGGCAGGTAAATTTCTCGAGAAGATTTATTCCCAACTTTGCTGAAATACTGATGAATAACACTAATATGCTGAGAAATGATCATGAAATAAAGTGGACAGCAGAGGCTAAGAAGTCTTTTAAAGAAATAAAACAGGTTATTTCAGAAGCTCCCGTGCTGATAAGTCCAGATTTCAATAAAGATTTCTTAATATTTTCATGTGCATCGGAACATACTATTGCTGCTGTCTTGCTACAGAAAAATAATGAGAATATGGAACAACCTATAGCCTTTTTCAGTGAGATGTTGAGAGATGGAAAATTCAAATATGATATTATGGAGAAGTAGGCATACGCTTTGGTTAAGGCTTTGAAATATTTTAGGGTATATATTCTTCATTCACATATAATTGCTTATGTTCCAACTAGTGTGGCGAAAGGAATTCTTACACAATCTGATCCAGAAGGAAGAATAGTGAAATGGATTGCAACATTATTGGAGTATGATATAGAAATTAAGCCCGCTAAGTTGATTAAAGGACAAGGACTTGCCAAAATGTTGATAGAATCAAATTGTGAAGCTTTACAGCTTAATTTCTTATCTATTCAATCTAATCAACTGGACACAGGGGTGGAGGTGATGATTGATTTTGCTACATGTCCATGGTATTAAGTAAAACTAGAGCAAGATCTGTGAAATTGAAAGTTGCTAAATTATGTATTTTAAATCAATATCTTTACTGGAATGACCCTGGTGGTGTGTTACTCAATTGTCTTTTGGAAAATGAAGCCTAGCAAACGGTGAAGGAATTGCATAAAGGAGATTGTGGAGGACATCACTCTTGGAAAGTGACAGCACACAAAAATTTGAGAGCCGGTTTTTATTGGCCTTCATTATTTTCATACGTATACAAAGAGACTAGTACATGTCACCAATGTCATATTTTTTATGGTAAGAGAAAATTAATTCCACTTCCTCTTAATCCAATAAAAGTAGAAGCTCATTTTCAGCAGTGGGGATTGGATTTTATTGGAGAAATAAACCCAAATTCTTCAGGACAGCATAAGTGGATTTTAATAGCTACAGACTATTTCACAAAGTGGATTGAAGCAATACCTACCAGGAGAGATACTGAGATAGTGATTATGTATTTTCTTGAAGAAAATATATTGGCTAGGTTTGGTTGTCCCAAAAGAATTGCCACTGATAATGCAACAGCTTTTAAGTCCAAAAAGATGATTAATTTTTGTCATAAATATCACATCAATCTTAATCATTCAACTGCTTACTATCCACAGGGAAATGGACTGGAAGAGTCTTCCAATAAAAGTCTGGTAAGAATCATCAAGAAGTTATTAGAAGAGAACAAAAGGGATTGGCACACCAAGCTTAAGTATGCTTTGTGGGCTGATAGAATTAGCACTAAAAGGGCAATTGGAATGTCTCCTTTTCAATTGGTATATGGAACTGAAGTCATTTTTCCAGCATCGTTGGGTGTACCAGTTATGAGGTTTTTTCAGGAACAACAGGACGAGCCGAACCATATGTAGAGAAGGATAAACCAAATTATCAAATTGGATGAGCAAAGGAATAAAGCTTATAATAAAGTGCAAACACATTAGGAAAAGATGAAAAACACCTTTGATAGAAGGGTGAAAGAAGAACAATTCCAAATTGATGACCTCGTATTAAAGTGGGATGCTCCGAGGGAAGACAAACATGGAAAATTTGACAACATGTGGGTAGGTCCTTATGTTATTGCAGGTCACTGAGGAGAGAATGCATTCATTCTAGAGCATCAAAATGGGGTTTTGCTGGATAGTGGCCCTGTTAATGGAAGATTTTTAAAGCAATACTTGTCCTAAGGCAGAAAGTAATTTTTGTACCATAGTTTGTAAATATTTATTTGTTCCTAAAAGCAGTACAGATGGTGAACCACATAGATTTGAAGCCCGGAGTAAAGGCCCTAACGTCTTGAGGTGTAGCCATTTTCTTTATTTAGAAAGAAAATACATATCTGAAAAATAAAAAGTTTGGAGTTTTGGGTACAAAAGTCAAAAACATGCGCCTGGTCTACGAGTTCTTTGATACCTCACAGGGAGGATATCATCCCTAGTTGGAGCCAGTTGTTATCACCTTCTATGCTAAACGATTGAAAGAAGATAAGACCAAGAAATAATAAGGGATAAATTAAAAATTGGTAAAACTATGACCAAAGGGTATGCATTTAAACATTGGCAAAAGGTTAATATTCACGAATTAAATAAAAATGTGTACTTTGGTTATTTTACTATAGTATTGGTGGGTGTAGATTTGTGATCGTGTACATCTACGGTCGTATAATGATCCGCTGGAAAAATTTGTACGAGAGCGAATATTTTGGTGGATAGCAGGATGAGTCAATGAGTTAATAGGATCGACGGTCAGGAGATAACATTGATTAAATCTACGGCCATAAGTTAATCCGCAGTATAAAGATGCAAGGTTAAACAATGATAAAGGTTGGCGGATTGCGTAGAAGAGGTTTGATCTAACGGTTCAGATGAAAGAGATAATTTGATCAATTACCATAATCTAATCCAAAGCACGAACTTGTGAGACAACTAAAACAGATGAGTGGTAGCGGAATTCAAACCGCTTTCCACGTGGAATTCTTTAGTAAGTTCCGCTGGGACAAGTGGTGAAGAAAAAGCAGCTTGTTGGAAGCTCTGGAACCATTATCCGTCATATAAAAGTGAGTTGACCAAGGTAAAATTTATTTTTGTTTGCACGTTGCAGGTGAATAGAAGCAGAGACAGTGCACCATCTTTTCTTGAAGTCAATTCCTTCGCATTTGTCAGCTACTAGGTAAGCCTAAACTCTGGGATTCTTGTTGAAGACTTGTTGCCGTTGTTTATTATGGAAAAAGATCAGATTTCGGGGGTATTATACATGGTTTTAGATGAAAGAGAAAAAGCAATTATTGATAGGGAGGGGAATGTTTTTGACCCAATTCAGTTGGTATGCAGTGTCTCTGTTTCAAAAGAACGTCTATGGCAGTATACTTTACAGGGAATGATGTCCTAAATGTATGTAATTCTTTCTTGTATTACTTTGCTTTCGAACAAACTTTACCCTTTCCGAGTTCGTCGAGTGGTGTGCAAACAATTATTCATCTTTTGAAAGGGTTGTTATGAATTGTGCAACTTCAAAAATTCTCTGTAGTGTTGACGCGAAATATGTTCACGAAGTGTTAAGTCTGCCTGATAATTTCCTCGTAAGTCTTGAGTCTTTCAATGAACAAGTTCTGATTGAGTTGTACAAAAATTGCAGAACTGAAATTAGATGTCAGTTCTTGTCTAGTATTTTAAAAGTCAGTCAGTCATTAGAAGGTTTTTTTTTCCATACAATGTCAGTATTTTCAGAGATGAAGTTCAATTAGTCATGTCATTGGTCAGTCAAGTTTTGGGTTTGGATAATGATAAACATGTGAGTGAGATCGTTTTGGGTTTTTTTGCTAAGTATAGGCTCGACTGACCCTGAATCCAATTTAGTCCGTTGTTTCAAGTTTGATGAGTTTTTAGCTGAAGCAATCCATACCCAGTTTGTTTAGTTTCCCAAGGTTAGGTTTTTCAGGTACCAGTCTCATTTGTTGAACATGTTATTGTGTTCAAATGTATCGGAGCTACAATTTCTATCTACAATGTTTTCTTCAGACCTTCCAAAGTAGATAAACATGTTCGAATTTGTGAATACGATCATGGATGAGGTATATAAAATGATTTTTGATGATGTCTTACCTAGAGTATTGGAAGACATGAGAGTCATGTTGCAATTTTCTTCAGAGGGCAGAACAAGGGATTGGTTTTTACACAAGGAATTTACTGTTATAAGAGTATATGGGTTCACTGGAGAACCATACCAGTTACCCGCCTTCTTAACACCAAGAGTGTTTGCATTAGAATTCATTAGATAAAGGTTATGTGCAGAAGAGGAACACTTCAGAGCATTCAAGAAATCTTCTGATGTAAAATTCCCTCTAAAGGTTGGTCCTTTTGTCTTAAAAAATAAAAGTGCTTTGTTGGTTGTTGAAAATTTATTGGAAGTTATGGAATTTCAAAAAGAAGAAAAAATGAATTATGACCCGCATTAGATTATTTATCAGAGAAGGAAATTGAACAAAAACAAACCGCTTGATCATCAAGTCATTGAAGGATTAGATAAAATGGTTAATCTTTTTAGTTTTGAAGAAGATCTAGAGGTTATGAAAGAAGAGATGATGGAAGATGATGAAGATAAGAGAGATAAGTTGACTTTAACAGTTCAAATGTCTGTTAATTCTGGTGTTATTAATAAAAGGACTCTCTGAAACAAGTTGCATGGACATGAATGAAGAAACTTCAAGTAAAAAAATCAAAATACAACCTCAGAATGAACTAATCAATTCAGAAGAAGTAAGTTCAGAAGACTTAAAGAAAATGGTTTTGTTTTAGAAAAAAATGGTACAAATGCAACAATATTCTTTTGAAGATGAAGGTAAAATAGAGTCTAGCTCTTAGTACAAGTCTAAGACAGATCTTATGTCAAGTTACACTGATAAGGAGATGCAGTCGTTGGATGAAACTTAAAATATGCTTCCCTGAGTTAGAAAGTTAATTAATCAAAAAACTTCATTGGTTTCTACTCGGGATATAGAGAGAAATACCTTGAATTTTGTTGTGGTGAGTGACAAAAGGTGTCTGAGATGGAGGTAAAATTGGATAAAATTAGCATTCCTAATAAAATACAGCTTCACAAACAAACCAGAGATGTCATCTATTCTAATTTTCTACAGGCTACTGTGAAAGTTACCAAATTGCAATCTTTTGTGGATAAAATGGAAGTTTAGTTAAAACATGAAAAGGTTGAAAATAAAACTAATTTGATTCAAATAAAGAAACTACAAGGAGATATCATAAGTTTAGAGACTGAACCAAACAATGTGCAAGAAACAAAGAAGCTTCTGGAAGAGAAAGATAATACTATTCAATTGTTGAAAAAGAAGTTCAAGGTCCCTAACAATCAACATGTTCAGTCTTCAGAAATTATTGCATTACAAGAAGAAAAAGAAAATATTTACCAGGAAATGATGGACTACAAAGGGAAATTATTGAAGATGCAGGAGGAGGAGAACAAATGGGAAACATAAAAAGCTGATATGATAACTCAGGTTACAAGGTTGAATAAAACTCAAAATGAACAAAAGGAGGTTATGGAGGAATGAATGAATCAACCTTTCATTGATACAGAAGAACCCCTTGCTAATATCGAAAAACCAGTAAATGAATTTTCTGCAGATGATTTGCTAATTCCCATGTCTCAAGTAAGTTTGAAGGAAGTGGAGATTAAAGGGTTAAAGGATGAGAATGAAAAGATTAAGTTGGAATTGGCTAAAAGTATTCAAGAAAAGAATAAAGCTTGGAATGAAAAGAACCAATTGTAGAAAAAATTCAATGAACTGAGAGAGAGAAACACAGGAAAAGTTACTTTGGAGGGAGATAAACATTTTATCTAGGATACCTTCTCTATAGAAATTACCAAATTCAGATATTATTTAAATTTTATCAATGATGAAAGTGCATTAGTAAATTTGGTTGCTCAAAGATTAAAATTAGTAAATGAAACCATGGAAAAGAAATCTCTGGACACTTCTCATAATGCTATTATTTTTTTAAATTCTCTAACATATCAAGATTTGCAGGATATTGGGATCAAGGACAAGGTAGCTATTATATTGTGGGCAAAGAAGTTTATTGGTAAACATCAACTTATGAAAGTTGTGTAGGAAAAAGCACACCAGATGTCTTCTCAAGTCAAAGATTTCAAGACGACTTTTCAAAAATTATTTGATGATGGTCTTCCTTCTTTTTTGGATGACGAAGGACCACTATTTTCTCAAGAACAATATCATAGCCTGTTGGTACATAATCACATGGATCATTCTAAGTTTGATGATTTAGTGAAAGGATTAAGTGGAAAATTCATTGTTGAAAAGTTGACGGAAGATTTTGAATTGTTGGACTAGTTTTTAGTTACTAAAAAAGGATTACCAATTGTGTCTTATGAATCCTATGTGGATTTAGAGGTGTTGATAAGATAAATGACGGAGTACGACATTCCAAATTTGAAGCAGTGGAAAATTGTAGAGAAATTTGGGAAAACCAAATACAGATTACATTCATAAGGACAGGTGTTGTGCTCTTAGGAAGTTGTTTTTCGTGGTACCTTGTAGTTGTGGATTTGCTATAATCAAGCAAAACTGTTATTTCAAACAAAGCATGTAATTATTATTCTTAGTTATTAGGGAAATAGTTACAAGAACCTATGATTAGCAGTTAGTTGGTTTTCGACATACTTGGAAGAAACTATTGTGTATATATTTGAATTTTACTGATGTACCAGGGGTTGAAACCTGTAAGATTGGACTTATGTTTTGTAAGAACCTTTTTGAATAAAATTACAGAGCCGAACGCTGGTTTATCTTCAAAGATTCATGTATTGTTTATGTTACAGTCTGTACTTTCTTTCCCTGTGAATGTTTTCTAAGTGTTTACCTTCCATTCTGTTTTCTTTCATGTCTGAACTTAGTGTGCAATAGTTTCAGAATTCATACATGTTATGCTCTGGCTATTGTTTCAGATATCCACAAATCTTTCTTCTAAAGTTGATATGGAATTCATCCTGTGATGCTCTATATTAATGGACTGTTCATTTTTCTTTCCTATTGCCCGATAATCAATGAATGACTGTAACTGAATAATTATCTTGCATTTGTTGAGATTCTAAGTAGGAAGCGTTGTATTATTTCCATCTGTTTTGACTCCATATCCCAATGGTTATATGTTTCGTTTCAACCATCTACATAGCTTAAAATTGTTGATTCATATATCTGGCCTTGTTAAATTTGTATTCGAGAGATCCCTCTCTGGAAAGAAAAGCCAATTTCTTTCTAAAAGTGGTTTTGTTGTTACCTTGAGATTGCCTTCCACAACCTTAGGTATATTTTGAGTGATAACACCTGCTTCAGGCACTGTGCACATAAATGCTCATTGGGATCTATGCCTACAACTGATAAAAAAATGTGGTTTAAATAGTCTTTTTGGGCACGTGTGGAGGAGCCATGCACTGCTCTTTTGGCCTTATCATCGAAGTAAAATTTTAAACAAAATGTTTTGTTGATTGCTGAATGGATGGGTCTTGGCCCAATGGTGAAAGTGTTGGTGTAACGGGAAAAGGTCACAGGGTCAAACGTGTGGGCCTCTCCCCTTACCATGTGCTTTTGGTTAACACGGTTGAATGGTGATATGGATATGGACTATGGTTTGCAATGGCATAGTTATGTTGCAGCGTTTGGCAACAAATACAATACGATTTAACAATGTGATAATATGCTATGGCAGAGCTTGATGGAATGTTGGAATTTGGTGGATACATTGGCATATTGTTCGACTGGATTTCCACGTTGCACTATGACTTGGAAGTATGATGTACCATGGATATGGGGGGGAGGTCTCAATGTTGACCATGGGGTCAAGGGCTTAGCCCCACCCCACTCCCCTCGCCCCCCCTTTTCAAACTTAACTCAAGTTCAACCTTAAATACAACCTTCATATTATAGCTTATAAGGAACAAGTGTGGGGTGGATGGTTAGGCGGGCTTTGCGAAGTATTGGTCAGTCTTGGAGGTCTTGGGTTCGATCCCCATAGAATCAACAAAAATTTTACAAAACCATCCTTTATACATTTTTTTTGCCAATTTATCCATTTCTTTACCAATTTTGAACCAAATTGCCGAAATTTCAAACTCTGATAACTTCTGCATCCGGAAGTTGTTTCGCATGAAACGTGCATTGATGGAAAGCTGTTGATGAGCTCTTTACCACTACAAGATTTATTTTTTTGTTTGAAGACTTTTTTATTGATTGATCATTGAAGATCCTCCTGGATCAACAATGATGCATTTCCTTTCCCATATCTCATTGTTAATATCATTTATAGTGAATTTCATCGATCATTTACTTAGATTGGTCAATTTGTTTCTAGTACCATCTACTTTGTCTTTATTTGTGGTGAATATTCTACAAGTTCTTTCATTCATAGAGTTGGATTGTAGTAGTTCAAGGACACTAGGGACAAACTTCATTCAAGAGGTAAGTCTTCCCTTCTTTGTCTCTCGTCAATACTTGATTAATTTAGGAAAATGTGTGCATGCATTGTCTTGTTTTGTTCTAGATTCAAATTGTTTGAACTAGGGAGGTTCACTTGTTTCTGCACTCGTAGACTCATCCGCTAACAATAATTTTAGAGAAATCGAGCGCTATCACCTACAACAGTTTTGTTGATATCTCGACATTCGTGCATCAGATGGCCATGATTTTCACTGAGGAGGAGCACTAAAATAAACATAGGTTAACATATAAAAAATTCACAAAAACCTAGTTTGTACTATTAGAAGAAAATGGTTTAGAAGATTGTTGCAACTCCCCCATAATTGCTAAATGTCACTTAAGGATGCTACTTTTGAAAGTATGTTGGCTATGGATCTCTATTGAAGTGGAACATAAACACTCTAAGTTGGTCTAAGAGGTTACGAGATAAGTTTTATGAACAAAATGAATGAATTATTTTCATATGGTGAACTGATGCTTTCTTAGGATAATGAAGAACTATTCAATATGAGAATTCACACCTTTTAATCATCAAATACAATCGTTGCAACTTGTAGGGTGGTTCATGGTAGTTTATACTAGCATGAATACACTTAAACAAACAAATAATCCTTGTTAGGCATTCGAGGTAAATGACAAAGTGTTGATAGTAGATATGGTTAATGTGTATTGGAAAAAAGAAAGAACATTCAGTATGTGCCCATATAGCTAGGTTGGTATAGAGGTATAGGGTTGGATGAGGGGATGCAACCTATTCGGTTTCGGGGTGATGTTGAGTTGTAGAATTGATAACTCTTGCCACCCTTTTCCCCTTATTTACAATCCCTTTTTTCTTACTGGTAACCATGTATTAATCTATATTAATGTTCATTTGTGGTATTTAGGTTCAGGGTGTTTTCCAGTGCATCTTTTAAGTATTTCACATGAATTGTGATTAAACATTTAAAAAAATAGCATATTTGCATTTATCGGTGAAAACTGGACCAATTTGTTGATTGATGAAGAACAAATTGCCACTTGCTACAACTCCAACCACATTTATGATTGCTGCAACTCCAAGCACTTTTCTACTACCCATTGGATGGTTGTTGCAAATCCACAAAAATCAATATTTCGAGAGAATCTTGCAACTATATATATATTAGCTTTAAGTTGTTAACAAAGACAATGGAATTAATCATGAATTGGTTTTTCACATGCTAATTATTAGAAAATTGTTGTAACCACATGAGAAACTTGTGGATTTTCATTTATTATTTGTTTCAAGCAAATTCATGTATAAAAGAGAGTTCCTTCTCCATTCTACGAGGAGGACTCTTAGGGCATATGTCTAATTTACGATGGTGTAGAATAAACTTTCTTAAGATCTTCCTCAGTATAGATTGTAGTTTCATAATTTATGTAGTGTGATTTGATTTAGTTACGTTGATGTAGATTTCATTCGCTGACATTATTCTTGCGAGGCAGAGCTCACTCCATGAGAACATGGCAATGTGCGATTCAATAGTCTTTCCTTTCTTGTTGTGTAAGTTTATTTATTTTCACAAGTGTGTTTCTATAATTTAGCAAGGTACATAGCTGTTGGTTAACTCTTTAACATGGCAAATAACTAAGCTCGATTCCTTGTTGAATTGATTTTTTTCGCAAGTGTGTTGTGTTTTCATTTCCGTAATGTCATTTGAATTCTTAGATTAGTGAAGCACTTTCCTTTTCTTAGAAGCATATTAGATAAACCGTTACCAAGCAAATAAATTGTAGCCTACATATACCTTGCATGATAACTTGTAAAAAATTACAAACTTCAAATTGATATACAATGAGAACATTGTTTGATTACTTTTAAACAGGGTAATTAAAAGTCCCATCACATGTGCGAGACACCCATGATCCAAGGTGTCGATAGCCTTGTGTGGGTTGTTGTTTCTATCATTGGCTTCGTATTTTAGGATGAATCTGAATTGTGCAGTTGTCTATCTTTGTGATTTTGATAGATATAATCCACTTACCTTGGTCTTATATGGAGATATATTTGTAGGACATCTGAAATAGCCAAAGGTGTGGTGTCTAAAGATTTTGGGATGCCATGTTGACTTAAGGGATGATAGAGTTAGGACGGTGGCTTACAATCCAGTGCTATGTTCCTTTAGATTCACATTTGGTCAATATTCTTTGGATATTCAAGATGTTGTGATGGTATCTTATGTTGTTGGATACAATGACACTTCTATGACTTATATGATCGATATTCCAATGGGAAATTGTGGTGAGCGAGATGTAAAGCTTGATGAAGATGTGAGATCTTCTATCTCACAATGTTCCCTTCGGAGATTCAAAAGAGTGATGAGGTTGTTATTCCAAAGGCTAATTCAAAGGTCATAAATGAGTCAAATTCAAGGGTGGACGAGGTGCGACTGGGGAAGGATATACCTTCACCTACTACTCCATCCCAAAGTTAAGAAGCTTACTTAGACATAACAAAAAGTAAAAGAGCATGCATGTAGGAGCACCCAGATATTCAAAGAGATAAGTATAGCCTCGAGGAGATACACTAACCATATTGCATTAACTTCTTCCATTTGTGAGCCCTCGAGTCATTATGAGGAGGTGAGGTGTGATGCCTTAGTGGAGAATGAAGTTTGGGTTGATTATGAGACTACAATAGGTTCAGATATGCAAATAGCAGGTTTGGCGGAGTTGTGAAGTGAGAAGATAGTTTCCTGTGAAAAAAATTCTTGATAAAGAGGGATCCTTAGCTTTTGGGCATACTCCAAAAGTGTTTACACCATGCTTAAGGGCGCATAATGTGATGTGGGGCTTATGGTGTATGGATCATGCTTGGCTGTTTTGATGGACAAATACAAAAAATTTGACTTGCTCATTGGTTGTTAGACCTTGTATGGATGTTCACATGGTTTTCTTCCCTAGAGAATTGGAGACCTATGGAGCTTGATGACTTCTTCATGTAGGAAAAAAATGAAATTTGGTTACTTAATTGGAGAATGCATTTCCTTGGAGGGCATTGAGAACTAAATGTCACGGGGACACTCAATTGCTTGCATGGAGGCCTTCAATCGAGGATGCTTGGGTTGACGGAATGGTCATGTAAGTGTGGTGGACCCAAAGGAGTACATGGCTTTGGAGGAGCGTTGTAGCTTTGGAGGCTTGTTGAGGAGCATTAGACACATATTATGGAGCACTCATACCTTGGTGCCTTGTTTACGAACATCTTCACCTTAGAGCTTCACATTTATCACATGGGAGAGAGAATTGTACTTGTGAGCCTACTTGAGTAGAGATAAATTGCTTGTAGTGGATTGGTGCAACTTTATTTTTAGAATTTTAAAGTTTCCAATATGATTATATTAGATCTTCAAACAAATTGCATTATATCACAATAATCATAAGCAACAGGAGCATTGAAAGAAAGACAAGCACAACAAAACAATAGACACAGATTTTTCCTCTCGGAAACCATAAGGGAGAAGACCCAACAAATTCTTTAGTATAGATTCAGACAACAAGAACAATGCCAAATCAAGATAAGATGATCCCAAAAGATAAGAGCAACTTCTTCTTCTTCTTCTTCTTCCCAACTAAGTTCTTCTCTCTCTTGCGCACTTGCTTGAGAAAACTTGTGTTTCCAAATGAGAGGCATGCCCTCTCTATTTATACACATCATGTGAATGATTTTACCCTAGTTGTGATGACTTCTAACATTTAATAATTCTTTTGGGTACTATTAACCCGACTTACAACGTCAAGTTTACATTGATTCTTTCAAGACTTTTACATGACCAAGTACATCAATAACATCCCTTGAAGGAGGCATAACATTAATACAAATAAAAGTACAATAAGAATATTCTCCGAAGTTACACAATCTTCAACACTCCCTCTTAACAAGGAATGTATTCTATCACACTCATCATCACTAGATCTCATCATTGTTGCTGCAACTATGTACTCGGACCATTGACTTGTGACATCTTTTGAATCGATACATCATAAGTTCTATAGAGCCAACCCTTTTTCATGTTGAATGTCTATTCGTACAAAAACCAACCATTTTTCATGCTGGTTGTATATCCGTGCAACAACCATCCCTTTTTCATGTTGGGTGTACCTCTATGGAGTCGCCAACCGTTTTTCATGCTAGATATATATCTGTACAACCAACCCTTTTTCATGTTGGGTGTACCTCTACAGAGCCAACCCTTTTTCATGTTGGATGTAGCTCAACATGTCCGTACAGTGCCAACCCTTTTTCATGTTGGATGTAGCTCAACATGTCCGTACAGTGCCAACCCTTTTTCATGCTAGGTAAACCCCCTCATGTTCGTACAGTTCCAACCCTTTTTCATGCTGGATGTACCCCTACAGAGCCAACCCTTTTTCATGTTGGATGTAGCTCTCTGCAGTGCCAACCTTTTTTCATACTAGATGCCTATCTCTACAATGCCAAACCTTTTTCATACTAGATGCCTATCTCTACAGTGCTATTCATTTTTCATACTAGATGCTTATCTCTGCAATGCCAGTACTCAAGCTTGGTATTGTTTGTCATATTGATAAAATGAGAACCTTAAATGGAAATAAAGATAATAGTGCTTACCATTAAGAGTGCTCCAACCAAGTGCTTGCTTCAATGCCTTCTAGAAAACTACTTCTTGGTTGACCTAGGGTTTGACAATGAAACCCTAATTTTTGAACTTTGGTATCTTGCAAATCTGATTGGAGAGAGAGATGCACCTAATCAAGGCAAGTTAAGCAATGGTCTTCTTTTTCTGTATTTGTGGACAGAACTGCAGAAAATCTGATGCCTTAGTTTTTACCGAGCAACAGTGATAGGGCCAAATTTGAAAATCCACAGAACTAAAATCTACCTCCACAGGAAGATGTGCCCTCCTAGGATGAATTGGAGAATGCTTGGGTCGAACCCATCTGGTGGACAAAAAGTCTTAAAGTGTGGATCCCTAGTTCTTGACCCCAATAGTTTTTAGGTCAAACTGCAACTCCACAAAACTGGATTTCTCCTCCACAAAAAGATGCATCCTTCTAGAGCAAGTCCAATGATGCAAAGTTCAATCTTGATATGTGGATGGAAATGTTAGAAACATGGAGCCCTAATCTACGGTAGTTGCAACTGTTGCAGTTCTTACGACTGTACAATGAATTCTTTTAGCACCACTCTAATACCATGCTAGAATTTTAATGTTTCTAATATGATTATGTTATATCTTCAAACAAATTGCATTATATCACAATAATCATAAGCAATAGGATCACTGAAATAAAGATAAGCACAACAACACAATAGACATGAATATTTTTCCTCTAGGAAACCACAAGGGAGAAAACCCAACAACTTTTTCATGATAGATTCAGTCAACAAGAACAATGCCACATCAAGATAAGATGATCCCAAAAGATAAGAGAAATTTTTTCTTCTTCCTAGCGAACTTCTTCTCTCTCTCTTGCGCACTTGCTTGAGAAAACTTGTGTGTCCAAATGAGAGGTGTTCCCTCTCTATTTATACACATCATGTGAGAGACCTTTTACCCTAATTGGGGTGACTTCTCTTTCTTACTGGGTCAACTTCTCCAGGGAGACTTAAAATACCATTTATATAATAATTCTTTTGGGTACTATTGACTCGACTAACAACAAAAGGTTTACATTGATTAAACTTTTACATGACCAAGTACATCAATAACATCCCCAGAACGATGTATAACATTAATAAAAATAAAAGTACAATAAGAACATCCTCCAAAGTTACATAATCTTGGACATTTATATCGTTGGCCTCCCTTACCTCTCATATAAATAGAGGAAGGAGAGAGTTTGTTCTATCATAATCACCGTTATACTCTATTCTTTATATTTCTCTTATAAGGAGCAAGCCATTAAGGTTCATGAGGAAACCCTAGTAGAAAACACGAAGAAGAGAGAGATATCTTGATTGTTCTTAGAAAGATTGTTTGTGAGATAATAGGGTTTTCTATTGTGATGAAAATGAGGTTAGAGGAGATGATCACTTGTACATTAATTCATAAGACACTTGTGTTAGCGATGGGAGGAGTGAAGTGTGCTATGTTTCATAAAATTTTCAAATGAATCCCTTGTGTAGACAAAGAAGGAAATAGTACCAACTCTTTCAAGAAATTTGTAGAGTATTGTTTCTATATTTAGGGAAAACCAAGGGCTAGCCAGAAACACAACCCTAGATAAATATTACTACAAAAAATGAATAAGAAGATAGTGTCATATTTTGATGAAAGGGAAAAAAACTAGGAAGGAAGCATTTCTCTTGTAAACATCGATTCTTAAAGATAACCAAGGAACCATAAAAGGAAAACTCCAACCCTTGTATATGGGTAAAATCCTAAAAGAAGAGATCCAAACCTCCATCCCTATAAGTGATGATAAGAAAAATTCTAACCAAATGCTAAAGTGAAGCTTGAAAGAGGTGATCTAAACAAACTTCTAGATCAACTAATCAAATGAGCCACTGAAAGTGAGTTAAAACCTGAGAATGAAATCTTAGGAAACCCTAAACAAGAGATAATCCAATAAACCCAAGATCTACAACCTTAAGGAAACACCTCTAGAAAAAAATCACCAAATCCCCACAACCCTTAGAGCAGTTCCACTAGCCAAAAATCTCCAAAATTTTGTTGTTGAAAAATTCAATACAAAAATCCTAGTTTTGTGTTCACAAAAAAATGATGCCACCAACCCAAAAGTATTCATCTATTGTTGAAAAATCACATCTAGAAACCTGAGTTCTATAGTCTAAAAAAAGTGGTGCCACTAGCAAAAACACTCCATGTTGTTGTTGAAAAAATAGGTTTGAAACCATATTTTTATGGTAAAAGAAAAAGTGATGATATCAACTCATAGCCTCGAAAAAACTACTGAAAAAATGTTGAAATGAATCAACAAGTAAATCATAATGTTGGACACTCAAATCAAGATCTCACAAGGTCCAACAACCCTTAAAAAAGTATTTTCCCACCAACAAAACACCATGAAAAACATCCCTGATATTACTATGATTTGTTTCTCTTTCAAACACCAAAATCTAATCACAACATGGATATGCAAGGAGAAACCGTAAAAGCAACAACGAAATGAGTAGGGAAGTTTCACACCCACTCTAATACCATGTTGAGATCAAAAATAAAAGGAGAAGTTTTAATGGAACCAAAGAAAAAACAACACTAAATAAGTGCATTAAAGACAAAAGGATGCCTCGAGTATGAGAACACTATACATGAGATGTACAAATGCATATAAAAGAGAAAATACAAGAACACTATACATGAGATGTACAAATGCATATAAAAGAGAAAATACACAAACCACGAGAGAACATCAAAGATGTAGAGTGTCCATAGACTTAAAACACTGTATATTATGAAGCTTGATCTCAATTATAAAAAAGATGATTTACAAATGAGGTTTGGGTTGTGTTTTTATATACATTTCAAGTAGGGCATCCTTCCAATAGGGGCTATGGGCCTATTGACCACTTAACCAACTAGATGGGCGACCATGTGCCTTGAAGACGAGAATGATGTACTTGACAAAGTTTTTCAATCGAGGAAGTCCTTCTTCTTTCTCGTCTTATCTTCTTTCCATAAAATTGTTGCACCCTTGCGGGGGATTTTGTAATGATATGTTAGCATAAAGGTCAAATTTTGTAAAATTTAGTTGCCTAGGACTTTATCATTAGGGAAGTCCTTTCATTGACTGTTTTTCCCTTGGATAATTAAAATTCATTTTTAGTGATTTTAATTATATGAGTTTTTCACTCAAAAATTCCTCCAAAGTGGTGAAAGACGTTCTAATGATCGATGCCATGGGGTGATTTAGGTATAAGAATGTTGTATATTACCCTGCTAAACATTATTCAGAGTCTTGCGGAATTTCATTAAATTTTTCCTAGAATTATTTAATGTTTGTTGGTTAAAAAATGTCCCTCAACATAAAGAAGTTATAATGTAAAGAGAGACAAGTGGCTCCTAATGCCCATAAATGTGGGTATGGGTACTCAAAATCAATGGCATGAGACCCCCTACACCCTTAAGCCAAGTTTGAAGTAATTTCGACAAGTTTTGGTAAGGTTTTGGACATGTTTTTCTAAGTCTGTCCAAAAAATCAAGATACTTGGCCAATAATTAGAATGGCGAAATTTTGTAAAGTGACTAAAGTCACTTGGGGAGGGGAAATTAAGTCTCCAAATGTTATATTATGTTCTTAAGGTGACATTAGAGGCAAAAAGCCCCCCCCCATGCAAGTGTTTTTTAAGTTTTAAGTTGCCCACTTTAGGGAGTGTGCCCCCCTCTCCATGGACCCTTCCCTCTCTCATGTGACAAGTGGCAAACATGCAAATGGGGTCCCCTCTCACTCTTTTCCTATTTAAGGAGGCTTCCCCTCTTCATTTGGGTTAGAATCTTTCATGCTCTCACTCTCTTGCTCTCTCTTGCTTCCATTTTTCTCTCATTCTTTGAGATTACTGTAATTTCCAACCATTGGGCATTTTTAATAAAAAGCTTTGGAGGAGATCTTGTGTTGTTTAGTGGTGACTTGCTCCCATTTTCTCAAGTTTTTTCAAGTACAAGTGAGGCTAAAAAGGAAAAAAAAAATTCCTTGGTAATATCTTCTTAGTTTGTGTAGATCTTATGAGTTTTTCTCTCTTGTATTCAAGAACTTCAAGCATTTCTTGGTTGAATAGTTTGATTTCTTTAATCAGTGTGAGAATCTCACCTCTCTTTGTGTGTGTTTATCTTATCTTCAAGTTGCAGGTTATCCGGATTGAAGAGTGAGATTCTTTGGTTAGATGCCCCACTTCTTCAACCATTTGAAGAGTAAAGAGCACACTAACTCCTTACTTCAAAAAAATAATTCTGCATTTATCTCTATCTTTATTTGCATCTTCAAGTCTAGTTTAAATCTTTATTTTACAAGCTATTTGAAGCCATTGATTCTATAATTTTTGTTACATATATTGAACAAATTTTGGCACTTTTATGCAAGGTATCCCAAAGTGATTTTAGGCATCTTTTACCACTTTTTGCTTGATTTCTTTTTGCAGGTTTAGGGTTTTACAAGGGGAAACTCTGCCAAAATTTGGACAGAAAATAGTGCAAAGAACCCTCAATGGTCAACACTTCAAAACCCATTGCATCAAAGTGGTAAAATTCTCATTCTCATTCTCTTTTTTCCTTATCTAAAGCTGCTAAAATTTCTGTCATTGCGTCCAAGAGAGTCTCTTGGACTTGATTCTTTGTTTGATTTTCAAAGTTATATTTGAGGTATATATTTTGTCTATTCCTTGTATGCAAAGGAGGTAGGGATTGCCCACCCTTACATTGCAAAGCGAAGAGGTACTAAGGCTTGTTATTTTCCATTATTTACTTTTAATTGTTTGCCCCATATCGTCTTCAGGAAGAGAGTTGTGTGGCTAGGTTAACATTTGTTATTCTTTGAAATTTGTCATTCATTGCATGCAAAGGAAGTTGGGCTTGCCCACCCTTGCATAACAATTGAAGAATTGCTAAAGTAATTAGTTTTCATATCCACAAGTTTATTTTTTGCCCCATCGTTTCCATTTATAAAGTGGATTGAGTGGGCTAGGATTAGTTTGTTATTTTAACTTTATTTTATTTTTTGCCCACACCTTGTAAGTGATTTGGTTTTGCCATCTTTGCAATATCGTGCTGGCTAGAGTAGTTAAATATCTTAATTTTTTTTTAATTCTTTTTTTTTAAGTAAATAAACATTTCCCCATTCTTTGTCCCGTATTCACTCCCCTCGCAGGTTGGTACGACCCTGGGTGACAAGAAATGGAGAATATTTGAGTTGGCTAGATTAATAGGCACCCAACTTTTATCTTGATAAGAAATAGAGAAAAGAAAGGTTGATCTGTGGAGCTGGAGGGGTAGAGGTTGTTGGGAGCCTCGTGGCACTTAGTGTCCTCATGCTGAGCGCCCAACAATCTTTGGGATTGACTTGTGGAGCTAGAAGGGAACCTTGTGTTCTCTTGTTGAGAATCCAACAATCTCTCTCAGTAAGAGATAAGTGTTAAGGGTAGACACATTAGATAGGTTGTACTTTTATTGTTTCACACATTATTTTCCCTAAGTTCAAGTGAGACCTAAAATGAACTAAAACTTATAGGACCACTTGCAAAATGCTACAATCTCTTGTTTCTTTCTCAATTTTGTTTTCAAAGCATTTCCAAATTCAAGTTATTTACATTTTCAGATCAAGTTATACTTCATGGTTACATTTTATTTAATGCAAGTTGAGTTATGTTAATGAGCAATTTATTGTATTGAATGATCTCTGGATTTGGGAAGCATTTGAATGCAAATTCTTGTCTATCTTGTATTTTTACATTGTGTATTATATTTTCCAAATCCCAATAGAATATGCATTGGACATGAATAATTACTTCTGTCTTTGTTGTAATTGCATTTGATTTAATTCGAAAGCAAGGTGTGTCTGTCATTGAAAACTATTGCAACTCTGCATGGTTGCTTGCCATTAAACTTACTTTGGTCTATCGACTCCTTATTAATTATATAAAAACTACCTGGACGTTGGGCACTTTTTCCTAGACCATTATATTGAGGAGTGAGCCATTGATCCCTTGGAGAGAGAGCGCTTGGACTCATTAACACTATTTAGAGGCATTTTTAGGCTAAGGTTGTCTCGGTACATGAAAATATGGTGTAAGTAGGACCTTTTTAAAGGGAGGGGCTCTTAATATAGATTGGCTCAAAGCTCAAGGGGGGTTGTCTCTACTTAGTTTCTTAAATATTTTAATCGAGAGTTAGAAGAGCTTTAGGGATTTGGGATAAACGAAGGAATTAGGAATCGAGGTGACATTGGGTTCTAAACTCATAGTTTTCCTCAAGAACACACCTAGCGGTTGGGAGACTTTTCTGTAGTTAAGTGCGTTTTAGGCGACAACAAGGCCGACATAAGTAGGGCCACTAGCCAAGAGGGGTTATTGAGCCTACATATCAAAGATGACTATGTCAACCTTAACGACACCTAGTAATACGATAAAAGAATAAAGTATGGCATTAACCATGATTACAAGTATAATAATGATACATATGAATGGATTGAGGCCACATGTACAAATTACACCAATAATTCCAACCCGTTAAACCACAACCTAATTCCATTTTTTTTGTAAAATACATCATATAGTAACAAATACAAAGGTGAAAGTAAAGGTGGAAGAATATATACAAAAGAGAGTCATATCCTCTTCCTTAATGCAATTAGGACAACCATGAAATCAAAACATGTTGCCACTTCTAACTCTTTATCATATTTGATAATAAGATCACCTTTAGCTAACAACTGCATACATACTACTAATTTTTCTAGATCTTATTAGCTTAGTTAAGATCTTTATCTAAAATAATAACAAGTACAACAAAAATGCATAAGATAGAACAGATACAAAAGACAAAGATTTTCACTGGGGAAACCATAAAGGAGAAAACCCCGCAAACTTCCTTAGAATAATACAGTCACAAAGGCTGTATCATAAGATGAACAAACCCAGTAATAAGAATTCTTCAACAACTATCTATCTCTCCTCCTTGTTTCTGATCTCTCTCTCTCATGCGAACTTGAGTGAGTGTGAGGTGTGTATAAATGAGGGAGGACACCTCCCTATTTATACCTTTCAAGTGACTGACCTATTACATGACTGGGGCCGACCTCTTACCCTAACAAGGCCAAATTCTCCTAGAGAGACTCCAAAACTACATTACATGATGTTACACTAGGACTATTGCCCCGACTTACAACAAAGGTTGTACCTTAAGGTTAATACACAACAATGGCATCCCGAAAAGAGGCAAACACATCTTCGATGGGGGTACAACAACATACAATAATAATATTCATCGGAATATATTCTGAAGTTACAAATACATCAACACTCCCTCTTAACTAAGAATGTATTCTCTCTCTTCCATTGTCATCAACACATCTGGTCCAGTCATTATCACAGAGTGATCATCATCGTTGCTGCCATCATCATCTTCTTATCGATCATCGAATGGTACTATCTGTCATTGAAATTTTCTACAGAGCTAACCATTTTTCATGCTGGGTGTAGGCCTAGTCCTCATCTAGGTCTTTATCACATCGACGAGCAAGCCATTGCGTAGGTACAACCCATGACCTTCTTTATATTGCCACGACAATAACCTGTGTCTCCTACTTTTATATTGTCGTATCTAGATCATCGCTTTGGTCTTGAACAAAACAAAACAAAAACACACATAGCGCAAACCAAATGCATACCACCCACGTTCTATCACCATAGGAGTATGCTGGGATCTTTCACATCATTAAGACAACCTGCAATCGCATAGGAGCACACCAAGTGCATTACGTCTCTCCACGGTCAACCTCCATTCTACTAGCATATGAGAACTGCCTAGGTGCACCTCAAGTGCCTTGTGACCTTATCATCTCCAACATGAGAACACACACATATGTAAGGAATGATTATGACTGAACAACCTGCTACACCAATACTTTTGCGTTCCAGGTCTACCATAAGGACTTGTTACATTTGAACAACATGTGTCCAAAATCATTTTCGTTCAGAAAACCTTCGGGGATTATTACATCCAAGTAAAATGCGTATCACGCCAAGGCTCCTATTTACACTCAGACAACCCATAAGACTTATTACATTCGAGTAACTTGCGTACCACGCCAGGGCTCTTATTTACACTCGAATAACTTGTCTCGGGACTGATTACGTCCAAGGATAACCTGTGAGCTTCGTTAGGACTAATTACATCCAAGGACAACCTACAAGACTGATTACGTCCGAGCAACCTGCTTCACCAAGGTCTTTTCCGCTTGGACAACCTGTCTCATTTCCCATGTGAGATATCATGCATCTGCATCTTCTAGTCTCTTGCTATTTCTAGCATAGAAACATATTAGGACTTATTACGTCCAAGGATAACTTGCGAGCTTCTCCATGACTTTTTACATCAAATGACAACCTACAGGATTGATTCCGTCTAAGCAACCTACGATCTTCGCCATGACTTTTATGCTTAGACAACTTGTCTCTCCAGCTATGCTAGAACTCATCGCTCCCTCTTTCGAGGGTTGTCATTCTGGATCACACCAAGTCTTTCTCTAAAGTACTCGAACTTCACTCTAACTAGAGGCTTGGTCAACACATCGACTATATGCTCGTCTGTTTCCACGTACTAAAGCTTCACTGCTCCTCTCTACACCATATCCCTAATATAGTGGAACTCAATCTCTATGTGCTTTGACTTGTCATGGAACACATAGTTCTCCGACAACTTCATGCAACTTTGATTGTCACTGAAGATACAAGTCACATCTAATTGGAGATCTAACTAATCAGACAGTAGCTACCAAAACCACACAACCTCGCAACTAGCCAAGCAAGCAACAACATACTCTGCCTCGATTGTACTCAACACCACACAGGACTGCTTCTTGCTAAACCAGGAGATCATGCAAGATCCCAAACTGAAGCAACAACCTGAAGTGCTCTTCCTATCAGTGGCGTTACCTGCCCAACTTGAATCAACATAACCGTGTGGGTTAACCACCTTCACCTCACCTTAGGGAACATTTGAGTATTTAAGGATGTATTTTGGTCTTTTGAACGCAGGTGCAACAATCTAAAGAGCCATGGACTATGCTTTCAATGACTTAATTGGGAAAATAATGGAAATCTACCCGGATGACCTTAATGTTTTTTCAAAAGAAAGATCCGACCACATAACTCATATCAGAAAAGTGTTTGAGAGATGCAAGAATTTTGGCATATCATTGAACCCAACCAAGTCAACACTTGGAGTTGATAAGGGTAAGTTTCTTGGGCACACCATTTCCAAGGATGGGGTCAATGACCCAGAGAGAGTAGAAGGTATAAAGAAGGTCTCCTTACCCCATAACAAGAAATTCCTACAGTCCTTTAATGGTCATATCAACTTTATAAGGAGGTTCATACCAAACTTGGTAGAATTAACGAAACCTATGCAAAAGCTACTCAAGAAAGATGCTAAGTTTGAATGGGATACAGAGGGGAAATAATATTTTGCATCCATAAAAGACTGCATCTCTAGGTCCCCTGTTTTGATAAGTCCATACTAGTTCCATATTTTCTAATTTGCATCAAAAGACACAATTGCCGGAGTTTTGTTACAAAAGAACAAAGAGGGTCAGGAACAACCTATTGCATTCATGAGTAGATCCTTACAGAATTTGAACTCAAGTACACTACCATGGAAAACAAGCCTATTCCCTTGTCAAATATTTAAAACACTTCAGAACTTATATAGCTGGTTACTCCAAAGTGGTTGGCTATGCCCCTCATTCAACAGTAAAGGATATCTTGTCTCAACAAGATTGCCTTGGCATAAGGGGAAAGTAGGTATCAAAGATCCAGGAATATGACTTGGTGATCAAACCCACTAAATTAATCAAGGGACAAGGACTTGCCAAGATGATGACAGAGGGAAATGAACAAGCCTTAGGTATGATTTGTCAGAATAGTTCACCAACATCATCCATTTTAACAGAAATTCAACATCTTCAACAACAACAGTGGTATTCATAAATTATATTCTACCTCCTCAACCTAACATGTCCAAATCATCTAATTGACCACAAGAGAAGGTCATTAAGATTGCAAGCCACTAAGTACTGCCTCACACAAGAGGGATTGGGTTGGAAAAATTATGATGGTCTCATACTTAGGTGTGTGGACAAAGAGGAATCTCAGAGACTCCTAGAAGAGTTTCATTCAAGATTTTGTGGTGGCCACTTTGCAGCCAAAACCACAACTCACAAGATCCTTAGAGACAGATACTATTGGCCCACTTTATTTACTGATGTGCACAAGTCTGTTAGAAATTTCCAGAAATGTCAACTGTTCACAGGAAAACTAAAACTTGTTGCATTACCTCTAAAGCCGATAGTAATCCAAGCCCCTTTTTAGCAATGGGGTATTGATTTCATTGGTAAATTTAAAGACAATTCAAGTAATGGTTATACTTGGATTTCAACAATGACAAATTATTTTACCAAGTGGGTAGAGGCCATACCTACTAAAGAAACAACTAAGAAAGTGGTTATGGACTTCCTGGAAGACAAAATCATCACTAGATTTTGTGTGCTTGCTAAGGTAACCACAGATAATGCCAAAGCCTTCAATTCACTGGCAATGTCTTCATTTTTCTTTAAATATGGCATTATCCTATCCCATTCCTCAAATTACTATCACCAGGGAAATGGTCTGGCTGAGTCAAGCAATAAAAACTTGATGACCATCGTGAAAAAGATTGTTGGTGATAACAAGAAGGCGTGGGATAGTAAAATCAAGTTTGCACTTTGGGAAAATAGAATCACTAAGAAAAGTGCAATGGGAAAATCTCCTTTCGGGTTGGTTTATGGCATGAATGTGACTTTTCCCATTCATCTTCAGTTACCAGTGTGATAGACTCCGCAAGATTCAGGTTTAGATCATGATGAATTTCGTAGTAGAATAAATGAACTGATAGAGTTGGATGAGGTCAGAAGAAGGGTTGTTAATCAGAGTATTAAAAATTAGGATAAGGTTAAAATAAATTTTGACAAATCATCCAAACCAAGGGTATTTCAGAAATGAGACACAGTGTTACTTTGGGACAAACAGAGAGAAGATCCGGGCAAGCATGGAAAATTTGACAGTTTATGGATGCGCCCTTACATCATTCATGAGGTGGCTAGTGACAACTCTTTTTATCTCAGCGACATAGATGGGGGAAAACAAACTCTACATGTCAACAGACAAATTTTGAAACTATTTTTTTGTGAAAATATCTTATGCCCATGGAGGCATCTTTGTATCATCACTCTCTAAACCTCTCTTCGCATTTTATTTCTCAGCTTAGTTCATTTTTTGTATAATACTTTGTACATTATTTTCTGAATATTAGTTGTATAAAAAGTTTTCATTTTTGTATCATATATTGCAGGTTATTTTGTTTCATTTGGTTATCTATATACATGTGACTGACTTATCCTAGTTTTTGTGCATGAACCAAAGATTCTAGGTTTCTCGTATGAACGATTTCCATGAGTTTTAGATCAATCACACGTCCCACAGTTCAAGACAGATGTTACCGACTAGGTTGCATCTAGTTGGACTTTCAATGAGCCGCCAAAGATGAACAACTCCCTGTTCAAATTCGGATTTTAGAAGTCCATTTAGGCTTTCATGGCCCTTTTATTTTTTGTACCGCATGTTCATACCCCTTCGAGGAAGTTGTAATAAATGTACTAGCATGACCTTTTTTTTGTAAAGGACTTGGCTTACTAAGACGTAAACGTCAATCCCATCTTTACAAGGTGTTTTTTCCCTTGTCAATTATGCAATGTTGAATAAACAATGTATAATTTTCGAGTTTTTCACGGCTCCTCCAACGCCGGAATGGTCGTCTTGGCGGCTAGGCCTTAGGAGGTTATTAAAGTTCATGTGTCAATGTATATGAGCGTTCTAGGCATCAATATTGAGTCGTATGGACATGTACTAGGTCCCCCTAGAGTTTCATATGTTTTTGAATATATATATATATATATATTTCGTTTTTTAAGCAATTTTTAATGGTTTAATTAAAAAACTTCAAAATGTAATAATTGGTGGGTCCAAAGTCTGTTTTTGACGTGGGGATGCTTATTTTCACACTCTGAGCAACATCTTTACGTCGGTGGGAACTTTCATTATGTTTCAGGTGGCCAAAACATCTCGGAAAACATTATTTGGCTAATAGTGTTTCAAACTGGCACTTAAATGCTAAAAATGCATCAATTTGGCACTAAAAGACAAATTTGAAAAAAAGTCAAAAAGTGATTTTTTAATGTATAAATGGTGATTAGGCATGATGGTCCCATGTTGGCGACTTATCTTAATGAGATAAGCATCACTTTGAAATTGATTTTCATGTCATGCATTTATCCAAAGTTTGAAGGTAACGCCCATGTGCTCACTTCATTGCTTCGTGATTCAAGTATGGCCCACACCCTTTTTTTAATTGGCGACTTGATTAAATGGACGACGACTTCCTAAAAAACGATTCTTGACTTAGTCTAAGTCGGATTGTGATGTATCTATTTTCCATGTGAAGCTTGGGCATATCACTCCAAGTGATGACGCGATGGTTGAGTTTGGTGTTGATTTTGAGATGTGGCAGCTCGTGTTTGGGTTCGACACTGTAACTTAAGAAATGATTGGAGTGGCGGCGAATATTGGAGGGAGGTTGCCTACCTTTTGAGAGGTGGCGCCTCCTCCATGGTGACCCTTCCAACAAACTCAAATTGCATTCCACAATTAATTCTTCAGCTCCAACCAAGACTGCTAGTTATCCCTTGTTCACGCCCACTCCATCTCTAGTCATGGAAGCGCCCCCCTGGTTTTTCATTTTCTATATAAGCTAGTGTTTTCTTCATTGCAAGCATAGGAAGGTTGAACCTCTGCTTGCATACATTGTAATATTTGTTTTATTAATGTTAATAAAAGGATTTGGAGGCAATTTTTGTGTGGGATACATAAATGTTTGGTTGATGTTGTCTTTATGCTAAATGATTGATGTAATCTGTATCAACTCCTTTCATTTTTTGCAATTGTTGAGATTATTTGTCTTCTTAAGGAAATTTACATTTCGGTAAGAATAGGAAGTGATTGTTGTTAGGTTACTTTTTATTGTGGAATATATTAGATTATTAAGTTTAATATGATTTCTTGTATGGATCTATAATACTGCTTATCTTCTTATCATTTCACACAGGTGCTTTTAATCCTCTCTGCATTTTGTTGAAAGTATTTTACTGGAAAACCGAGCTGGAGCATTTGATGAGCAAGTGGGCTCTCCCTCTTTTCCAGTAATTTCGAAAGAAGGAGCATCATCCCTCGAATATCACCAAAGGAGGCATCACCATCCCTTTTCTACTTCTTGCTCCCTCTAGTTCTATCACTTCTTGATCCAAAAAATTTCAAGTTTACTTTGGTTATTGTTGTTTTGCTTAGATCTACATTTCAAATACGTATCTAAAGAATATTTAAATTCTGAAATCTATATATTATTGAGTAATTACAAGTTATTCTTTAAAACATTAAATCTAGCCTTCTTCTCGCAAGTTTAAAGTTAAAATTTAAAATTACTTGGTTAAGAAGATTAAAGAGCTTTCGTTTCATTTATTTGGCATATAGTGCTTGAGATTTGTTTTCCAATCTCTTAAAGAAGGAAAACACAACTTCTAAGGAAAACTTCCTAGCTTGCCTTACTTAGTCATTTTCTTCTAGTTTTACTTAGATGTTTTCAGACCTTTTTTTTTTGTAGATTTTCCCAAGACATTCTTAAAGAGTCCGTGGGTGTCTTTCACTTTCTTTTCATCGCTGTTTTTTGCAGGTTTACAAGAAAAGAGGAGGAAACTCTATAAAAATTTTGTAAAAGTCAGTAAAAAGAAGACCCACGGAGACCCCCCCTACATAAAAAGTTAAATTTTCAATAAACTATAAGCCTTTGGATCCAAAATATAAGGACCAAAGCACACTTCTTCTATGTTGTAAAAAAATAAATAAGACTTGAGTAGGCTCATCAGATCCCGGTCTCCATCCCCTGTGGGGGGACTTGCGTCGGTGTCCATTTTCATGGTTTTCATGTTGTTAGTGTAGTTTTTTGCTTTCTTTCAACATTTCAGTGTTTATTTAACTTTTTTTTTATTTGCAAAGTAATCTGAATACTTACCCATTGCACTATACCGAAGTACTGAAAGGGAAAATATTTGAGCAGTGTAGTAATTAGAGAACTTTAATTTTTACGCACAGACGAGTTTAAAATAAACCCCCTTGCTTTTTCGAGTACAGGTTTATGGATAAGGGCTTGCTCGAGTATTAAATCTGGAAAGAGGCTCTTGGGATTTACTTTTTTTAATAAAAAAACTTTGTTCAAAAACATTTAAAATCTACAAGGCCTTCACCCTCGTATGCTCTACTTCCACTGCATCTTTGTCTGATCAGTTGGTAGTATCAAAAAAGGGTTTAGGTGACTAGTAATTAGTCCAACTTTTAATTAATCACCCTGAACAACGAATCTAGCTTTGTGTTATGCTATGTGTGGGGAAATTGTACAGAAGAAGCGGGAACGTCTGAAAAGCGACTGCGGGGCTTCGTTAGGGTACAGCCTTGTTGGTGTAGTGTTGAAAATTCCCCCGTGACTCCATTCAGCCCGCATTTTTGCGTGTGCTACCACACCGTGTGAGTCTGCACATATTCCATGTACCTTCGTGGTATGATGGGAATCCCCCTCCCTGCTAATCATTAGAGGAATTTTGGGGTCTAAAATGGGCCTCCCAAGGAAAATAATAAAATAATAAAATAATATTAATTAATTTTGGAGGAAGAAAGAAAAAAACTACTTTTTTTGTTCGTATTTTCGACATATCTCATTGTATTTTTACTCAAATTTCGATCGGGAGAGCTCGTTGGATGCAGAATTTGATTCCGCATCCAACGAGTACCCACACTGCATACTTTTGATGGACCCCGCTACCCCAAAAACAAGAAATACCTGAAAAAACGTGATGAAATGGGGTCTTGATTTCATTAGTAAATTTAAAGACAATTCAAATAATATTTATACTTGGATTTCAATAGCGACGGATTATTTTACCAAGTGGGTAGAGCCCACACCTACTAAAGCAACAACCGAGAAAGTGGTTATGGACTTCCTAGAAGACTGAATCATCACTACATTTGCGGTGCCTGCTAAGGTAACCACAGATAATGCCAAAGCCTTCAGTTCAGTAGCAATGTTTTCATTTTTCTTTGAATATGGCATTATCCTACCCCATTCCTTAAATTACTATCCCCAGGGAAATGGTCTGGCTGAGTCAAGCAATAAAAACTTGATGACCATCATGAAAAAGATTGATGGTGATAACAAGAAGGCTTGGGATAGTAAAATCAAGTTTGCACTTTGGGCAGATAGAATCACTAAGAAAAGTGCAAAGGGGAAATCTCCTTTCAAGTTGGTTTATGGCATGAATGTGACTTTTCATGTTCATCTTCAGTTACCAGTGTATCAGACTCTGCAAGATTTAGGTTCGGATCAACATGACTTTCAGAGTAGAATAAATGAACTAATAGAGTTGGATGAAGTTAGAAGAAGGGTTGTTAATCAGAGTATTAAAAATCAAGATAAGGTTAAAATAAATTTTGACAAATCATCCAAACCAAGGTTTTTTCAGAAAGGAGACACAATGTTACTTTGTGACAAACAAAGAGAAAAGTCAGGCAAGCACGAATAATTTGACAGTTTATGGATGGACCCTTATATCATTCATGAGGTGGCTGGTGACAACTCTTTTTATCTTAGCGACACAGATTCTAGGTCTCTCGTATGATCAATTTCCATGAGGTTCAGATCAATCACACGTCCCACAGTTGAGCCAGATGTTACCGACTAGGTTGCGTCTAGTTGGACTATCAGTGAGTCGCCAAAGATGAACAAATCCTTGTTCAAATTCAGAATTCAAAAGTCCATTAAGGATTTCATGGCCCTTTTTATTTTTTGTACCACATGTTCATACCCCTTCGGGGAAGTTGTAAGAAATGTACTGGCATGACCTTTTTTTGTGAAGGACTTGGCTTCCTAACACTCAAACGTCAATCCGATCATTCCAAGGTGTTTTTTTCCTTGTCAATTATGCAATGTATATTTTTTGAGTTTTTCACCGCTCCTCCAAAGATGGAATGGTCGTCTTGGCGGCTAGGCCTTAGGAGGTTATTAAAGTTCATGTGTCAATGTATATGAGCATTTTAGGCATCAATATAGGGTCGCGTGGACATGTACTAGGCCCCCCTAGAGTTTCGTTCGTTTCCAGAATATATATATATATATATATTTCTCGTTTTTTAAGCCATTTTTAATGGTTTAATTAAAAAACTTCAGAATGTAATAATTGGTGGGTCCAAAGTTTGTTTTTGGCATGGTGATGCTCGTTTTCACACTCAGAGCAAAATCTTTACCTCGGTGACCACTTTCACTTAGTTTCGGGCGACTAAAACATCCCAGAAGGCAATATCTGGCTAACAAAGTATCAAACTGGCACTTAAATGTTAAAAATGCATCAATTTGGCACTAAAAGACAAATCTGGAAAAAGCCAAAAGATGATTTTTTAATGGCTAAATGGTGATTAAGCATGATGGTCCCATGTTGGCAACTTATCTTAAGGAGGAAAGCGTCACTTTGAAATTGATTTTCATGTCATGCATTTATCCAAAGTTTGAAGGTAGCACCCATGTGCTCACTTCATTGTTTCGTGACTCAAGTATGGCCCATGCCCATTTTTAATTGGCGACTTGATTAAACCGATGGCGACATCATAAACAAAGATTCTCAACTTAGTCTAAGTCGGATTGTGATGTATCTATTTTCCACGTGAAGGCCAGGCATATCACTCCAAGTGATGAAGCGATGGTTGAGTTTGGTGTTGATTTTGAGATGTGGCAACTCATGTTTGGGATCGACACTATAACTTAAGAAATGATTGGAGTGGTGGCGAATATTGGAGGGAGGTCACCTACCTTTTGAGAGGCAGCGCCTCCTCCATTGTGATCCTTCCAACAAACTCAAATCGCATTCCACAGTTAACTCTTGAGCTCCAAGCAAAACTGCGAGTTATCCCTTGTTCACGCCCACTCCATCTCTAGTCGTGGAAGCGCCCCCTGGTTTGGCATTTTCTATATAAGCTTGTCTTCTCTTCATTTCAAGCATCGGAAGGTTGAACCTTTACTTGCATACATTGTAATAATTTTTTTAGTATTGTTAATAAAAGGCTTTGGAGGCAATTTTCGTGTGGGATCCATAAATGTTTGGTTGATGTTGTCTTTATGCTAAATCATTGAGGTGATCTGAATCAACTCCTTTCATATTTTTCAATTGTTGGGATTACTTGTCTTCATAAGGAAATTTATATTTCGGTAAGAATAAGAAGTGATTTTTGTTAGGTTACTTCTTATTGTGGGATATATTAGATTACCAAGTTCTATATGATTTCTTGTATGGATCTATAATATTGTTTATCTTCTTATTATTTCACTCGGGTGCTTTTAATCCCCTTTGCATTTTGTTGAAGGTATTTTACAGGAATCTCAAGCTGGAGCATTTAATGAACAAGTGGGCTCTCCTTCTTCTCCAGTTATTTCGAAAGAAGAAGCATCATCCCTCGAATCTCACCAAAGGAGGCGTCACTATCCATTTTCTACTTCTTGCTCCATCTGGTTCTATCACTTCTTGATCCAAAAAATATCAAATTTACTTTGGTTATTGTTACTTTGCTTAGATATACATTTCAAAGACATATCTAAAGTAGATTTAAATTCTCAAATCTAGATATTATTGAGTAATTACAAGCTATTCTTTAAGACATTAGATCTAGCCTTCGTCTCGCAAGATTAAAGTTAAAATTTTAAAGTACTTGGTTAAAAAGATTAAAGAGCTTTCATTTCATTTATTTGGTATCTAGTGCTTGAGATTTGTTGTCCAATCTCTTAAAGAAGGCAAGCTTCCTAGCTTGCCTTAGTCATTTTCTTCTAGTTTTACTTAAATTTTTTCAAGCTTTTTTTGTAGATTTTCCCAAGACATTCTTAAAGTGTCTATGGGTGTCTTTCACTTTATTTTCATCGCTGTTTTTTGCAAGTTTACAAGAAAAGAGGAGGAAACTATGACAATGTTTCACAAAAGTGAGCAAAAGGAAGACCCACGTAGATCTCCGCTGCATAAAAGGTTAATTTCTCAATAAACTATAAGCCTTTGGATCCAAAATATAAGGACCAAAGCAGACTTCTTCTATGTTGTTAAAAAACAAATAAGGCTTGAGTAGGCTCATCAGAGCCCAATCTCCATCCCCACTGGGGGGATTTGCGTCAGTGTCCATTTTCATGGTTTTCATGTTGTTAGTGTAGTTTGCTACTTTCTTTGACTATTTCAGTGAAGTTTTTTTTATTTGCAAAGTAATCTGAATACTTACCCACTACACTATACCGAAGTACCGAAAGGGAAAAGATTTGAGCAATGTAGTAATTAGAAAACTTTAATTTTTATGCACTGTTGAGTTTAAAATAAACCCCTTGCTTTCCCGAGTACAGGTTCATGGATAAGGGCTTGCCTGAGTACTGAATCTAGAAAGAGGCTCTTCGGATTTACTTTTTTTTAATCAGAAAACTTTGTTCAAAACCATTTAAAATTTACAAGGCCTTCAACCTCGTATGCTCTACTTCCACTGCAACTTTGTCTGATTAGTTGGTAGTATCAGAAAATGGTTTAGGTGACTAGTAATTAGTCTAACTTATAATTAATCTCCTTGAACAACGAAAATCCAGCGTTGTGATTTTCTACGCGTGGAGAAATTGTACAAAGGAAGCGGGAACTATTGAAAAGCGACTGCGAGGCCCCGTTAGGCTACATCTTTGTTGGTGTAGTGTTGAACATCCCCTCGTGATTCCATTTATCCCACATTTCCTCATGTGCTACCACATTGTGTGAGTCTGGACATATTCCATGTACCTTCGTGGTATATTTGGAATCCCCCTCGCTGCTAATAATCCAAATAATTACCAGATTAATAAAAGTGACCAAAAATTAACCTGGTCCTTAATCAACTCATCCAATAAATCTTAAAACTTACCAACAAGACACTGCAATATTTTCACCGAGACCACAACATCAACCCTTATACACAACCACTCCATATTCAATTGGCACTGGTCTTCTACAAATTTATGGTTAAAACAATTTTAGCATATTGTCATAAATGGTGTTTGAATTCTCAATGTTGTTATTATAATTCATTTGCAGTAACTCATTGCTAAGGTTTTAATTCATTTCACATTAACTCCTAGAATCAATCATTTCTTTCGTAGAGTAAAAACATTAGATTTTACTTATCATAGGGACCACCCCCCTTGGCTTCGCTAGGAGTTGGCCTAGACAGAGGATCCGAGTACCAGGTGACAACACTTGGCTCAAGCTTGCCCCAAGGTCGCACCCAATTGCTTGAATATTTATGCCATGTTACCCGAGGTGTGAATTAGGCGGCAATACATGGCATCCTTCCATTCTTTATTTTCTGCAGCATCTTCATAGGTGGAAGGTTCCTTGTCAATAATGTCGCACAACATGGAAACATAGTTGTTGTAAGAATTTGTCCTTTTCCTTTCTATATGCATTCCTTCTGGAGCGCCATACCTTTCTACATGATGTTGAAATATTGTAATTTCGAAGAATATTCTATTGTATTTTATTATTGTAATTTATTCGAAGATGCTTTATTCCTACGTCGGGATGTTGTTATTGTATTTGGTCATCATAGAATCATGAGGTAAAGCCTTTCTTGTAAGTCAGATCGATAGAACCCTCTAAAAAGTAATATTATATTGTTTTGAGTCTTCCTAGGTAAGTCTACCCAGTTAAGTTTGTTGGGGCCGACCTAGTTAGGGAAAAAGTCAAGTGCAAGATAAAGTATAAATAGGAGTGATGTGCTCCTCATTTGGACACACACACTCACTTGTGTAATGCGCATAGGAAAGAGAGAGAGAGATATCTGCAAGATGAAGGTGCACTTGTTTAGGGTTTTATCTATGTATTTTTTGATCATTTATATTGAGGAAGTTTTGCTAGGTTTTCTTCTCCTAGAGGGTTTCTTAGGATAAATCGATGTCTATCTTGTGATTGTGTTTCTTTCAGTGATCATGTATATGCTATTGTTGTGAAATTGAATGAATACTAATGTTATCTATCTTAGCATATGAAAGCTTAACATGGTATCAGAGCTAACCTGAATAGGAAAACTTTCACAAGGTGAAACTCTCTCTCTCTTCTCCCTTTGACAAGAAATTAGGGTTTCTATCAAAGTTGAAATTTTGGAAATCTGATTACATAGAATGTTGCTCCTTCCTAGGGTGCATCTATTGAGCCATAGTTCGAGATTTTTGAGTAGATAGATCTCCAAGAAAGTCAAACCCTAGTTTGACTACGGACTAGAAATCTGTAGAAAACTAGAAAACTGCAGATCAAAATTTCGCAAGTCGATTTTGAGAGGTGAATATTTGGAATCTCCAGAAACCAAGTGTACCAGTCAATCCACCTCAGTCAAGCGCATCTCCTAATAAGGTCAATTTTGCATTTTGAGAAATTTCATTTTTTGTGACCTCCTGGATAAGATGGTCCCAAGCACTAAGCTTGAGGATAAGCTAGAAGGCATAGAGAATTTTCGAGCATGGAAATACAGGAGTGACCTCATCTTAGAGAGAATTATCTTTCCAAATACATCTAGGAAGAAGTTGCAGAACCTAAAGAGGATAAAGCTAAGGTGAAGCATAAGAAGGACCTGATTAGGGAAATGAGGATCATTGTTGATTCTATCAAAGACCACTTGATTCCTCAAGTGTCAACCAAGGAGACCCTGAATGAGATGTATGATTCCCTAGCCAGAATGTATGAAGGAAGAAACATCAATAGAAAGATGAATTTGAGAACTCAATTGAAGAGTATCAAGATGTGCCAAGGAGAATCCATCCAAGACTACTTCACAAGGGTCTCCCAGTTCAAGGAGCAACTAGAAGCCATTAGAGACTCCCTTGATGAAGATGAGCTAGTTATGATTGCTCTCAATGGTCTCACTAGACCTTGGGATTCATTCATCTAGACTATGTGTGCTAGAAAGGAAAGCATGAAATTTGACATTGTATGGGAAGATTGCATCCAAGAGGAGGCTAGACTAGTCAATAGAGAAGCTCTACTTAAAGAAGATGATCAAGCCCTAGCCACCCATACCAAGAGAGGAATAAGTCAATCTAACTTCAAGAAGGAAATCCACAAGGAGACTCAACCTCCCAAGAAGTTCCAAAGGAAAAGAGGATACAATCCAAGAAGAAACTACTCCAACTTTCAATGTTTCAATTTTGACAAGATATGACACATTGCCAGAAATTGTCCATTGAAGAAAGAAGAATACAAGAAGAGGAACAACAACAAAAGACACCGTGCACACCTAGCTGAAGAAGAAGATGAAGAAGGACCTCGAAGAAAATAAGCAAAAGAAGGAGATGCATAAGAGTATGTATTATTCTCTACATTCTCTGGGACTGTGACACCTGGAGAAGATACATGGCTTATTGATAGTGGTGCTTCAAAGCACACGACGAGACAAAAGAAAACTCTGTCAAAACTTGAAGAAAAGAACTCTCCTCATAAGGTATCATTAGGAGATGACTATCAATACCCAATCAAAGGAATTGGTGAAGCAAGCTACAAGCTTGATTCTGGAACCCCCATGAAGATGAAGGAAGCCTTATATGTACCAGGTTTGAAGAAGAACTTACTTTCTATCTCAGCATTAGATAAGAAATGATATAGGGTTGCATTAATAGATAGACAAGTACTTATGTGGCCCAAAGGAAAATCAATTGAAGATGCAATTGTCATTGGTGAAGAAGAAGGAGGCTTATATAAACTCAAGGGACATTCAGAAACAACCCTTGTTCATGAGACCACTACCCTAAGTGAATTATGGCATAGGAGGCTTGCTCACATCAACTAGAAAGCACTACCCCATGTGAGAAAAGTAGTGACGGGAATACCAGATTTGAAGATCAGTCATGAAGGCATTTGCAAAGGATGTGCAAAAGGAAAGAATATCAAGAATCCATTTTTGAAGAATGCGATAAAGACTAAAGGTACGTTGGAATTAATCCATTCAGATGCATGTGGTCCAATGCCCTCCACATTTTGAGTGGTTATGAATATTATGTTACATTTATTGATGACTATTCAAGAAAGACATGGATATATTTCTTGAAAGTAAAGGATGAAGTATTTGGAAAATTCAAGGAATTCAAAACCTTGATAGATAATCATTCAGAAAGAAGAATCAAGACACCCAGAACAGACAATGGTGGAGAATATACTTCAAAATATTTTGAAGCCTTTTGTAAAGAAGCTGGAATCAAGAGGGAACTAACAACTCCCTACAATCCTCAACATAATGGTGTTGCAGAAAGAAAGAATAGGACCATTATGGAAGCAGTGAAGACAATGACACATGATCAAAATATTCCAATGTATCTATGGGTTGAAGCAGGAAGGACGACAGTTTATGTACATAATAGTTTATCCCATAGTGCCCTTGGATTCAAGACTCCATAAGAAATGTTCATGGAAAAGAAGCCTGAAGTGAGCCACCTCAAGATATTTGGTTTCCTAGTATATGTTCACATACCAAAAGAAAAGAGAACCAAGTTGGTCCCTTCCGAAAAGAAGGGAATATTTGTTGGATATTGTGAAGTCTCCAAAGCCTTTAGAATATACATTCCAAGATTTCATCACATGGAGATTAGTAGAGATGTAACATTTGATGAAGAAGCGACTCTCAAGAGATCTAGAAAGTGCCAACATGAAGAAGTATATGAAGAAGATGTACCTCCCAGAAGTGTAGAAGTTGCACCCTCCCCCAAAGATGAAACACCAGACAACCATGATATGCTAGAACCTCAAGAACCTCCCACTATGAATATGTCACGAAAGAGAAATCATGCTTGGGTAAGAGAAATTATACAATAAGCAGAGAAGTATGGAGCTCCGGAAGGCTCCACAAGAGTAAGCAAGAAGCCAAAACCATTTTCTTGTTATGTGGCTTTGATGTGTGATTTTGTAGATCAAGAACCTACCAATTATAAAGAATCTATACAGAAGAAAGAATCTGTAGAAGCAATGACGAAAGAATACCAATCAATAATGAAGAATGATGTTAGGGATACAGTTCCCAAACCAAAAGAAAAAAGTGTGGTATCTTCCAAGTGGATTTACAAGATAAAGCATGCAGCTGATGGAAGTATTAAGAAATACAAGGCAAGGTTTGTGGCTAGAGGATTCTCTTAGAAAGAGGGAATTGATTATGAAGAGACATTTGCATCAGTAGCAAGGTACACTTCCATTAGAACCATCATGGCACTTGCATCCATGATGAAGTGGAGTTTACACTAGATGGATGTGAAGACAACTTTCCTGAATGGTGTTATTGAGGAAGAAGTGTACATAGAACAACCACAGGGATTTGAAGTTGAATACATACGGACTCATGTATGCAAGTTGAAGAAGGCTCTATATGGATTGAAGCAAGCTCCTAGAGATTGGTATGGAAGAATAGATAGCTTTTTGACGAGCTTGGGATTTACCAAAAGTAAAGCTGACCCTAGCCTTTACCTTAAGGTTATGGATGATGAACCTGTCATATTATTGTTGTATGTGAGTGATTTATTTCTGACAGGAAATGAGAAACATATTGTAGATTGCAAGAAGAAGCTCGCTAAAGAATTTGAGATGAAAGACCTTGGATTGATGCACTATTTTCTAGGTTTGGAAGTATGGAAGAACCCAGAAGGAATCTTTCTTAGCCAAAAAAAGTACGGTGTGGAAATCCTAAAAATATTTGATATGTTGGAATGTAAAGCCATGGCCACACCCATGGATACCAACCTGAAGTTGTTAGTTGATGAGTCGTCAGAGTTAGTGGATGTGACTCAGTATAAATAGATTATTAGGTCATTGATGTATCTGACTAATACCAAGCCATATATATGCTTTGTTGTGAACACCCTGAGTCAATATCTAGTTGAGCCTAGACATGTTCACCTGGTAGCTGCAAAGCATGAGATGAGGTTACCTTAAAGGTACGATAGACTTTGGTCTATACTATGTTGGAGATCTTGACTACAGATTGTATGGTTATATAGATGCAGATTGGGTTGGAAGTGTCTAAGACAGGAAGAGCACCTCAGGTGTCTGCTATTATCTGGGATCTGCCATGATCTCATGGTTTAGCAGGAAGCAGTCCAATGTTTCTCTCAGCACAGCTGAAGCAGAGTATATAGCAGCTTGTTCTGCTAGTTGTGAAGTCATATGGCTTCGAAAATTGATGTCAGGTCTATTTGACCAGGAGTTGGATACACCGGTGATTCAATGTGACAACTAGAGTTGTATAAAGATGACGGATAACCCAATGTTCCATGACAAGTCAAAGCACATAGAAATACGAGATATGGTACAAAAGGGAGCTATAAAGCTCCAGTATGTGAGCATTGATGAGCAAGTTGTTGATGTGTTGACTAAGCCTCTGTCTCGAGTAAAGTTTGAGTACTTCTGCAACAAGCTTGGTGTTGTTCGAAAGGACCTTCCTCAAAAGGGGGAGCAATGATGATGTTGCAGTGGGATTATATCATCCCTAGACATTAGTCCTAAAGTGATCCACATACTTTTGTCTCTGTGATGATGATGTTGCAGTGGGATTGTATCATCCATGGACATTAGTCCTAAAGCAATCCGCAGACCTTTGTCGCCGTGATGTGATTGGGATTGTATCATCCATGGACATTATTCATAAACTAATTCGCATACGTTTGTCTCCATGATGTGGTTGGGATTGTATCATCCCTGGACATTAGTCCTAAAGTGATCCACAGACTTTTGTCTCCGTGATGATGATGTTGCAGTGGGCTTAGATCATCCCTGGACATTAGTCCTAAAGTGATCCGCAGACCTTTGTCTCCGTGATGTGGTTGGGATTGTATCATCCCTGTACATCAGTCCTAAAGTGATCTACATACCTTTGTCTCCGTGATGTGGTTAGTATTGTATCATCTCTAGACATTAGTCCTAAAGTGATCCTCAAACTTTTGTCTCAACGATGTGGTTAGGATTGCATCATCCTTGGACGTATGTCCTAAAGTGAGAGGATTGATCATCCCGTAATTGGATCATGTGTGTTGCAAGTTATGTTGTTGCGGATGATGTTGTTGATGATCGAAAGATCAAGTGTTGTTGTAGATGATGTTGTTGCTGACCTAGAGATCGAGTGCTATAGAAAATGAAGACTCAGTGCTGTAGAAGATGATAATGCTCCAGTACTAAAGATATTGAAGATGTTCCAGTTGTTGATGTTGTTGAAAACTTCCAATGATTTATAGATGTATCACCTTGATGTTGTTGATGTTGTTGATGATGCTCTCTCTCCTTGCTCCTACTATTGATGATGCTCTCTCTCCTTGCTCCTACAGTTGATGTTGTTGCTATCAGTAGAATACCCTTCTCGTTAAGGGGGAGTGTTGAAATATTGTAACTTCGAAGAATATTCTATTGTATTTTATTATTGTAATTTATTTAGAGATGTTTTATTCCTATGTCGAGATGTTGTTATTATATTTGGTTATCATAGAGTCATGAGGTAAAGCCTTCTGGAATTACCATACCTCAGACTCGTTTCTTCAGGTTTCTCGACCTCTCGAATAGGTAGCCTCCTGGATCTGAAGTATGTCGAGTCTTCATCAAAGGTTACATCTCTACTGATGGTAATCTTCTTGAATCCTGGGAAGTATAATTGGTAGGCCTTTAATGTATCAATGTATCCTACGAATATACCCTTCCTCCTAGAAGGATCGAGCTTGGTCCTCTTCTCCTTTGGGATATGTACGTACACCAAGCAGCCAAATATTCTAAGATGGTTGACTTCTGGTTTCTCTCATGAGAAAGTCTCTTCCAGAGTTTTGTTGTCAAGTACTCGATGAGGAATACGGTTCTGTACATACACAATTGTCCTTGTCGCTTCCGCCCAAAGGTGCATAGGAAGATCCTGGTCATGTAGCATTGCTTTCGCTGCTTCCATTATGGTTTGGTTCTTACGTTCTGCAACCCCATTCTGCTGAGGATTGTATGAAGTGCTCAACTCGCTCTTAATCCCAGACTCTCTGCAGAGTTCCTTGAATTATTCTAAGGTGAATTATCCACCATTATCTGACTGCAGCGTCTTGATCTTCCTTGCAGTTTGGTTCTCGACCAAGGCTTTATATTCCTTGAACTTACTGAATACTTCATTTTTCCCTTTCAAGAAATATATCCAAGTCTTGTGTGAGAAATCATCTATAAAGGAAACATAGTACACATACTCGCTTAATGAGTTAGAAGACATGGGTCCGCATACATCAGAGTGTACTATCTCCAATATTCCTTTAGCCTTGTTTTTACTGTTGGGAAATGTCTTCTTTGCATTCATTCATTGTGCACATCCTTTGCAAATGCCTTCATGCTTTGCTTGGATCTCTGGAAGTCCAGAGACTGCTTTGCTTGCCATCGGTAGTGCTTTGTAGTGCACATGTACAAGCCTTCGGTGCCATAGTTAACTTGGTTCTATTAACTCATGAACCAATGCTTGTTCAAGTTGTCTTTTTAGCTTGTACAAGCCTCTGTCTTCTTCTCCAATCACTGTTGCATCAACTATTGTCTTTCCTTTAGGCCACATTAGAACTTGTCCATCGACAAATGAAACTCTCATTCCCTTCGCATTTAGTGCAAAGATGGAGAGAAGATTCTTCTTCAATCCTGGAACATATAGCACATCCTTCATCTTTAAAGATTTCCCGGAGTCTAGCTTGTATGAAGCTTCTCCACTCCCTTTTATGGGGTATTGATAAGCATCCCCATGTTTCACCTTGTGAGGTGACTCATGCTCAGACATGTTAACGAATGATTCTTTTTATCCCATCATGTGTTTAGATGCCCCACTATCCACAAGCCAATCATTGCTTCCCTGTGAGATAGTGCCAGTAAGTGCTGAGATTAGCACATACTCTTCATTTGAATCATCCTTCTCTCTTCTGAATCTTTTGTTTGTTGGTTCAACGTCTTCGAGAACATGGGCATGGTGTCTCTTTTTCCTGATGGGACAGTCTCTTGCAAAGTGTCCCTTTTCATCACAAGTATAGCATTGAACATTGGAAGGATCTCTCTTGATCTTCTTTTGTTTCTTGTCCTACCTGTTGTGATGATGGTTCTCCTTCTCCTTCTTGTAGTTCTTCCTGGTGTGAACTGTGAGAGCTTGATCTTCAGCTGCTCCCATCTTCTCTTCTCTTGTTACGAGTCGAGCTTCTTCTTGTGTGCATTCTTCTCGGAGTCGACTGAAAGAGATCAACTTCCTTCTTGCACATATTCCTTGAATGAATGAGTCCCATGATCTAGGGAGACCATTCAAGGAAGTCATCACAATTTATCCTTCTTTGACATTCTCTTCAACTGCTTCAAGTTGTTCCTTGATTTGAGCAACCCTTGTGAGGTAGGACCGTATAGTCTCTAAGTTATGTATCTTTACATTCTACAACTGGTTCCTCAAAGTCATCCTCTAGTTGATGTTCTTTCCTTCGACATCGTTTTGTCAAAGCATCAAATACTTCATTTGGTGTCTTGAATGATTACACATGGAGAATGAGGTGATCCTTGATTGAATATGCAATGATTCTCTTGGCTTTAACCAAGTTCTTCTTATGAGTAGCCTTAGCCTCATCTCCCTCTAGTTCTGGAACTTCTCCACTGATGTACTGATCCAAATCATTTTCTTCAAGGATCAAGGAGATTCTGTACTTCCATGCTTGGAAGTTATCAGCTCCTCCAAGCTTGTCCTCAAGCTAAGTATGATGAGTCATCTTTTCAAATGAGAACCTCAAATGGAAATAACAAAGATTTAGATCTTACTAGTTTGAGGTGTGTAACCCGGTTCCAGAGCTGTCTGACCTAGGGTTTGTCAGAGAAACCCTAATTTTCCAAACTTGGAGTTTCGAAATTCTGTTAGGACAGAAAGATGCGCCTCCTTGCGCCAAGTTGCTCAACATGGTCCATTTTTGAAGACTAAGGTGGGAAGCCTCCGAAACTTGATGCCCTAGTTTCTCCCGGCATTAGTGACAGGGTCAAAATTGAAACTTCTTCAAATATGAAACTGCTTCCACCAAAAGATGCTCCCTACTGAGGCGAGTTAGCCTAGCCCTCTTTTCTTGATGATCTGTGGAGAGAATACCTTGAACTAGGAAGCCCTAGTTTCTGCTCCTACATAGTGCCTTCTTTTAGAGAGGCTTTGATATCATGTTAGTTTTTCTAGATCTTATTAGCTTAGTTAGGATCTTTATTTGAAAGAATAACAAGTACAACAAGATGCATAAGATCGAACATACACACAAGACATAAATATTTTCACCCAGGAAACCATAAAGAAGAAAACCTCGCAAACTTCCTCGGAATAGTACAATCACAAAGGTTGTATCATAAGATGAACAAACCCAATAATCAAAAATCTTCAACAACAATCTATCTCTCCTTTCTCTCTCTCTCTCTCTCTCTCTCTCTCTCTCTCTCTCATGCGAACTTGAGTGAATGCGAGGTCTGTATGAATGAGGGAGGGCGCATCCCTATTTATACCTTTCAAGTGACTGACCTATTACATGATTGGGGTCGACCTCTAACCCTAACAAGGCTGATTTCTCCTAGAGAGACTCCAAAAATACATTACATGATGTTACATTGGGGACTATTTCCCCAACTTGCAATGACGGTTGTACCTCAAGGTCCATACACAATAATGACATCCCGAAAGGAGGCAAACACATCTCCGATGGGCGTACAACAACTGTAACACCCCGGTTTTGACCACGTTTGCATGATGTATATAATGTAATTAATCGTGGTGAGGAGCTAAAGGCAAAAGCCCCACCATCGATTTGGTTGTGTATGTTTCAGCAATGAGGATAGTTGCCGATGGTATATCGTGCTATCCGGCACATTATAATGTGGCATCATGTAAACACGCACATCAAATAAAATAAAACCACAACCAGCTACGACAGTGCAACGTTGAATGAAAAGGGCATGATTCCAAAGGATAAGGGGTGGGGGATATAAAACCTTGGTCTTGGGGGGTGGAAAGCCTTGTGTCATCTTCCCTTGTCTCACCCAACCTCTTGAATGTTTGTGGAGTTAGTTGAGATAGTTAATGTTGTGTAGTGGTGGCTATGGCAAGACTGTTAGTCCTTGCCCACGTGCCCACTCCACCAGCAGATTCTTCCTCTTCTTGTCGCGTGGGGCAGAAGAAACACTCTCCACGAGGCCATTCTGGTCGTTGTCTGTTCATCCTCACGCAGGAGCGGAAGTCTTGCTCACTCTCACACATGGTCTTCACCTTCACGATGGTGGTCTGGGGAATTCGTTCCTCACGCAAAGCCGTTGTCTGTTCATCTGCGCGCATAGGCGGAGCTGTTCGTTCCTCACGCAGAGATTCTTCGTTCTTCCTCGCGCACCAGTATGGGTTCTTCTTTGGTTTGTGCATGCAGCGAGCAGGTAGAACGGCCTCAAGGGCCCGATTTCTGCTGGTATGTGTCATAGCCATGGGTTTAGTCCACGATTTCTGCTTGTTGTTGGGTTCAACCCATGATTCGGGCTTGCTGTTGTTTTCACCCACGTTTTTGGGTTGCTGTCGTTTTGGCTCATGATTTTGGATGCGGAAGAGAGTCTGATTCTTCTTCCATTCGGACTGTGTGTGTGTCTTCTCCATGTTTTGCCTGGGCTGCGTCTTTTTCTTCCTTTACGCACAGGCTGAGAGTTGTTCTCTCCCTTTTCTGCCTGTGTAAGTCCTTCAGCGTCTGCATTGAGTAATTGTGTGCTGTGGGCTCTTGGATGTGGGACGGCTGTTGATTTCCACGTCTGTTGGCTGAGTTTTCGCCTATGTTGGGACTGTGTAAAGTTGCCATCGTTTTCATTATGAGGTTGGGTTGCTGAAGTACCCTGGTTTGAGTTGCTGTTGAGTTGTTTTGGCCACACTAGGGCCAAGAACAACTCTGAGTTGTCTTGTGGATTGAGTTGTGTTTCATGTTTTGTTTGGGACTGTCCCCGGTTGTCTTTGCCTTCTTCACAGGGTTGTGAAGGGATTGTTTTGTTGCGGTATGCAGTGGTTGGTCTTCGGACTGTTGAGAGTGGGATTGGAGGCTGTGTATGCTTGAGAAGTTGGTGTTGAGGCCACCAGCTTAGCATTAGCCTTTCCTAGCTCCTTGATGACCTGGTGAAACACAACTGTGTTGGTTTGCTGCTTTGTGAACCTTGGCTCTGTGTAAGCCTGCATTGACCCTTATTCCTTGAGGAATCATGCCCAGCGCGGGGGTGGCAGTGTTGCTGAGAGATTGATGAGCACGCTGGCCTATGGTTGGGTGGAACGTTGCAGCGACGTAGCTGGTTGCGGGAGAGTTCTTCGTCAAAGATAAGTACCGCTGACTATTTCATCTCTGCAATTTAATATACTGTTTCATGAATTACGATGAACATGTTGATGCTGGAATGTGTATGTTAGCTTCCGCTGTATGTTGAATGTTATGCATCTCTGTATGATGGATTATGCATCTTAGCATATTCCTGTTATGTATTATGTTCAAGCTTTTAATTTCAGCATTGATGTCTGTTCATGTTCATGGGGCTGTTTTGCCCGTTTGTATTGGTGTTAGTCGCGTCCTCCTGCCCGGTGTCAGGGTTGGGGACGTGACAGCGTGGTATCAGAGCTCATGTTGCAGCATGGGCCTGAATGGACCATCAAGGTGCAGTGACAGAGGTAGAATTACCTTCTATGCCCAGCAGAGATCAGTAATTATGATAGAAAATTTTGTTGAAAAATTTCTCTAAGTGCCGAGCTCATCGGGTCATCGGAGAACTAAGTGGGGAGTTCCTCCGATACGCCGGAAGGTGTAGTCGGAAGGCCATCCGACGAGGGGCAGGCGGAAAAGGATTTTTTGAAAAATTTGTCTAAGTGTTTGAGCCGTCCGAACACTTAGTGGAACGGACTTCCGATGTAGCGGAAGAGCTAGAAGGAAGCACGCCCGACGGGAACACTTGGACGGAAAATTTCAGAAAATTTTCTAAGTGTTTAGCATTCGTCGGAAGAAGATAGTTGTTCGAGCGTCCGCCGTTGCGGATGGCTAAATGACTACGCGTCCGACGAGTAAGTTCTCCGACCGCCGACGCTATGAAGAAAGTTTGAAAATTTTTCTAAGTATAGAAATCGTCGACTATCGGAAAGAGATAGTGGTTTGATGTTCCGTCGTTGCGGAAGCCAAAAGCACTAGCCTGCCGATGAGAAAACACTACCGATGCCGGTCAAAGAATTAGTTCATCGATCGGAGGTAGATAGTGTTTGATGTTCCGCCGTTGCGGCTGCGGAAGGAACAATTTGGCCGACAGAAAGAAGGAAATGGAGCCGATCAAGCGGCGGCAGAAAGTAAATCGGAAGGTGCTAGCTGTTTGAGCAGCCGATACATCGGCTCAATTAGCGGAAAGGACTTCCAATGCCGTCAGCGGAAGAAAGTAGAAAGACGAAAATTTTGAAAAGTTGAAAATTCGTCTAAGTATGGAAGTCGTCGGAAAGATTTAGTTGTTTGAGTAGCCGATGCCGCGGCAAGTAGCGGAGAAAAAAAAAGAAGATGAGTTTGTCGATGCAGCGGCAGAAGAAAAGAGAAAGTTTCAGAGAAATTAGTTGAAGACGAAGCTGCAGTTTCGGCAGAGATCTACTGAAGATCACCGAAATGCCGATGAAGGTTAGACGATCGACCAGCCGATGCGATGGTAGAAGAAAGAAGAAAAATTTCCGAAGAAGAAAGATTTCCGAAAGAAAGAAGAAAATTTTTCTAAGTATAGAAAACGTCGGAAAACTTTAGAGGATCGTTCCGCCGACACGTCAGAGAAAATTAGAGGATCAGTGCGCCGATACGCCGAAAGCCAAAGGAGGATCAGCTCGAAACGTCGGAAAAATTTAGTTGATTGGACAGCCGATGAGCTAAGTCGGACTGATAGCCGAAATGAGAGCTGATTCTGCAGAGGAAAATTTGAGTTTTCAAGTGGGATTTTCCAGCAGATTTCGACTGTTTTCCAGTGGGATTTTCAGCTATTTTTCAGTGGGTCTACAGGGCTGAAGTTGGCACCCAGTCCAAAATGCAGTTGTGTGTAAAATGCCGAGATTTGGTGAAAATCTTCATTTTTAGAAGTGGTGTAGTTTTCACACCCGAGGTCGGAATGAAGCATGTGGATAAGCGTTGGAAAGCTTATCCAGTAGGGAACAAGGTAAAGTTATCAATCCGAGCATGAAGCAGCAAAGTGCTAGTAATTGCTTGAAAGAGAAATGTGCTGCTATCAAATGGACAAATCTGGAAAGTTGCATGCCCAGAGGTAACAAGGACTATGAAGGCTAACCAGCTGTTGTGTGGAAGAGGAGTTCCATGCAAGGATGAGGGATTTAAAAGGGAAGTTTCCTTAACCCCTGTCTTTCTAACTATATTTACATTTTATATGTTTTATACAAGAAATGTATTAGGATATGCCTTGCATGCATAGGATATTACATGTTGCTAAGGGTATTGAGGATTATACATGAACCACTAATGATAGTTATTGCATTGATGTTGGCATTAGTGGAAAAACCAACGACAACATGGACATGGCTGAATATGTTGCTGACGCTAATGAATGTGACCAGCAACCCTATGAAGAAAGGGATAAGGCAACCAGTCCATAATCAAAAGTTGGTGAGCAAAGTCTGCAATCTCCTGCAAGATACCAACCAAATTAGTAATGTCAAGGGTGTAAGTACGACCCATGAAGGTAAGAGTTGATTATGACAATTCCATGGAATGGTAAAGGTAAGACACCTCATACCATGTGGATATTTGAATATAGAAAGGCGTCATGCCTGTATATGTTGATGATATTGATTATAGTAATGCATCCTATATGAAGTAGTCATGGTTAGGCCATGGAATATTTGAATGCATAGTATTCCGGAATCAATGCAAGGTAGCATTGAATGGATACGTATTAAAAGATTTTATGAATCTTGTAGTTATGCATTGGATGGATGCATATGAAAGGTGTGAGTGACTGATTGCATAAGTATAGGTGCAAATGTTGTGATGCATTGCATGAATGCCTTGAGATAAGTGCATGTGATATTATGAATAACTAATGGCTGAAATGATGAATGGATGACAATTTAGGAACCATTTCAAAGGTTGTTATGAATGCAGGATAGTCATGATCAATTGGCTGCCAGAAATGCTCTATGGAAGAGCAAGGTGGTACAAATGATACGCTTGTGAAGTAAGGAGTATCTAAACATTTCATTTAACTGCATGAATGATGTGACTATGCCTTGCAAATGTTAGTATGATAATGATTGCATGAAGTAAATGAGTTTTGGTAATATTGGGGTGACTAACAGCTGGAAGTATTTGAATTTTATGAATTCTGAAAATGCTTCAGTGATGGTTGTAGCAATGAGAAGTTTATATGCATCCAGACTTACCAAGAGTTTGGTTGATTGAAGCTCAGGTTTCAGGTAGATTATTTATAGCATGGCAGTGAAAGGTAAGATCCTGACCAATGCCAGAATCTACCATGTGAAAGAGCCAAACCTTATGAGAAAAGTCTCATGGTTGTAAAAATAGTTGGTATGCATAATAGGTTGTTAAATTTGAATTGTGAATTTCAGATTTAAGAAATTGCTGACAACTATTAGTCACTATTGGCTTGCATAAGATTGTGTTGGTTGATTGAAGCTCAGGTTTCAAGTAGATTATTTATAGCATGGCAGTGAGAGGTAAGACCCTGACCAATGCCAGAATCTACCATGTGAAAGAGCCAAACCTTATGAGAAGAGTCTTATGGCTGTAAAATTAGTTGGTACGCATAATGGGTTGTTAAATTTGAATTGTGAATTTCGTATTTAAGAAATTGCTGACGACTACTAATCACTATTGGTTTGCACAAGATTGTGTCAGGAGGACGCATTGTAAGTGGGTATTCGTATTATGTTAGAAGCAAACTAATTTCTGTAGTAGACAGAATTGCAATTTCCTATTGAATTTGATTACCAATGTCATTGCTTGGTTATGGAACAATCAATTTGGATTGTATTATCAGATAATGATTGACTGTTTGGCTATTTGATGAATGTGCCAGGAGTGCACGTTGCAGGAAGATCATGTGTGATGGCCTGCAAGAGCCAAACTTCATGGGAAGGTTTTCCATTGGAAATGGGTTTCGGGTGAAACGCCATTGGACATTTTGGAAATGTCTCATTTGCACTACATGTTTGGTAGCAACATGAGTGAGATGGTATAAATTATGTCGGTAAGACATGTGTGAACATTAAATGTGAAAAGGAGTTGGGATGGCAAACCGAGGGACTGTTAACTCAGAGAAGGAGCCCCCATTCCTCTTTAACAAAGGCATACTGCGTCGACAAATGGATAAGTGTTTTGTGACCCTTATTGAGAATATGCATGTCAAATTATTAAAATTCCATATGCAGAACATGTTTTGATTTAATATCCATTATGACCGATTGCTTGAGTATGCATAGGGCCTACATGGCACACACCAGGAAAGGGTGCACACTTTTCCGATGGCGGATCATGAAAGGGTTTTCAATAATGATTACACCCTAGGGAGTGGACGCACTCCTGGTGTCTCAATACTTGATAGTGAATGATATGAAAAATGATTACAGTTTTAGAGCAATAACGCTGATGAGTTGCTTATATTGCTTGTGCTGACAGGCTAAATAGATGCAGTGGGGTGTTGCACCTTAAAGGTAAAAGGTAAAAGGTAAATGGTTGTTGTGAGGGATTGCGGAGTAAGGGTTATTATTGATATAAGTGTATGTGTTATTGTTGATGGCCTGATAAACCCAACGGTGTTGGCTTGGCTGATGATTGATTGTTGATATAAGTGCAGGTGATTGTTGACAGTCTGATAAACCCAACTGAAGGTTGGCTTGACTGTGTAATTTTGATGTTGTGAAAATTGTGGAAACGTTACAGTGTATTGGCTTGATTGGCAGCAGCCTGATAAACCCAATTGAAGGTTGGCTTGACTGTGTAATTTTGATGTTGTGAAAATTGTGGAAACGTTACAGTGTATTGGCTTGATTGGCAGCAGCCTGATAAACCCAATTGTATATTGGCTTGGTTGGACGGTCTAATAAACCCAACTGTAGGTTGGCTTGACTGTGCTTGATATATATAAAAGGATGTTGTGAAGTAGCCTGCGTGCTGACCTAACATCCAAGTCCATAGGCGATCCCAAGGCTTGCAAAGCGAAGCAGGATCCTGTGGACGAACGAGGAAACACACAATACAGATAAGTATTGGATTATTTTGCTTGTAAATAAACATGTGTATATGATTTGGTTATGATGTTTTAAGCTCTTGTTTTAGAGATAAAACTGATGAGAATAAACTAAACATGCGAATCTATTCAATGTTTGGATATAGGTATCGCTGGAAGCGAGGACTATGAGAGCATCCTAAAGGTGCATGTGGACATGTGACTATCCTGGAGAGCTCAGAATGAGCGGTAATGGAAAAGGTGCTAGTAAGACTGTGGAGGTCCTAGCAGCCAAGACAAACCATGTGGAGAGACTCCATGGTTTAGAGGTCTGAAATGGACCAGAGACACTAAGTGTCATGACCAAGAGAGATTGGTCCAGCATTCACGGTGAAGTGAAAGAGGCTGAGAGCTGAAAAGCCACAGTAGTGGTGTGGGTTCCAGGATGGAACAAAACAAAGAGGGGAAAAATTCTTGCTGCTCTCTCTTGCCCTTTTTAATTATATATATATATATATATATATATAGATTTATGCATTGTGAAAACAAAAGATTGTTGAATGCATGTATGACTGGAAATGGAATGTGTGTATTTGCTTAAAGTAATTGTGAATGCTGGAATAGTTAATTCCCTGCCCAAGAATGGACATGAATGAGCTCATGTGCCTGTTGGGAAGGCATGAAAAATATGAAAGTCTTTGATAAGACTTGGACTGTCATGCCGATTGGGTAATTAATTGACTAATTTTAATGTCTATATTATGCTTGGTCTGACAGAATTTCAATGGTGCATTTCACAGGTGAGAAAAGTGAAACCTGGTGGTGCACATTGATCATGGCAGCAAATCAAAATTTGTTGGACTTGGCTGGAAGTCTCCTTCAAATGATTGCCAAGACCCAAGAAAATCTTGGGGAGATGCTCAAGATACAGAAAAGGCAGAATGAAAAGAACCACCAGATTTTGCAAGACTCTATTGGTTTGCAAATGGAGGTGAAAAGCCTTCTGGGAGCAATCGGCAAAAGAAAGGAAGGTGGATCGGCGATGGGACATTCGTCCAAGCGACCCATTGGGAAACGGTACAGGCATGAAGACTCAAAGGAAATTGAGCAGGTAAAGATGAAGCAGCCAATGAAATGCTGGGAATGCGGGGGACATCATTTACGCCGAGATTGCCCAATGAGGGAATATGATGAGGGCAACAGTCGCAAAATTCCTAGGCTTCGGGATAAGCTGAAAGCTGAGAACCAGCGGGAGAAGTTCGTGGAAGCCGAGGGGCTTGGTCCTGAACGTGGGACAGATCTGCAAAATTTTGAAATTTTGATGTGCAATTGTATATGTATTGTATATGTATTCCTATGTATTGGAACACCGAGGACGGTGTTATTCCAAGGGGGGGGGGAATGTCACACCCCGGTTTTGACCCCGTTTGCATGATGTATATAATGTAATTAATCGTGGTGAGGAGCTAAAGGCAAAAGCCCCACCATCGATTTGGTTGTGTATGTTTCGACAATGAGGATAGTTGTCGATGGTATATCGTGCTATCCGGCACATTATAATGTGGCATCATGTAAACACGCACATCAAATAAAATAAAACCACAACCAGCTACGGCAGTGCAACGTTGAATGAAAAGGGCATGATTCCAAAGGATAAAGGGTGGGGGATGTAAAACCTTGGTCTTGGGGGGGGAAAAGCCTCGTGTCATCTTCCCTTGTCTCACCCAACCTCTTGAATGTTTGTGGAGTTAGTTGAGATAGTTAATGCTAAGTAGTGGTGGCTGTGGCAGGATTGTCAGTCCTTGCCCACGTGCCCACCAGCGGATTCTTCCTCTTCTTGTCGCGTGGGGCAAAAGAAACACTCTCCACGAGGCCATTCTGGCCGTTGTATGTTCATCCTCACGCAGGAGCGGAAGTCTTGCTCACTCTCACGCATGGTCTTCACCTTCACGATGGTGGTCTGGGGAATTCGTTCCTCACGCAGAGCCGTTGTCTGTTCATCCGCGCGCATAGGCGGAGCTGTTCGTTCCTCACGCAGAGATTCTTCGTTCTTCCTCGCGCACCAGTCTGGGTTCTTCTTTGGTTTGTGCATGCAGCGAGCAAATAGAACTGCCTCAAGGGCCCGATTTCTGCTGGTATGTGTCATAGCCGTGGGTTTAGTCCACGATTTCTGCTTGTTGTTGGGTTCAACCCGTGATTCGGGCTTGCTGTTGTTTTCACCCACGTTTTTGGGTTGCTGTCGTTTTGGCTCATGATTTTGGATACGGAAGAGAGTCCGATTCTTCTTCCATTCGGACTGTGTGTGTGTCTTCTCCATGTTTTGCCTGGGTTGCGTCTTTTTCTTCCTTTACGCACAGGCTGAGAGTTGTTCTCTCCCTTTTCTGCCTGTGTAAGTCCTTCAACGTCTACATTGAGTAATTATGTGCTGTGGGCTCTTGGATGTGGGACGGCTGTTGATTTCCATGTCTGTTGGCTGATTTTTCGCCTATGTTGGGACTGTGTAAAGTTGCCATCGTTTTCATTATGAGGTTGGGTTGCTGAAGTACCCTGGTTTGGGTTGCTGTTGAGTTGTTTTGGCCACGCTAGGAAGAACAACTCTGAGTTGTCTTGTGGATTGAGTTGTGTTTCATGTTTTGTTTGGGACTGTCCTCGGTTGTCTTTGGCTTCTTCACAGGGCTGTGAAGGGATTTTTTTGTTGCGGTATGCAGTGGTTGGTCTTCGGACTGTTGAGAGTGGGATTGGAGGCTATGTATGCTTGAGAAGTTGGTGTTGAGGCCACCAGCTTAGCATTAGCCTTTCCTAGCTCCTTGATGACCTGGTGAAACCCAACTGTGTTGGTTTGCTGCTTTGTGAACCTTGGCTCTGTGTAAGCCTGCATTGACCCTTATTCCTTGAGGAATCATGCCCAGCTCAGGGGTGGCAGTGTTGCTGAGAGATTGATGAGCACGCTGGCCTATGGTTGGGTGGAACGTTGCAGTGACGTAGCTGGTTGCGGGAGAGTTCTTTGTCAAAGATAAGTACCACTGACTATTTCATCTCTGCAATTTAATATATTGTTTCATGAATTACGATGAACATGTTGATGTTGGAATGTGTATGTTAGCTTCCGCTTTATGTTGAATGTTATGCATCTTTGTATGATGGATTATGCATCTTAGCATATTCCTGTTATGTATTATGTTCAAGCTTTTAATTTCAGCATTGATGTCTGTTCGTGTTCATGGGGTTGTTTTGCCCATTTGTATTGGTGTTAGCCGCGTCCTCTTGCCCAGTGTGAGGGTTGGGGACGTGACAACAACATACAATGATAATATACATCAAGATATCTTCTAAAGTTACAAATACATCAACACATACCTCTTCCCCCCAGGCATGACAAAGTATTGGAGTGAATTAACCTCATTAGAGAACACATGTTTGCAAAGTAGTCTCCATAGAGCGAAAGAATTGAGATTCTAAGCCAGTGCCAAATTTTGAAGATAATAGAGTGCACTAGGTAGCAAGAATATCCCAAAAGCAAATCTCACCAATGAATTCATCTTTAATACAAAGCTGAGTGTTCATCTTGAATATATTTCCAATACCTCTTAGGATATTTCAATCCCCAAAAATATGCTTCACCATCTATGGACAACAAAAACTAAACATAAACCATTAATGAGCCTACTCTTAGCCAAATGGGCTTTACATGGAAGACCTAATATATAACAAGGCATACAAAAACCTTAAGTTTGAAACTGAGATAGAAGGACCAAACATTATGCACCCTACGAGTCTACCCATCTTTAGTGTACAAGCCATGCAAAACCTGAAGTTTGTAACTAAGATGGAAGGACCAAACACTATGCACCCTACGAGTCTCTACCTATCTTTAGGGTCAAAGGCTATCCATTGAGCATTCAAAAAAGGGGATAAGAAATGTTTTTGATGCAAGATGGACTAAAGCATTTTTTAGTCATAGAATTGAAGTTGCTTTCTAAACTTCCACCCCCAGTCTTGCCACTAAGGTCCCTCCACATCAATATTCAAATTGAACAGTTTTCAAAAAGAACTATTCCCATAATGTCCTTGATGGCCAATTTATCAGGGGATAAAAAGGATTTTTGAGAAACCAACGAATTCAAATCCTTCTAAGTGCAGGCCTCAAGATCCCGTAAATATCTCTAGTAAAATATACCCTTCCTACTTATTATATGTGAAACAAAAACCATGGTCTCAAAAACAAAATTTCCTTCATGAATCTAACTCCAAATAGGGCACCAAGACATATCCCAACCTGTTGGCTACTAATCCTTTGGGATTAATATCCTCATGGAAAAATTGTAAGTAAATAATTTCTCATCTTCAGTTATGAAGATGGAGAGGAGCACACCTTTGGAAAATGAAAAGCCAAAGGTCACTGTATATATTTAACTCCTTCTCATTGAAATGAAATCAATCAATTCGAGACTTATCCTCTAACACTAGTATCATAGTGTTTCGATAACTCTTGTTTACCTACCAGTTTGCTATATCTCTACCCCGCTCAGATCTACCTTATTCCTTGACTTTGCCATCCTTCTCTTGGACATGACCTTTCTCCAACATTACATGAATCCTAATCGTTATCCTTAGCTCCTAGTATCTCTATTGTATCTTCTCGCACTTTTTGTGAGCTTCATGTGAACCTGTATCCCTGAATGGAGCTATTGTCGCATTTCAATTTTTGTTAGACTAGCATCGTCCAACAACTGCGACCACGTTAGACCTGAGAGGTGAACTATTGTTGCTCATGTGAAGCTTGGTGCTTTAAACTCGTGAAGCTTGTGTGCACTAGCCTTGAACCTTGTTATAGAATGTTGTGTGTGGACTCCTAGCATGAACATCGGACTTGTGGAGTGAACACTAACCCTAATCTGACTGCTAGTGAGATGGATCGACATCGTTGGACCTTGGAGCTACGTATCATTTCTTTTGAAGACAAGATTGGTATTCAAAGAACTGGAATACTGCTACATTTTGATGGGCAAAGAACTAGTATATATCTGTATAAAATTCGAAGATTGATAAATATCCGCGTTTCAAATTTTTAATCGAAGAATGGTTTCAATATTAATGGGCTCCAAATGGAGATTGTTCCTTCTCTATCATGAACGTGTTGTTGGTATCAATTTGAAGGCAAGATTGGAGCATTAGATTGCCTCTATTGTTGCTCATTGCAACATAACATTTTTTGTGAAGCTACTGGTAACTATCGTAAGTTCTCACTAATGGAGTAATGCTTTATATATATTTTTATTAAAATGAAAAGTCAAATGTGAGAATCGATAAGCCACTATAGCTTGAGGCCATTGCATTACTAATATTGCATATTGCAAAGAACTTGTAGTATATCTAAGTTTACTATCACAATATTGTAAGGCTATTTGCAGAGACTTAGACTTGCATATAGTGTAAACCTTCTTGTGAAATATTTCTACAATACTTGTTAAATTGCAGGTTTGAGAAGAAACACTCGTTGGCTTCTTTGGCTGGGGCAGTGCTCACTAGAAAAGAAACCTATTTAGAGTGGCTAAGGAAGATCAAGTCCACATTCATCTACAATGACCTGTGGGATGGTATATGCATGTGAAGGAGTGACCATTGAAACAAAATTTGACCACATGACATCTAACCCAAAACAACCATTAACATAGAAAGAACTAGTTGTGTGGAAGACCAAAGACAAGAAGGCATCAACATTGATTACTGCAACAATAAGTGAAGAGGTGATTCTGCACATATTACTTGCATCATCTTGTTTTGATGCCTTAAAATGATTGAAAGACCTATATGACTGACATTCTCATTTGGAGCTAATTCAATTGATGTTGAAGTTGCTCAGTCTAGAAGTGAAAGACAATGACCCTATGATTGTTGCATATGAGATCAGAGCAATCATAGATAAGATCAAGACCCCCAGTATGCAGCCAAAGCTTTCATTGGCTTCCTTCATCAACTTCATGTATCACACACACTCACTCCAACTACCTTGAATCACTTCAAGCTAGTGGCAAAATGAAGGACCTCGCCTTCGACTCTTTGGTGGAAAAGATTGCAAACAAAGATAAAGATTTTGGAAAGAATACCCTCCGACCCATGGGAGAGACCTTGTGCCTTGCCGAGAAAAAAAAGAACCAGTCAAAAGACTCTTCCAAGGGAGAGAACAACAAAAGAGGACATGGAAGAAAAATTTTCAAAGGCGAGGGGGCAACAAAAACACAAACAAGAGACTAGAATTACATTGTAAATGTTGTGGGAAGAATGGACATGAAGCATATCAGTGTTGGGTTCCTTGGGATACCGTCAAAGAGAGGCATAATCAGAATAAAGAAGAAAAAGGTAAAGCCCAAGAGACTATTAAAGCTCCTGAATTTGCTCGTTTTAATGTTGCACACTGTAATATTGGAATAATTGAGATCAATTCATTTTCTTCTTTGAAAAATATTTGCCTACTTGACACTAGTGGAACATCCCATTTGACATTTAGAAAAAACTGTTTTGAAGAACTAAATGACAATGTAGATGGCATAGCATATGTTGCAGATAAGTCCATCCCAAACCAAAGAGAATTGGTTCCATCAAGCTCAAACTGCCTGGATTCGTTGAGTTTTTGCTACATAATGTCCTCTATGTTCCAAAGTTGTAGAGAACCCTATGCCCTTGGTGCAAATTCGACAGCAAGGCCATCCACATGTTCGATGGAATAGTAGAGATAAGGACGTCCTTTGACAACCGGATCATCATGACCGGACATGAAGATGGAAAATTGCTAAAGTTGAAAGGATCATTTGAAAAAGTTCATAATTTTTGCTTCCTCTCTCAACATGAAGAAGGTACATTGTCATCAACTCTTTTGTGGCATGCAAGATATGGACACAAACTATAACAATCTCCATTTGTTGAAGAAGCATGGTGTTTTTTGTTTTCCCACCATTCCAAAGAAGCTCAAACAATGTGATGCATGTATTCTTGGCAAACATAGTAAGCAACCATTTCATGAATACAAATGCAGAGCATGTAGAAAGTTAAAGATGATACACTCTGATTTGTGTGGCCCTATGCCTATTCCTTTTACCAATGGTAACAAATATCTCATGACTTTTGTTGATGACTACACCAGAATGTGTTGGGATAGAAAATGAAGCGCAATCTCACATTGGCACACTTCGTATTGATAATGGAAAAGAATACACTTCTAATGATTTTAAAAACTATGCTGATCAACATGGTATTTCACATCAAACTACAACTCCATACAATGCTCAACATAATGGTGTAGAAGAAAGAATAAATAGAACTATTATGAATATGGTCTGCTCCATGATACTTTTCAAGAATGTCAAATTGATGTTTTGGGGTGATGCAGTTTTATGTGTAGTCTATTTGACAAATTGAAGTCCAACTTATGCTCTTGGAAACAAAACTCCACATGAAATGTGGTATAGCCACATCCCTTCGGTGAGGCATCTCAAGGTCTTCGGTTCCACTTGCTATGCTTTGATACTAGACGAACAAAGAGACAAGCTTGGTGCATGAAATCAAAAATGCATTTTCTTGGGGTATTTTTTCCATAGATGTAATTTTCTTGAAATGAATAAAAATGATGAGTCTATTGAAAGGAAGCTTGATCATCTGGAAAAATTTGCCCATGTAAAGCCTTTCATGAAATCGATAATGAAATTACACATCTTGAAGGGGGGATCCCTATCTTGGATCAATCTCTACAATTTTCTTTTGAAGCACCAACAGCCACTCATGAAGAAGTTCTTGCCACTTCACTTGAACATGAAGTTCAAATGGATGATGTGATTGAAAGTATTGGAAGACTAAATCTTGAAGAGAATGAAGCACAACCATCTGATCAACCTGGGCCTTCACAAAAAGTTTCGAAATAAGTCACAAAGACACTTGAAAGTGTTCATCTAGATGAAGTTGGAAAGACGAGAACAAGAAGTCTAACAAGGCAAGAAGATGGAGGAGATGTAGATAATTCAAACTCAAGTGATGTAGAAGATATGGATGTCTCATATGATTGTGAATTGAATTTATTTGCTAACCTTGAACCACCGTCCTTTGAAGAAGTTGTTTCTTGTGATGAGTGGAAAGAAACCATTCTAAATGAGTATCATGCTTGTAGATTTCTGCGGTAAGATAAATTGTTGTAGGGTTCTTCCGGACAATCCGCAGTAGCCATTTTTTTTTGGTCGATTGTCCGGAAGAACCCTACAACAGAGTATCATGCTCTATTAAGAATGGAACCTAGAAGTTGGTGGACCCTCCATTTGGAACCAAACCAATTGTTTGCAAGTGGGTATACAAGAACAAGTACAGATCGGATGGCTCACTTGACAAGCACAAGGCGAGGCTTGTGGCGAAAGGTTATGCACAGAAGGAAGGAATTGACTATGAAGAGACTTTCTCCCCCACGACAAAATGGGCTACCATCCGCACACCATTGTCTTTGGTTGCATAGAATGGGTGGAATGTTCATCAAATGGATGTGAAGACCGCTTTTCTGAATGGAGATATGAAAGAGAATGTCTTCATGTCTCAGCCAGAAGGATTTGTCGTGAAAGGGAAAGAACAAAAGGTATGTAAACTCATCATGCCATTGTACGGCCTGAAACAAGCAACTCTCACCTGGTACAAAAAGCTAACCGAGCATCTTTTGAAGTTAAATTTCAAACATTTCAATCTTGATGAAGCAACATTGTTTATAAAGAAAGTCGAAAGATCTGTTGTGTATCTTGCGATGTATGTAGATGATCTTTTGGTAACATGGAACAATTAAATCTATATTGCATCCATAAAGAAAGAATTGAAGAAGGGTTTTGAAATTGACAAATTTGGGACACCTTCACTACTACTTGGGAATTGAAGTAACTCAACATCCCATACATATTCAACTCCCAAAAGTACATTGGAGAACTATTGAACGGATTTTGCATGACATAAAACAACCATTTTTCTACTCCAATGGAACATAATATGAAGGAAAATAATTTTAGGAAGCGACCAAGTACAGACAGCTTGTGGGAATCCTTATCTACCTTACCACCACCATAACAAATATTTCATTTGTTGTTGGGATCCTTTCAAGGTTCATGCAAAAATCTTGTGAAGGACATTGATTTGCATCCGAAAGAATTCTCAGATACTTGAAGGGGACTTAAGACTTTGGAATCAAGTATTCTAAGGTGGATGACTTCAAACTTATTGGGTACTTTGATTAAGACTTTGATGGCGACAAAAGAGATAGGACTGTCTACTTTATGCTACCTCATGAGTCTTGGATCATCAACTGTCTCCTAGAGATCACACAAATAGTCAGTTCCAGTAGATTCATCAACTATGACAGAATATGTGGATGTTGCAGAAGCAACAGAGGAAATTGTGTGGCTCAAGAAAATACTTGAAGAATTGCAGGAGAAACAAGAGAATTCCACTCCCCTACTGATTGACAATACTTTTGCAATCAAGCTGGCCAAGAATCCCAAATTTCATGATCGAACCAAGCACATCAACACGAAGTACCATCTAATCCGACATCATGTAGAGGCCAAGACAATCCATTTACAACATTGTTCCATGAATGAACAAATTGCAAACATCTTCACCAAAGTGCTTGGACTCACAAACACCCCTTTGGATTAAGAGGGGGAATGTTGGATACTAATCCTCCAAGATTATTATCCTCATTGAAAAATTGTAAATAAATAATTTATCATCTTCAGTTATGAAGATGAAGAGGCGCAAACCTTTGGAAAAAGAAAATCCAAAGGTCACCCATATCATGTATATATGTAACTCCTCATTCAAATGAAATCAATCAATTAGGAAGTTATCCTCTTACCCAACCCACCCAACTACTTGTGAAATTCCAAATAATCAAAGGGGAAACAAACTTCCACACCTCTCACATGCTCTTACAAAGGAAGGAACCAACGATGTTGAAAAGGTGTGGAGAGGAGAATATACCACACAACCCAAAAGGAACCTTTGAACTTTAAGGAGATGACAAGCTATCTAAAACCTATGGCATAATGAATGTACCAGGGAATACTCACTTGAGATGCAACATTAATGAGGCTTAGGCCCTCTCATCCTTGGGCATAATACACAGAATCATTCCAAGTCCAATTCATTTTTTTTGAATTGAGCCCTACTAGTTAGCTAGTAAGACACAGTAGATGTGCAGAGCTTGTAAAACCCATAAAAAAAGCTCCAAGATAATGTCTTTGAACTTTCAAAATAAGAGCTTTGTCTAAAGCTTATGAAGACACCAAGCCCACATCGCTGCCACTAAAAGCCTTGTCCCAAATGGGATCCCTAGGTACTGCACAATAGCTCTATACCTAATGTAATTCCATAGAAGAATCCAAGTAGGAGGATCCTCGACACCAAATTGTCAAATATAAGGTTTTCCTTCCATTGACAACTGCACTTGACATAGTACAAATGATGTTCGAATAGTTCCTTATGCCCTCGACTAACTCTTGATCTACCCAAACTAAAAGAAGAGATTTGTTAGAAAAGTGATTACTAACCTTCTCTAATCCATCAAGGAGTGAGATACCTTGTATTCATCCCTTCAACCTGCTTGCCTCCAATAGGTAAACCAAAACATCGACAACTAGAACATATAGATAAGGAGCAAGTAAGAAACCTTGCCCGATAGATCGATGAAGTGTAATGGGATCAATAAGAGAGCCTTTACAAAAATGAAAGTTGAGGCATTGGAAAAGAAGGTGTTCACCATAGTTATACATTTGGAAGCACAACCAAGGCATTGCAACATAGTCATGATGAATGCCTAATCAACTATAGCATAAGCCTTGGCAAAGTCAATTTTAATGAACATTGATTCTTGGTCCATCTCACTTGCTCACTCCATGGCCTCCCATGCAAAATTCACAATGTCTAGAATAAAATCTACCGTGCATAAATCTCATCTTCTCCTTCATAACAATTTTCACAGCCATTATAGTAATCTAGAGTGCAAGTTCCTTATCCAAGATCTTATAAGATACAATTATAAAAGTAATGGTATAATGAACCTTGGTAGATACAAGATAAAAACCATTAACTTCAAAATAACCAAGGCATCCACAAAGTTTAACACAACACCGAGAAAACCATTAAGGTAGGGTAACGCCATTAATTACTCCTTATGGAAAGAATCACTTCATAGTCCATGGTTGTATACTACAATATCCAACATATCTCCAATAAAATCATACTCGTGTATATATACTCTCATGAATATTCCTAGGGGTCTTTGCCAACTTCACCTCATCATTACATTTATTACCCACCAACTTCCTAATGGACCTATTTCCTACCCACCAACTACCAAATGAGTCTTATTTTATGATTATTGCCACATTAAAGTAATTATCCACTTTAGTTACCTCATGTACTGAATACTATATTAATTATCCTCCCTAGGTACATTACATTACATTCCCCTTTTCACAATTCATCCTCGAAACATGAATGTAATCCATATAATATGATATATTAAGCAATGTAGCCAACTGGTACCAAGCACGAGAATCCATCCATCCTAGTGAAAAGTGAACATGGGGTCCAATTGTTTCCTTTCCACCTCAATCTTAATTGTAGTTGGTCCTTTGGTTCCCATTCTTATGGTGCTAGTCTAATATCTGCACTCACTACATTTAATCCTTCATATACCCCTATATTGGGTGTTTTTTTTGTTCCATGTCAATACATAGTAATGTTATTGATGCTTACAACCTTTCCTTGATGATTTTTGTCTCTGATGGTGGTGTGGGTGTTGATATGCAACAAATTTTTCTATTGGTTCTTGTTTCTTTGATTCTTCACCTTATGGTGCCTTTGAGAATGTAACGTTGTAGATTCTTCTATCTTTTCAATATGCCCTTCCTGGGGCACTCCTTGGGGTGCTTCAATTGAGTATTTAACTAATTCAACCTCAAGTTCTTAATGTGCTTTGTTTGTAGGAACTGCAATTAGTTTCCTTTCAATAACTACTTCATACACCACCTTGGGCCCTTGTTTCTTAGTAAGAGAAATATCAAGCAATGTAATTTCTTTTTCTTGTACCAAAGCTTCATAAACTTCTTTTGCACATCAATATTAGTTGAACCAATTGAGTCTATCCAAGGATATCCAAGAATGATATCCACATTAATTGTATCTATAGCATAAAAATCTGAATGAAAAACATATTGATCCCTAGTAATCCTCAAATCTTTAAAAATTTGAACATCCTCCCCCTTAACCTGTGTGCTTTGAATATGCTTTGTGGGGACTTGCAAACTTTTAACCAAGTTGACATTGATGAAATTACGCTAGTAGCTAGGGATGGCCTGCTTCTACTAAAGACATCCATGAACTTGTGATAGGAAGTTGTTCCATGAAAATAAACCATCATTATTCTCTTTATCCTTCTTCATGGCGTGAGATCACTCGTCTGAAAAATATTTTTTTATATTCTACCTCTGGAAGTCTTAACATGTCTCTCAGGTTAAGTGACCTCAACCACATGGCAACATCATCCCTTATACCAAGGCATAGGAGGGGTGTCCAAGAGATTGAAAATACCAACTCAACACCATTTATGTATTCTTCAATACTAAGACCATCAAATTTTCTTATAAATTAAATCTTTGTGGAAAAAGTCTTACAGCTAAAACTAGGCTTTTGAAAAACTAACTTACTTTTCAATGGAGCTCTTTTGTGCAACTAGGGTTTTGGGTTGGCAAATTTAAAATGACCATAACTCCCTTAAAATTGATTGGAATCTCTATTATAACCCCAATTTGGAAATGCCCAACCACTTTGCCTCTAATGGAATTGAACCTATTACACTCTAGTACATAGCCAAAGATAATTGCGTCGCAAGAATTTCTTGAGTGGGTTTTGAGTCCCAACTTAAAAGAGGGATAACTTTTGTGATACTGCTCATAATCTCTATTATGACCCCAATTCTCAGATGTCACTACCAAATTGCTTCTAGTTGCACTAGTATTATTGCAAATCCGGTTTATAAACAAAGATAATTGTGTCGCATGAATTTCTCATAGGGGTTTTGAGGCCCCAACTTGAAATAAGTATAATTCCATGATATTTCTTTGAATTTCTATTATGACCCCGATTTTACTGGGCTAGTTGTGATTTGGTGAATAGGTCAAGAGAAAAAAACACCATAAAAATATGAAAAAAGAAAATAAATAGATAGAGAGATAAATAATAATAAAAATTAATAAATTAATAAAAATTAATTTAAAATAACAAATTAAAAAGAAAAATATTTAATAAATCAATCTTCTCCTTTGGCCAAAAAAGAGCTCTTACACCACTCATAATGAACCTTGGTAGATACAAAATAAAAAGCACTTAAACTTCAGAATAACCAAGGAATCCATCAAAAAATCAACATAAGAATGCAGAGAAGTGGTACCATGGATTGCCCCTTCATTTGCGGGTGCAAACTAGAGTTGACTCTTGAGGGTGAGCCAACAAGTGTGATTAGGACTTATTAGCTCCTTCATTTTATGGATGGCAGGATAAAGTGGCACCAACTTAGCAAGTGCAAAATCAGGGTTGGACACCAGTTTCAAAAGACAGAAAAGCTAAAAAGGAAGGGAAAATTATAAAGGCAACTAGTTACTAGGGCAGAGCAAACAATGGATTGCCAGGAATGCGATCCCCAGTTTTCAGGGCAGAATGAAGCTAGATGATTGCATGCAGATGGCTAAGAGTTATAAACTAAGAAATGGGAATTCATGCCAGTGGACCCAGTGAATTATTTTAGGGTTTTTCACGGATTCGTTGTGCCTTAGGGATCTATTGTATATATCTATATGGGAAGGCTTGAAAATGGATTGGTTGGTTGATTAAGTACTTTGTTAAGGGTAGATAGTTGGACTGTACTCTTTGTTGGCTATGATGAGTATACATCACATGAGCATCATGTTATACTTGCTGGTTATTGAGTTCACTGGAGGCATGCCCCCTATTTTACCTATATTTTAACTCGTTATATATATGGATGATGTCTATTTCATGTTTACTCAGTCATGTATCACTGTGAATGAGCTCTCTTTCTGATGGAATGTTGCATGTTCTGATTAGAGCTAATATGATTACACAGTAAACTGGTAATGGGAATGAATGTTAGTTAAGGTTGCTCCTTGTTTCGGGCATTGATATGCTGGTGCTAAACTGCAACCCCTTTGTGGGACACCACCATGGACTTTGGTCTGCATTTCAAGCCAACAATACTCTTTGATTAACAACAGTCCATAACTCCCATATGTAATCTTCTAATGGAAAAATAATGTAGTTTGGACAAGGACCTTAAAACACATGAACTTCCTTATCATTTTCATGACTGATTATATGATCATCGTATTTAATCTCGTTACCTTTCAAATCAAAGTCAAGATTCTCAAAATACCCAAAAGACTATATAAGTTGTATAATACATTAGCTCTCTTCACTCACAATGGTTAGTAATTGACTGTCACCTGTGTTAAAGAGAGGTTACTGCTTCTATTATTATATAAAATAGTTCATGATCATCTTCTCTTTGCTGGCAATGATTCTCTAACATGTCTAAACTTCCACACCTACCTGCAAGACAGAAGTGAAAAGCATATCAGAATAATTTGCACATGTAGTCATATTTATAACTTGTCTATTTATTACCCAGTGTAATCATATTTATTTTTGTCTGCAAAATTTAAACTAACAGAAGGGCATGTCTGATAAAGGCCTATGTTACCTACAGGCTTCTTAGTAAAAAAATTGCAGAGCGTTCAAAAACAGCTTTTGGTATCAACAGTTACGAACTCTCCTTTCGTTGCAACATGAACTTATAGTAATTTTCCTGCCATGAATTTAAAGTAAGAAAAGATCTACAGTGTAAATGCTGCTTCGTAAGGAATGTTCACAACAGCTATTTTTCCAGATAAACTAGAAATCATATAAGATGAACAGACTTTGACAAAAACAAAAAAAAAACCTGACTTCTGATGATGGCATGTGCGTCTCTTACTAAAAAATAACCCTTAAAGGTGGTCAAGAAGAGTAATTAGAATCAAAGCATTCACCATAAAGTCACAACTAAAAACTCCAATATTCTGTCTTCCTCTCCAAGTTTCGACATCACTGCATTGTTGAGGGCTTACCCATTCTGGATTTAACCTCATTTTCATTTGTTTATATCACGTCATTTGCCCTTTTCATTTCTATTGACACCCAAGGTACATGTTAGGGTCCTACCCTAACCTTCCTTACTTTAGGAGTTAGTCACACAATTGCATAAGGCCGTATCTTTGAAATAAGGCCGAGTAAGTTAGTGTTCATCAATCAATGTTAAGAGAGCCTCTTTTAAGACCCACTAGGAAGTTGTATTTGTTAATTATTTCACCATGTCAAGTAGTAGGGTTTTGGATCTGAGAAGCCTATGTAAAGAGCTACAAGGCTATGAAGAGTTTTGTCCAGTATTATTATAACAGAGTTTTGCTTAAGTGAAAGGTTGCCCTGTTGAATTTTCTTTAAAATTGTTTAGATGATATCTTAAAACAATTAGCCACTAGAAGATCGCTGAAAGAACATGCACAAAAACATAAGAACACAGAGATTTTCCTCGGGGAAACCACAAGGGAGAAAACCCCGCAAAACTTCCTCAATATAGAACTCAACCAGTGGAGTGTAAAACTCAGACAACAGCTGCTCCCTTCTTTCTAGCGCATTACTACTTCTCTCTCTCGTTAAGGACGACTTGAGTGAGTGAGTACAAATGAAAGGGGGCGCCTCCTATTTATATTCTTCTGTTGACTTGACCTCTAACTTGGTGGGGCCGACTTTACTAGCTGTCAGGGCCGACTTGTCCAACTAGACATTACAAATAGCATTTATTATAATGACACTTGGGTACTAATGACCCGACTTACATTCGGAGATTTACATTGCTTCTTTCAATAACACTGACAAGACCAAACTCATCTCCTGAAGGAGGAATACAATACTACTAGGAATATCTTCCGAAGTTACAATAAATTAACACTCCCTCTTAACTAGGAAGGTATTCAACATCTGCTTATTACAACTGTACAACTGTCTGGTGAGACTCTATATGTCATAGGAAATTTTGGAACATTGTCTAACATCTTCATCATCGAATATAGCAATACTGCATCAATCATCAAGCCTCTCAATAATCAACAATCATCAACTACTAACAGTATAGTAGTACTGTAGAAATCATCAAGCAACTCATCAGTTATCAACAATCAGTATAGCAATACTGTAACAACCATCAAACATCTCATCAATCATCAACAATCAGTATAGCAATACTATAAGAACAATCAAGCTTTTTAGCAATCATCAACAATCAACAGTATAGTAATACTGTAACAACCATCAAGCTTTTCAGCAGTCATCAACAATCAACAGTATAGCAATACTGAGGATACATCTTTCCCTTCATCTTCTTTGGAGCAACATCATGGTGAGTTATCTAGTAGATCCATCCAGGCATTTTGTCTAACTTACTAACTCTTTCAAGCCAAACAAGCCTAGTTAGACAGATGGATCTCCCTGGGGACCAAACAAGCCTTGTCTGGCTTACTAACCCTTTCGGGCCAAACAAACCTATCCAGACATACTAATCCCCCTAGGATCGACAAGTCTTTAGTCTAGCTTACTAACCCTTTCGGGCCAAACAAGCCTAGCTAGACGTACCCTCTCCTAGACTGACCTACTCACCACTGCATCCAACATCTACTGTCGCTCCCTCTTTCGAGAGAGGTCCTTTCGGACTACACCAAGCTTGTCTCGAAAGTATTCAAACTTTACACGAGCCAGAGGCTTAGTCAATACATCTACGACTTGTTCCTAAGTGGGAACATACTTGAGCTTTACAGCTCCCTTCTGCACCATATTCCGAATGAAATGATATTTGATCTCTATGTGTTTCGACTTATCATGAAATACGGGATTCTCTGTCATCTTGATACAACTCTGATTATCACAAAGGATATCAATGACATCTATCTCTGCATCGAATAATCCTGACAACATCTTTCGAAGCCATACTGCTTTGCTGCAAGCTGAACATGTTGCAATGTATTATGCCTCTGCTGTACTCAGTGCAATACCGGTCTGCTTTATACTGAACCAAGAGATCATGCCAGATCCCAAACTGAAATAACATCCTGATGTACTTTTCCTATATTTTGCACTTCCGCCCCAATTTGAGTCTGCATATCCATGTAACTTGATCTCTCTACCGGATGTATATCTGAGCCCATAATCTAAAGTTCCCTTTAGATACCTCATCACATATTTTGCACCAATTAGGTGAATGTGTTTAGGATTCACCATGTACTGACTTAAGGTGTTTACCGCAAAACATATATCTGGTCTAGTATTGGTGAGGTACATCAACGAACCAATGATCTATTTATATAGCGTGGCATCAACAGCTTCTTCGGTGTCATCATTCAATGGCTTCAAACTAGTAGTCATCGGAGTAATCATAGCTTTGCAATCTAGCATTCCAAATCTTTTTAAGATTTCAACAATATACTTTCCTTGATTTAGAAAAATCTCATCTGAATGTTGACATACTTCAAGACCTAGAAAGTAGTGCATCAGTCCAAGGTCTTTCATTTGAAATTATGCAGCAAGCCTCTTCTTACATTCGATAATCGACTTATCTTCTCCCATCAAAAACAGATCATCTACATATAGTAACAAAATTAAAATTCCATCTTCATCAACCTTGTAGTAGAGGTTGGAGTCTGCTTTACTCTTAGTAAAGCCTAAGCTCATTAGGAATCCATCGATCCTTCCATACCGTGCTCTAGGTGCTTGCTTTAATCCATACAATGCTTTCTTTAGTCAGCATACATGAGTCTTCTGATCATTGATCTCGAATCCTTGCGGTTGTTCGATATAAACTTCTTCTTTAATCACTCCATTTAGAAATGTCGTCTTTACGTCCATTTGATGTAGCTTCCATTTCATTTTGGAGGCCAAGGCAAGAATAGTTCTTATAGAGGTGTATCTAGCTACTGGGGCAAAGGTCTCTTCATAATCAATTCCTTCTTTCTGAGAGAATCCCCGGGCTACAAATCTAGCCTTATATTTTTCTATACTTCCATCTGTTGAGTGTTTGGTTTTGAATATCCATTTAGAGAATACCACTGACTTGTCCTTTGGTCTAGGTACTATTTCCCACACATCATTCTTCATAATAGATTGGTATTCCTCGACCATTGCATCAACCCACTCCTTTTGTTTTATTGCTTCTTCAAAACAAGTTGGTTCTTTATCGCCCAGGTCACACATCAAGGCCATGTAATTGGGGTATGACTTTGGCTCCTTTCTCTCTCAGATGGCTCCTTTGGGAGCACCAAGCCTTTTTGCTTCTTCAATTGCTTCACGAGCCCAGGCAGGTTTTCTCTTTTGAGAAACCAGTTCACTTGGTAAATCTTCAGGTAGCTGGGGTTCTATCATATCATGCTCTTCAGGTATCGGGTCTTCTTCTTCAACTCTGACTTTTTTAGGACTTTCAATAGTTTTGGGAGTTTCATGCTCCTCTTCATCTTCCTTGTCTTTTCTTGATTTTCTGAAGGCTAAATCTTCATCAAATGTAACATCTCTGCTAAGTTCAATTTGACGGTACCCTAGGATATATATTCAATAGGCTTTTGACTGTTAACTATATCCTACGAACAATCCTTTCTTTCCTGAAGGATCTAATTTTGATCTTTTCTCCTTGGGAATATGAATGTATACAGGACAACCAAAAATATTTAAATGACTTACCTCTGGTATTTCACCGGAAAACATTTCTTCTGGAGTTTTGTTCCCGAGAGCACTGTGAGAGATTCAATTATGAACATATACTGTTGTTCTTGCTGCCTCTGCCCATAGGTACAGTGGGAGATCTTGATCATGTATCATAGCTTTCATAACTTCCATGATGGATTTGTTCTTTCTCTCTGCCACACCATTTTGTTGTGGATTGTAGGGAATGGTGAGCTCCCTCTTAATCCCGACCTCTTTATAGAAATCATTGAATTCATTTGAAGTAAACTCTCCTCCATTATCTAATCTTAGAATCTTGATTTTCTTTTCAGAAAGGTTTTCTACTAGGGCTTTAAACTCTTTGAATCTTTCAAACACTTCATCCTTCTTTTTCAAGAAGTATATCCAAGTCTTTTTCGAGTAGTCATCAATGAAGGAGGCATAGTAAGAGTACCCACTTAATGAAGCGGTTTGCATTGGCCCACATATATCTGAGTGAATAATATCTAGGATCCCTTTAGCCTTACTATTACTTTTCGAAAAGGGATTCTTAGTATTCTTCCCTTGTGCACATCCCTTGCACACTCCTTCATGTTTTATCTAAATTTTTGGTAAACCAGTTACCACCTTGCTTACAATTGGAAGGGCTTTGTAGTGAACATGAGCAAGCCTTATGTGCCATAGCTCACTTGGATTGATGGCACTGGTTGTTAATGCAGAATATGTATGTCCCTTTAGTTTGTAGCGACCTCCTTCTTCAACTCCAATCTCCACTGCATCATCGATAGTTTTGCCTTTGGTCCACATGAGGACTTCTCCATCTACAAAGGCAACTCTGAAGCCTTTCTTGTCTAAAGCTAATATGGAAAGAAGATTCTTCTTTAGTCCTGGGACATATAGGACATCCTTCATCTTCATAGGCTTTCCCGAATCCAATTTATAAGATGCTTCTCCTAACCCTTTAATGGGATATTGGGAATCATCTCCAAGCATTACTTTGTGTGGAGATTCCTTTTATTCAAGGCATGAGAATGACTCCTTGAAACTAGTCATGTGCTTGGAGGCACCACTGTCAATCAGCTAGGTATCATTTCCTGGTGAGACTGATCCAGTAAGGGCAGAGATCAAAACATACTCTTCATTGGAATCTTTATCCTTCTTTTCTTCCTCTTCTTCTTCTCGATCATTGTCTTCAGCGGCGTGTGCTTGAAACCTTCTCATCTTCCTGAGTCTTTTTGCTTTCAGGGGACATGTAATATCCCAAATCCCGATATTTTCTATTTCTAAGCAAAAAGGCTGATACAACTGGGCATGCAAACTGCCATGCAAAAATCCCTATTTTATAGGAAAAATTAGGGTTAGGGTTTGTGAGATAGAATGAACACTTACCACTGATAAGCCGGCTGGACTGCTCCGGAGAAAGTATGCAAGCACTGAGAGCTGGATTGGAGATGAACTGATCTCCTTTGCTTACGGTGAACCCCCAGCAGCAAGACGCCCAATCAGAAAAGGATGAAGCCCTCAGGGAAGGAGGTGTCCGATGGAGCTGCGGATTTGCGGGGCTGATAAGCCTTTCCGTGCCGGAGAGAATGCCTGATACAAGAGTGATTCATGAGTCCTCTAGGCAGGATAGCGACTTGCTTCTGAGAGACAGCTGCTCACGCCCCTGGAATCCCGAAACTGCTGATAACTGTTCCGGATGAGCACGGAGGAATCTGATAATCACCGGGTACCGGAGTATGATGCTGATGATGAGAATAGTGCCTGAGTTTCGGAAGGAAACTGAGATCTGAAGGCCCCACAGCTGATTAGGGCTTTCCGGCTGAAAACCCCCCTTTTACGGCTGCACACGTGTCCCTGCAACGATCTATACCATATGCTAGATAACTGACGAATGAATGAAGAACAAGTGGTGAACCAGTATGGCTTACCCTGAATAAGACTAGGGAAGATGTTTCACTGCCAAAATCCTGTTAGCTGAAGACTCTGTCTCCAACCCCAACTGCTGTGCTGCTATCCAAGAGCTCCCAAAATAATCATAATCAAAATTGAAGTCTCCTCTCTCTTTCTCCTCTATTTATAAAGTTCAACTGCGCAAAACCTAATCTTTGACCTAATTAGGTCACTTTATCTTCTAATTTGCCGTTGACTTGCATGCATGCGTATGAAGACTTAAGGAGTGCATGCATCATTAAATAATGCTTGGTTGGCATGCACGAAGGTGGCCTTTGGCCCTGGTGGCCCTTCTTGACCAAATGATGATGCCCTAGATCTTCTATGGATGGCATCAGTCCTCAGCTGATTCCCTAGCTGTCAGTAACCGCTCGAACCCACAGGAATCACATAGGTTAGCGGTTTTGGGCCTCAAGGCCTAATTGGAAGAGGACATTACAGGACAGTTAATTGCAATGTGTCCTAACTTGTGACAGTTGAAGCATTCAAAGCTTGAGAAATCTCTCTTGGGTCTTTTAAACCCTCAAGTCTTAGGAGGATGGTCATGCCTCTTTCTTTTGCCTTTGGTATGGGCAGTTAAGGCTTGATCCTCATTGTCATTTAATTTTTCTTCTCTGGCTGTTATATTCTCTTCTTCTTGGATACATTCTTCCCATAACTTCCGGAATTTGGTTAGTTTCCTCCTTGAACAAATTCCTTGGATGAAAGCTTCCCAATCTCTCGGAAGGCCATTCAAAGTTGTCATTACAACTTCTGCTTCTTCAACCATGTCACCGATGGCTTCTAAAATTGATCCTTGATCTGAGCTACTCTTGTAAAGTAAGATTGCATAGTCTCTGACTTCTAAGCTCTTACACTTTTGAGTTGATTTCTCGGGGTCATCTTCCTATTAATGTTTCTTCCTTCAAATAGCCTTGATAGGGCATCAAACATTTCTTTTGGAGTCTCCATGGATGATACTTGAGGAATCAGGTTATCTTTGATTGAATCAGCTATAATTCTTTTAGCTATGATCATATCCTTCTTGTGCTTGTTTTTAGCTTCAACTTCTTATGGTTATTTCACCTCCTCTTTCACAAATTTTTCTAGATCATTCTCTTAGAGGATGAACATGATTATGTACTTCCATGCTTTGAAGTTTTCAACCCCTTCAAGCTTTTCATCTAGCTTGGTATTCTTTGTCATCTTTAGAAAACTGAGAACCTCAAATGGAAATAGATAGAAGGATACTTACTTGCAGAAAGCAACTCCTGACACATCTTCTTCCTGAGGTCCTAGGGTTTGGAGTAGAAACCCTATCAGCTATAATTCTTTTAGCTATGATCATATCCTTCTTGTGCTTGTTTTTAGCTTCAACTTCTTCTGGTTCTTTCACCTCCTCTTTCACAAATTTGTCTAGATCATTCTCTTAGAGGATGAGCATGATTATGTACTTCCATGCTCTAAAGTTTTCAGCCCCTTCAAGCTTTTCATCTAGCTTGGTATTCTTTGTCATCTTTAGAAAACTGAGAACCTCAAATGGAAATAGATAGAAGGATACTTACTTGCAGAAAGCAACTCCTGACACATCTTCTTCCTGAGGTCCTAGGGTTTGGAGTAGAAACCCTAATTTTGCAGCTGGGATCACAGGTGGAGATAAGTACTGGAAAAGATGCACCCTCCTAAGGCAAGGTAAACTGTATCTTGCTTTTTCTGAGATTGATGATGAAACCCTGGAAAACTGAAACCCTAGTTTGTCCCGGTAGCACTAACAAGTCCAAAATTGAAAATTCTTGGAATTCAGTTCTATCACCACAGAAAGATGCGCCCTTCAGAGACGAGTTGGACGAGCCCTCTTTTCTGGTTGATCCATCGAGGGATTTGCTAAGAACAACAAACCCTAGTTGTGCAGTGTCTCCTTTCAGGGTGGCTCTAATACCATGTTGAATTTTCTTTAAAATTGTTTAGATGAGATCTCAAAACAATTAGCCACTAGAATATCACTGAAAGAACAACATGCACAAAAACACAAGAACACAAAGATTTTCCTCGAGGAAACAACAAGGGAGAAAACCCCGCAAAACTTCCTCAGCATAGAACTCAACCAATGCAGTGTAAAACTCAGACAACAGCTGCTCCCTTCTTTCTGGCGCACTACTACTTGTCTCTCTCGCTAAGAACAGCTTGAGTGAGTGAGTACAAATGAAAGGGGGCGCCTCCTATTTATATTCTTCTGTTGACTTGACCTCTAACTTGGTGGGGCCGACTTCACTAGCTATCAGGGCCGACTTGTCCAACTGGACATTACAAATAGCATTTATTATAATGACACTTGGGTACTAATGACCCGACTTACATTCGGAGATTTACATTGATTCTTTCAATGACATTGACAAGACCAAACTCATCACCCGAAGGAGGAATACAATACTACTAGGAATATCTTCCGAAGTTACAACAAATTAACACGCCCTACCTCAAAAGGCCCGTTAACAATGCTTCCATAAGTTTTCTCTTACTATAAAGCTTATACTTTTCCAGCTTTATCATTCAATTGTCTAATATTTCTTGTTTTGCTCTATAATTTCTGGTTTATTGCATCTTAACCTTTGTATATCATGTGTCGTTTTAAGTTACAAGGCTAAATAACACCAGAAGTGGGATCAAAGGCACTTTCTTGAGTCAACAAGCTTCCAACATTCTATAGAATATTTTTTAGGCTACAGACGTTGTTAGCATACATTTTCACCTATGTTGCACTGGTCTTGGGGACGGGGGGACGTAGG
>LPNX011001467.1:275885-292684 GCA_001517045.1 Pseudotsuga menziesii | reverse complement strand
TCCATGAATTTTTATCATAAAACAATGAAACATTGAAACATCAAAACATACATGTTTGCAGCCTTTGATTGAGAAAATTGAGTCATAAAAATGAAAAATCAAAACATGATTGCAGCATGAAATTAAAATATCTGCCATGTAAACTTTATAAAAAAACTGAAAAATTTAAAAACATAAAAATTTCAATTTCAATTTAAAAGTTAAGAGTTATGAATCATTCATGAAACACAAAAAACTAAAGTCTACAAATGTAATCACATAAATATTTTAGTCTTTAAAGTTTAAAACTTGAAATTCATATGCAAAAGGAAGAGTCTATCTTAGCATAAATGAAGGGTAGAGTTTTAAGTTTTTAAATTTTTAAATTTTAATTAAAATTTTAATTTTTTTTAAACTTTTTTTTTAATGTACAGGAAAGGGGACGTGTGGGAGTCCCCAATTGGTCTAGGGACTTCGAGGATGTCCCCCAAAAAGTCCTCTATTTATTGGGGGACGTTTAGGGTACGGTGAAAAAGTCCCCGAGTACCCAATGGAGTCCCCGACCATTTGGGGACGTTTTAGAGGAGTTCCAAAGTCCCCGGAACGCTGGAACGCAGGGAACGGGTGAAATTTTAGGGGGGACAGGTCCCCGTGCAACATAAGTTTTCACCCTTCAGTCAAATTTGATATAGGCGTAAATCAGCAATGAAAAATAGCTAATTCAAGGAATGAATGCCCCAAATCGTCACAAGAAAACCTCCTCTCCGTTCGAGCTAGTGCGTGCCAACCTCAGAGGGGAGTCCCTAGGTATCGAGCTGCTGATCTTGGAACTAATTTTCTGCAACAAACACACAAAAACAGCAGCAAATTAGTTTGGGCAGTGTGTAAACAGCCTGTAACTTCCTTTGAGCGTCTTAAGCTTGTGCTACCCTTCATCAACTTCCAACTTGCACATATGAGTCTCGTGCATAGACATATGTTTATCCTCCGGTCCACATGGTGTTTTGATCAGCCAACAAATTCGTGGGCCAAACCAATGTTTTAAAACTTGGACTCGGACTCGGAAATGAATCAGCCAATTTGAATTTAATGACTTGGTTTCCTCAAAAATACATAAAATATTAAACTTTTAAAGAAAAGCAATATTTTAAAGATTCTAATCCATGATTCCAAAGCATTAGAGACAAAATATTCGCATTAGAGACAAAAAATCCAAAGTTTGCTCATGTATATACCATATAAGAGTGAATATATTAAAATGGCACGAAGGGTACTGTCCAGTACATATACGATATGAAACCAAATACATAATCAATGAGGCCTAAATGGCCTGCAAAGTCTAAAAAACAATGCTATGATACCACTTCATCATACATGTCATTGATCAACATGATCAATCACCAAACTCATCACCATTGCTACAACTAGAAGTAGAAATAAAATCAGGACTAGTAATGGCATAGGCAATAGCATCATCATCTGGCTCAAGCTTGAACACCTTAGGGTCATCTACAACTGCAATAGTAGTATTAGTAGATGAATGCCTAGAAGCACGAAGTTAAGGTTCATCATATAGCTTTAGTTAGATTCTAAGTTACATGAAACAGGGAAATAGGGACACGTTTGAAACATGATTCTTTCAAAATTTTGGAAATGGAGATATATATCAAAGTTGATCCTCCAAGGACATTAGTCAATGACTCTCAACACCCTACAATTTAGATGAAACTTTCTAATCCAATCGTTAAACTAAGGTAGAAAAAGATTCTCATGCTTGATAAGTGATTTTGCTGGAGTGAAGAGTACATTTTTATTAAGGTCATGACAGAGGAGTTCAACAATCAACACCACCAACATCACGGTATATAAAGGGGTTGATGTGCTGCATTAAATGCCAATCCCATGCCCTCGTACATAATAGAATTTGGTGGAAACTTTACAATCCTGAAATCTTGAAAATTGTTAAATTTGTTGAATTTTGAATGGGATCTAAAATTCTACTTTTTGCATATGAAGTCCAATGAGGTTGGAACCACTCTCAAACATCCTGAAACAATTAATGGTAATGTTAAAAATTGAAGTAAGAATAGGAAATTTAGGAATTCAACATCACCATTTAGTATTGCCAAATCTACTGAGTAACTGAATAAAGCAGATTATTTTTCCTGACAACTCGGTCGACTTAGGTCGGGACTTGGCTGAGTTGACGGGTTTGGTACCGAAACGACAAAGTTGGACACCAACTCAGTCGGTTCAATACTAAACCAGTCACCCAATTCGGTTTGAAGGCCGAGTTAGCTCGGTGGAGGGTCAACTTAGTTAACTCGGTCGAGTCCGAGTTGACCAATTTTTAAAACAGTGGATCAAACCAGTGTTACAAATATCATGTCGGCGAATATATCGCCAAGGGTCCAAAAAGAAATTATCGGATTTATCGGCAAAAATGTCGGCAAACATCGGCAATATATCGACAAAATAAAAAATACAAAAATATAAAAAAAATACAAAAAAAAGAAAAAAATCACAGTATAGTTGAAAAAATCGCCAAATATCGCCAAACATCGGCAAATATCGTGATAAAATCGGCAAATATCGCGAGAAAATAGGGAAAATCGCCAAAAAAAATCGGGAAAATATCGGGGCGATATTTGCCGATTTTATCGCCAATGAGTTAACATCACGATATATCGCGATGTTGCCGATATATCGGCGATATTTGTAACACTGGATCAAACACAACGTTGCAATCTACGTTTAATTCAAATGCATTCAAATCGAGGCATCGTCTCCCCTTTCACAATGAACCCACATTCTTTTTAACATGCTCCTATAGACAATTATGCCTGTGCTTTTTCCCATCTATGATTGAAACAATGAAATCGAAACATGTCCATTAGCAAAGCTCCTTCACAGGCTTTGGAATTTGTAATTATCCTCATTTTTGGTATTCTTAGAGTGCTTAAATTCATATGCTCAATAAGCGACGAGGCAAGCTGATTCGGCATGCTCTCGATAGTGTTCCAAGGAATTCACACGTGATATATCTAGCATATGTGGAGTGGCAATTGTTAGATTTTTATCATTTAATCAATATGATCTAGGATCTTATCTGAGAGAATAACATGCACAACAATAATCACAAGAGACAAGAGACACAAAGAATTTTCCTCGGGGAAACCATAAAGGAAAAACCCCGGAACTTCCTCAGAGATCTTCCTATCAATGGCACTGCCTTCCCAATCTGAATCCACATAACCTTCCAAGTTAGTCTTCTAATTCATATCATACTTGAGCCCATACTCAACTGTACCCTTTAGGTACCTCACTGCATGCTTTGCAACCATCAGGTGAACATGTCTCGAATCTGTCAAGAACTGGCTCAATGTGTTCACAGCAAAGCAAATATCTAGTCTCGCATTCGTCAGGTACATCAAGGACCCAATCATTTGACGATACATTGTGGAATCAACAGACTCTGACGAAGAATCACTCAATAGCTTCAGGTTCGATGCCATATGTGTGGCCATGGCCTTGCAGTCCATCATCCCGAATCTCTTGAGGATCTCTATTGCATACTTCCCTTGTCCAAGGGAGATTCCATCCGCACTCTGCCACACCTCCATGCCTAGAAAGTAGTGCATCATACCCAAGTCCTTCATCTCGAACTCAGTAGCAAGTCTCCTTCTTGCAACTTTAATGAGTTCCTCTTTCCCTGTTAGGAACAAGTCATCGGCATGCAACATGAGCATCACTGGTCTTCTGCCTTCAACCTTGAAGCAAAGGTTGGAATATGCTTTACTCTCAATAAAGCCTAGAACCATCAGTAATCTACCCATCCTGTCGTACCATGTCGAACCTCAGGATCTTCTGCAGTCACTCCTTCTAAAGCGAAGCATCATTGTCCCTCTTCCTTTCGTACTCTATGTATTGAAACATTATGTACTGGAGTAACAACTAGCTTCCTCTGCTACTAATCTTTCCTTGCATCCCACGATGTTGTCATCTACTGCATGTTGGATCTTGTAGATCCATATCGAAGACACTACGAACTTCCCTTCAGGTCTCGATACCGCATCCTAGACATCATTCATCTTGAACTGGTGTTCTCCTTCCCTTTCTTCTTGGCTACTTCTTCATAGCTCGAAGGTTCTGCATCAATGATGTCGCTCACCAGTGTCAAATAACTGCATTGTGTCTAAGGCCTCTTTCTTTCTTTGAAAGTATCGTCATATTATTCTTCATCTTGGATTATTTCTCGTGCCCAAGGTGGTCTTCATTTCTCGAGGTGGATCTACTGTCCTCTTCATGTTCTTCTGAAGCTCTTTCTTTTGCCATGGTGTCTTCGACCCAAGAAGCTTCAGGTTTCTCTTCATGTATGCTTATTGGAGTGAATATTAAACTATCGCCACTTGTTCTTCGGAACAAGTCTCATCCTTCATTTCTTGTAGGTGATTGTGCGGGATCTTTCCTACAAGTCAAATGTACCAGTTGTATGGTTAGAAATATTTCATAAGGCATATTCATAATGGAAAATCCTTATGCATAAAGATATAATCATGCAACTATTTTAGCCAATACAACATTCATCCATATCTCACAGAAACTTTCTAGATGCCTTCCATCTCCACCATGACATCATTGAGATTATGCACTAATCCAATATGTCAGCAAAGAGGTTTCATTCTAGATAAGTAGCAATGGAGTGTTGTATAGCACCAAGGACTACTTACCCATCACATGCATATTAGTACTATACTATCATTAATGCAACCATTCAATCATGCATAATAACTAAACAATGTCATATATACAACTAAAAATATAGGAAAAGACAATTCAAATACTTATCTTTATTTGTTTCATGGGTAAACCTCTTCTTGAGCCTTCAGCTTCATCATCTTCTTCATTCATAACATCATCATTTCTTATCCAAATGCTAAGATGGATAAGAGGTTCTTCAAGAATTGAGTCCTTCATATTCCTCATCGCTTGAGGGATCTTTGTGAAAGCTTGATCTTCAATTGCTCCCATCTTTTCTTCTCTTATTATGAGTCGAGCTTCTTCTTGTGTGCATTCTTCCCAGAGTCTGCTAAAGGTAATCACTTCCTTCTGGCACACATTCCTCGAATGAATGAATCTCATGATCCTGAAAGGCCATTCAAGGTGGTTATAACAATATCTTATTCTTCTTCGATTGCTTCGTCATAGCATCGAACACTTCCTTTTGGTGTCTTCAAGGCTGACAGATGAGGGATGAGATGATCTTTAATAAAATCTGCAATGATTCTCTTGGCTCTAGCCTTAGCCTCATCTCCCTCTGGCTCTTAGAACTTCCTTACTAATCTAAGTCAATTTATTCAAGGATCACAGAGTTCCTATACTTCTATACTTGAAAGTTGTCAGTGTCACCAAGCTTGTCATCAAGCTGGTGTGATTAGTCACTTTGAACTGAGAAACTTCAAATGTAAATAGAAAAAGATTAGATCTTACCGATTTGAGGTGTCCGTCCTGGTTCTGGAGCTGGCTGATCTAGGGTTTGTCAGAGAAGCCCTAATTTTCAAAACTTGGAAACTTTCAAATTCGATTGGATAGAAATATGCGCCTCCTCAAGGCGAGCTGAGCAACATACTCATTCTCCCAAAATTGTGATCAGAACTGCAAAATAACTGTTGGCCTAGTTTTCTTCAATTTCTTCTACAGAATTGCCTGATATTGTTTCTGTAGTATCTCCGAAAGTACTGCTCCTCTATGTTTTAAACTTCGCACAGAGGTAGCTTGTCTGTCCGCTTTCCAACACCGCAAGCTTGAGCAGAATTGGTTTCACCAATTAGAACTTATGAGAGTTTTCCCTAGGTGACTTATTTCACGACTATTCAGCATAGCGAACTTGTATAGACTGCCATGTGTCACGGTTTCACCTTTGGGGTCTGAAACTTTTACCACAGAAATTGCAGTCTGTGCCCTATCTAGAACATCTTGCGAAATTTCATTTGGACTTTCATAGCCCGAGATATAGCAATTCTCCCTAGGTGTCCTGTTTAGGGATGAATCCTAGGAGAGGCTGGGACCCTGATTTGGAGGAATCATATCTCCCAGAATATAGTGAATCTGAGGCTGAAATTTTTACACAGTCTACAGCACAAATTTCTCTTTGGTCTGTAAAAATTTCGGCTTATGATCCTTCTCCAATCTCACATTATAGCGAAAGTCCTAGGATTACTAAATTCAGTCTTCTAGGGTTTTTCACGCATGAAACCATAATTTCCATTAGCTACCATTGCAGCTGTACTTCAGCTGTACAGTGAAACTTCTCTGATTCATCTTTAATGAGAACCTAAAATGGAAATACAAAAGATTTAGATCTTACCAATTTGAGATGCCCGAACTGGATCTGGAGCTGATCTTTTGCAGTGTTGATTTTCTGGTCCGGGGTCAAATTAGGGTTTGACTTTCCCAAAGTTTTACCCAACCAAAAATTTCGATCTTGGTCTCTAAATTTCGATTTTGAGGAGAGAAATCCTATGTTGGGCTCACTCAAAAATTCCTCTGCTGTGCAAAGCCCTAATTTCCCGCAGCAATGACAGGTCAAAACTGAAAATGCCCGGAATCAAATTCTGCTTCGACAGAAAGATGCACCCTTCAATGGAGAGTTAACCTAACCTCCTTTTGTTGATGATCTATGGAGAGAGACCCAAAAATTAAGAAGCCCTAGCTTCTGCAGCTGCACAGTGTCTTCTTCTCAGGTTAGCTTTGATACCATGTTAGATTTTTATCATTTAATCAATATGATCTGGGATCTTATCTGAGAGAATAACATGCACAGCAATAATCACAAGAGACAAGAGACACAAAGAATTTTCCTCGGGGAAACCATAAAGGAAAAACCCTGCAACTTCCTCAGAGATAGAATGAGCACCAGTGGCAAAAGTAAAACCCAAAGAAACAAAGAGGATCTTCGACAGTTGTTCTCTTACTTTTGCGAGCTCCTCTTCTCTCACTCATGCGTTGTTGTTGAGTGAGTGTGTGTTTCAAATAGAGAGTCTCACTCTCTATTTATACTAGTTTTCCACTTGACAATTACTCTACAGGGACGACCTCACTAGGAGAGTCTAATAACCCTAATACCCCTCAACTGTGGGGACTATTGCCTCGACTTACAACGGAGGGTTAACCTCAATGACTTTACATGACTTTATTATATTAATGACTCTCCCGATCGGAGGTATAAACATCTTCGTCGGGGTACAATGAAATACAATAAGTGAATACATTACGAAGTTACAAATACATCAACAGCAATTTGCAAATTCAATTTCAATTGTGTTTTGTTTGCTGGTGTCAGATTGACATGATCATCAACAAGCCCCCTTCCTCGAGGTTGACAACTTACAGAAAGTCATCGATCTTGTTGCCCAACCACCAAACTCTCCTTTATTGAACTTGCGGAGATCTTTATGGACTGCGTGGGGTGCCTTGGGGAAGTAGTTGCTTTCTACAAATTTTGTACTTAAAACTCACTGCCTCCTATGGAGTTCAAAGTGTGGGGCTTTGTTCATTTGTACATCTCTTTGGGGCAAGGGCTTTTGCAATACTTTCAAAAAAGTAAATCCAACTATCCCTGTACACTTTCCTTCTGACATCTAAACTCCCCAATCTTTAACTTTCACATGACTGCCATCTTTATTGAGTTTTTATGTTCAAGAACAAAGCAACAATCTCACTTGCACTAAATGCAGCGATTGAACTAGGCTTGCCATTATGATCATATGAATCTGCCGAAAATTCGGAGACAAACTCTTTACTAGGATATTCATAATCGTCTTCAATGTCAATTAGCTCATCGGATTTAGCATTCATATTCTTGTGATTCTTTTTATCTTGTGGTTTTGCAAGCTTTCTATAATTTCCACTCTGTCCTCTAGTAACTTTTGTTACAAAGCTGAAAACGATCGTTGCATGTCAATATCATAGAGTGGTCGGAAGTATGGATGCAGTATTTAATGATAATGAGGAAACTATTGTTTTTTATAATACTGAAAATGAAGAAGGTGCTAAGGATAAAACACGGATTCGTCTAATCTCTGAAAAGCTGAGATCATTTTGACAAGGAGAGGAATTGCTACTTCATCTCCAAAGAGATTTATAGTTTGATTGGTCAATTCCATATCTGCAAGGGCTTTTGTCATTTACAGCTTTGATTCCACCGAACTTTTACAAAGACGATCAATTAGCGTCCCATACTCATTTGCGCCATATTATCATCATTTTCTCAAAGCTCTTCTAGAACTGCTTGTGCTTTTTTGTTGAATCTATGACAGTTCCATTTAGCATAGTTACAAGGAGCAGTATGGCACTTTTCTCTTGATTAAGCTTCATGTAGATAAATACATTTTGTTCAGGCCCATTGTGCAATAGCTCAAAGAGCAACTCAACAGTTGCTTTTGAAATTTTTGCATCAACCCCGTATATGTTATGGTAGTAAAGGTAACAGAACTACAAAGATATATTGAACTTTTGATTTAGATTTTCCTCTTTACAATCTTGGTGTACCATGTTTGGCAAAAAATTCAAAGCATGCAGGTCATTCACCAACAAATAAACATGACCAGCCTGATGTAATCTTGTTGGTCCTTAACACCCCTAGATTGCTACAGAGCAATTTTAGGGGTTAACAGACATGATCTGACATCTTTAAATAACCTAGAGATCTGTCGTTTAGCAGGTAAACGTTCAGTTGGCGAACACTACAAACAACGAATACAATTGGTACTTAGTCCTGTTGTACTTGTACCCTTGGTTGGTGCAATTGGTCGACACCACGGTAACACTTGTTGGTACCCCTTCGAGTAGTACCACATTAGACAACCCCTTCAACTGAATCACTTCCACATACCCTAGGGTATATCGAAAACCCATCTAGGTCACCCGAAACCAGCCAACAGTCGTCTTTTTGCTATAGCGTCACCGAGCACAACACTTGCGAAGCTACTCTCGTGTACCTTGGTAGTCAGGTAATACAGCTAAGGGCATAATTGAGCCTCCTTAGTTAGCATCTTGAGAGATTGGTCTGAGTACTACTGTTGGACCCTACACGTATATAAGAGAGTTATAGCGCACGACAATCCTTTGTCTTCTAACCCTAGAAAACCTAGAAACCTTTATCTCTACGACTTGTTTGTGAAATTTCTTCATTCTATCATAGCAGCAATCGAACTCACTATAGGCATCCATGCAAAATTCCTACATCTTTTAATTTAGTCGGAATTTGGGAATTCAATCAATGCAGTAACATTCAACTAGGAGTAATAGCCGCACCAATGTAAAAATTAAAAGATAATCTAGGGGATATTGGAAACCCTTATTTGTGACCTACCTCATTGGAATCATTGCATTGTGCTGATCGTTTTGGTATATATCTCTCAACCTTTTTGGGGTGCTCCTAGAAACCCTTGTTTGTGACCTACCTCAACAGACTCCCGTTGCATCGTGATGATCAATTTGATATATATCTCTCACAAACTTGTTTTGGTAGACTCAACCCCTATCCCTTTGTTGTTCATACTTTTCGCCTCCCATGGCACACACCCACAACCAGGCCAACATGGAGAATACCGTCCAAAATCCACCCTAAACAAATCCACTTCGCCTCTCAACCTTCAAACCCTAGCCTCTTTACTTATGAAACTCAACCAACGACTAACCACCCAAGACCAAAAGTTGACCAACTAGGACATTTTGCTAACTACTATTGCCCTACATTGCGAATATGCTTCACCATTCGACATTCCAACCCGTGCATTGCTTTCCCAAGATTGACGTACAAATTTGAGCAGTTAATACTTTTCGCCTCCCATGGTACACACCCGCAACCAGGCCAACATGGAGAATACCATCCAAAATCCACCCCAACCAAATCCAAACAAATCCACTTCGCCTCTCAACCTTCAAACCCTGGCCTATTTACTTATGAAACTCGACCAACAACTAACCACCCAAGACCAAAAGATGACTAACTAGGACATTTTGCTAACTACCATTGCCCTACATTGTGAATATGCTCCACCATTCAACATTCCAACCCATGAAGTTGTGGCCACTCAAGACCAAGGCTCTCACTCTCTATTCCTAGAAAACCAACCTCACTTCTTTGAGGATAAAACTTCATTATATTGCTATCCCAAGATTGACGTACAAATTTGATGGTTTTGGCCCCTTTGGGTTGGCTGACCCAAATGGAACATTATTTTTCTCTCCACAACATTTAAGATGATCGTCAAAAGTTGAAAATTGTTGTTTTATATTTATATTTTGCACGATAACAATAGTACCAAAAATCTTATCGTCGTTATGTCCCTTGGAGCTAATTTGTGAAGATCCTTTACGAGCGTTTTAACCATGACACTCACTATTTGGGCAGGATGACCAAATTGTGCCAAACTAGCATTGTTTTGAACTATATGACAACATTTGAGAAGTTGTTCATCCGTAGAAAAGCCCTCTTTGATTCTTTTTTTCAAGAATGTTTCATGAATGGCCTCAAGGAGACACAGTGACCCTCCACTTGGTTAGAAGCCTCTGATAGAGCTTGCAAAGCTAAATTGGTGATTAATGCCCAACCCAAGCGCCCTTCATTTCCCACTCGCAATATGTCTTCCATGGCTCCCCTTTGCCACACCTCCACCAACCCGTCGCTCCAAATCCATAAGTTGACCTTGAATGCCATGGTTGAGCGTCAACAACTAGGCCTTTGATATAATGGTGACGAGAAATATTTCAGATGGCATAAATGCAAAGAACAAAATTTATTCTAGATCGAGGCAAATCCCCCTGTGGCCCTAGAGAACCACACCTTGGATGATCCAGGAGGATCTTAAATGACCAATCAAGGTAGAAGTCTTCAAACAACAAATTAAAGCTTACAGGGTAAAAGAGCTCGTCAATGCTTGTTTCGCGTGAAACAACCTCTGGATGGAGAAGTTATTAAGGTTTGAAATCGCGACAAAAATGTGAAAATGGCAAAAAAATGGCTAATATATGGTTTGAAAAAAATCTTATGAAGCCCATGGGATTCGAACCCAAGACCTCCATATAGTCCAAAGCCTTCACAAAGTTGCGCTAGCTAAGGTTTCCGCTGGTGGTTCTTAATAGCTATATGGTAAAACTTTTATACAAGTTTAATCAAAATCTTGTTTAGAAAAAGGGGCGAGGTTGAGGGCATAGCCCTCAACCCCATGGTCATCACTGAGACCATAGTTTTATAACAGCGCAGAGTACAACCAAGGCACAACGCAACATGGAACAACCAAGTAAAACGTGGAGCCAAGCCAAACAACGAAACCACACCATTGCCACATGCCAAACGATATATATATATCGTATCAAAATCACGCATGGAGGGGAGAGGTCTACGAGTTTGACCCCAAGACCTCAGCCCCAAGGTTCCAACATTTTACCACTAGGCCACGGCCCGTTCGTTAGATGGTGAATGATGGAAACTTGTTAAGAGTTTTCTGGCGGAAATAATAGGGCCCAAAAGGGCGGGTGGCCCTCCGACCCACGCCCCTTAACCACCTTCCAACCACTATAAAAAACCACAAAAAGGCCAAGGTTAGGCACCACGGTTTTTGCACGGATTCCGAGACGGTTTCACATAGTACCCAAGGTGGGTTCAACACGGATACCAAGGTGGTTTTTGCACGGTCCCCAAGTTGGTTTTGGCACCATCCCCAAGGTGGTCTTGCATAGATCCTGAGGCATTTTGGCATAGATCTCGAGGCACTTTGGCACAGTTCCTGAGGTATGTACAGTCGTTAATGGGCATGGATCTCGAGGTGGAATCCGTACTATTTGTCTTTTATGCAGGCAAAGTTTCTCGATTTGCGTGCCAGAGGAGGCCTTAGGCAAAGGTAGTCAAGTTTATACTCATTTTTCTCTAAATTTCGAGAGGATCGCGGTGGTGTTGTCTGTTTTTGTTGGTTTCTGACATAAAACAGAAGTGGTTCCAGAAACCCATTATTGCAAGCTTGAGGACTCTATAATATCGGCCTTCCCATTGGAAGTGGCCCGGTGACGTAGCCAAGGAGGGGTGAGCTCCATTATCAACTCTTTTTATGGTTTTCTTTCTGTTTATTTGCTTATGTGTGTATGTTTCAGCATTTAAATTTCAGTTGTAAAGCCTTTTTATGAGAATTTAACATATAAAGTTCACACGCAATTTTTAATGGTTAAAAAGATCCTGAAGATTTTCAGATCATTGGAAGCTCAACATGAGCCAAAAATAAACGATCAGATGTTGCCCCTCGAAGATGCTCCTCATATGCTAGTTCCTGAGGAGCAACCCCAAATTTCACTCCATGCTTTATCAAGATTTTCCACACCTCATACACTGAAATTGATTGGCTACGTCAAGTACAAAAATTTATCATGTTATTTGACAGTGGCAGTACCCACAATTTCATCCATCGGCATTGGGTTGAAGGCACCCACTGCTATATCCGCCTCGTCTCCAATTTCCAAATTATGATAGCCAATGGGGGTATAATGAAATGTGGTGGTCATTGTGAAAATGTCAAACTCTAAGTGGGGGCCTACCATCTCAAAACACATATGTTTGCTATTAACATGGGTAGTTGCGATATAGTTTTGGGGGACAAATGGAATAGAACCTTAGGTATTGTCACAATGGATTTTATGGCACTCTCTCTTGGATTTACTCAAGTTGGAAGCACATATAACCTCGATGGAATTACACCTAGTTCTCTGGAATATTATCTCATCCCACTACATGGAGAAATTTTTGAAGAAAGGCCACTCTGGTGTCATTGCTCAATTCCACGCCATCCAAGTTATGGAAATGACCGCATCAAATATTCACCCCGACTTGGAACAAGTTCTCTCCTTGTATCAATAGGATTTCGAGACACCCAAGGATTTACCTCCATCCCGTGGGGAACATGAACATGGCATTTCTTTAATTCCAAGTAGTCAACTCCCCAATGTCCACCCTTACCGCCACACTTTTGCACAAAAGAATGAAATTGAAAAAATCATTCAATAATTATTGGCAATCGGTGTTATTCGTCCTAGCATAATCCCTTATTCCTTGCCAACGGTTATGGTCCTTAAAAAGAAAGGAGATTGGCACATGAGTCCTGATTTTCGAGCTCTCAACAAATTAACCATCAACGATAAATTCCCTATTCCTATCATTGATGATCTTTTATACGATTTGCATGGAACCAAATTCTTCACCAAACTTGACCTTCGTTCAGATTACCATCAAATCAAGATGAAAGAGGCAAATATACCCAAAATTGCTTTCTGCAATCATGATAGTCATTATTTGTTCTTGGTCATGGCATTCGGTCTCTGCAATGCACCCTCCACTTTTTAGAGCCTCATGAATAAGTTTTTCCACCCCTTCCTTTGCCATTTTGACTTGGTTTTCTTTTATGATATCTTGGTCTACAACCCCAAATGAGAAAGCCACCTCCAACATGTTGCTCGTACCTTGCAATATTAGAGGACCAATAGTTATTTGTGAAATGCTCAAAATGTGCTTTTGGCGTGAGGTTGAATACCTGGGTCATACTGTGAGTCAAGATGGGGTAAGAGTGGATCCCAAGAAATTGAAAGCTATGCAGAACTAGCCCCACCCCAAAACTCTCAAACGCTTGAGAGGGTTCCTTGGACTTACTGGATACTACCATAAGTTCGTACCCAACTATGGGAAGATTGTAGTTGATGGTCACTGTTATCACACAATGTGTAGCTACCCGCTAAAGGTATCCCATCCGAGACAGTAGGGGTGGGGTAGCTAATCGGTGACACTGCAAGGGCCTCGTCCACTATGGATGAAGGGTAGTTGTCACATCGAACAGGCTCTTATCGCTTTAGATCAATCCGAAGAATGATCAAGGGGGAGACCCTACTAGCCTAAGAGGGCTAACGAACCTACTCAAGACACTCCTAAGAGTAAGCAATGGGTAAGAGAGAGAGAATGAGCGAGGTAGTCTAGATCTAGGAAATAAATGTGGTATAGGAGTTAAAGTAAAGTTGGGGAGACTTGGTGAATTAGGAAAATAGCCCAACTTAATAAAGAAAGTACCACAATGAGTTAAACAAAGTAGATTTAGAAAGATCTAGTCACATACAATAGAAACCTAAAGGACCCACTTAGGATTTTATGCAAAAGTGGATGAAGTGGACCCAAAAGGGTAGATAAGGGCATGGAATGACTAGATCTGGTTGCTCGAAGAATAGATCTGTGAAAATCAAGTGGGTTTAAGCATACCCAAATGATATATCTGAAAAGATCTAGACACACGAACGGAAAACCTAATGGGACCAACCTAGGGTTTATGCAAAAATGGAAATGGCGGACCCAAAAGAGTAGATCGGGGCAAGGAGTGACTAGATCAGGACACTTGAAGGATGGTTCTATGAAAATCAAGCGGGTTCAAGCATAAGCAACTGATAGATCTAAAAATTTGGCAACCCACCCAAAGGGGGCACCCCCACCTAGAGAGACTAGTGCTAGATCTCAGGGCAAATGGAGTTCAATTTACGTGAAAGTCGAGATCTAGGGTCTATTCAACAATCTCCAAGTGGGTTTTGATGGTCGTCATCAAAAACTCACTGAATCTATCAGATCTACAAAACTAGGGTTTGTAAGAAGAGAATTTGGTTGTGACAATTGGATCAAACCCCCCAAAAAATAAAATAAATCCAAACGTACCTGGAATACTTGCTACTAAACTTGTATGACGATGATCTTGCCTCTCCGATCAATTAAGAGTGTTTTCTATGCCTCTCCAAGTGAAATCACTATCTCCTTTTAGATGCCAAGCGCTGCCTCCTCTTGCAAAAGAGATCTACTATGAGAATCGATTTACAAAAGGATAGATGAAAAGACAAAGAAAGATGAATCAAAGAACATCGAGATGGCCGCAAGACACAATAAAAATATTCCCTGAATCAAAGACAACTTGAGAGAACGCTATGGAGCTCAGTCACAATAGCTACCCTACCCAAAACGCTTCATTCACCAGATGGATGACAACCTGCAAAAATATTAGAAATGCATAGATTCGCAAGAAAGCTAGAGAGAATAAGACTTTCCAATCTTCATACAAGACATTCAACAAAGCTTCTAAAAATTTTTTTTTGCAAAATATTTTATTAATCCAAGAGCTTGAGAGCCAAAAGTCTCGTTTACAAATGAGAGAGCATCTCAATATATAGATCTCTCAAGTACATAAAACCTAGATCCAAAAAGATCAAGGGTCAAGATCATAAGATAACATCATCCTAATCTACGGCTAAAATTAGTCAGATACATCTCACATGGATCAGCTCACTAAAAGAAGGGGGTGCATCATTATAAATGCCCAATAAGGGGGTGCACCACATAAAATATGCCTAATGACCAGAAAGTAGCACATGGTGGGGCTAGGAGGTCATGTTATCCTTCACTAGCATGTCCCCATGGCACAATAACAAGGTGTGGTGGCAAATAATATGGAGTGATAAAAATCACCAGGGTATCTTCCTCAAAATACATCAAAACACCCTCAAATTGCATAAATTAAGGATGTGTGGACCCAAAGTGAAGTGAAGCTGATGCCGAATGATGAAGGTGACCCAAACACTGTGTCTCAGACCAATTCCATGCCATTCCTTTACCTCAATTGCCCAAATCGATTTCCTCATTAGCCATTTTATCACTAAATTGCTGCCTTGGGAACATAAAACTGTCAGAATCTCATCCGAGAAGCATCTACACAAAAAATGACTAAACAGATGTGTCTGGCACCCCTGGTATATGCTACAATCGAATGGTTGTACCCCAAGGATCCACTCTAGCGCCCTAGGAGATCTCACCCATAACTGCACTGTGTTTTATTTTTAATTTCCAAGGGCTAATATGCTGCAAAATGACTGAAATACCCATATCTCTCCTGCCACTACTCAAAACTAAAAACCAATTGCACCAATGGACTCAAAATGTTCAAATCAACTAGGAATGAGCACTCACACCCAATATATCCATCACAAATGTACATCAAAGACCCCATCAATGTCAGAACCATAATAATAATAAAGCGTGTAAATGCTAATAATCATAAAAATAATACAAGCCAGCATAGCAAATCACCATTTGAAGCATGAATATGTCTAATGGACACTTGTAGACCATAAATAATCATCATCCATAACCATCGATCTATAACTCATCTTGGACCCTGTTCCTGGCTTGGTCAACACTGGGTTGACCAAGTCAAGACTGATCAAATGATGACCCAAGTGCTAAACTCCGTTATTGCAAATTGCAAAATGGACATGCATACTCAATTATCTATGCTAGCAGTGACACTCTAGTACAATTAGATTATGTTGGCAAGTATAAGCACAATACATATATAATAATCTAAATCAATATGATTAGTTGCTTTAAACAAGAACCTCCAGTGTATACTCATTTATAGATTTATCCCTTTTGCTAGTTAAGGGTGAAGGGACATAAAACCAGGTAAGGCCAAAGGGATGACTCGATAACTTAACACTGTAAGCACCTAGGCTAAAGGACAAGGGGATCCACACAACACATAAGTCAAACTAGGTGAACAATAAGAGAATTGCAGTGTCTCACAAATGGGTGGAATGATGAAAAGTCTCCACTAGACTCTAGATAAGCAACCTTTTTATTATTTATTTGCACAACTGTTGATTTTTCTGAGCAGCATCGAGAGCCATTTGTTATCACATATATAGTAACTAGGCTACCATATTCTATTTTTTAGATACAATACATTTTTCAA
>LPNX011001467.1:90834-275158 GCA_001517045.1 Pseudotsuga menziesii | reverse complement strand
ATCAAGCTAGTGAGTATTAGGTTTTGCAAGTGCTCTTGGTAGATTTTAAAAGTTTTTGATAGTGGTCTTGCTTAGAGTGTCAACAAAAATTTGTCAAAGCTGAGAGACTCTTCTAAGTTCCCTCCGTTGAAGACATGTCGGGTCCGCCCAGTATCCCAGGCTGGTATCGCCAAGATTGACCAGCGAGCCGAGAATCTAAGATAGCGCGAGGTTCCGGCGCCTCTACTAGGAAGTACTTTGGAAGAATCCCTACAGCGTCGGTGCGTTGGTTACAGGTGTTTAAGTATTATTAAATTACTCTTGTAGGGTTTAAAGATCCAGTGCTATTTCTAGGTATTCCGATTTGGGATTGGTCAGAGCATACTCCGACAAGGAGGGGAGGGAGTTAATTAATTAAAAGAGGCGTGTGTTGAAGGTTTTATTAAGTTGATTAATTAAGACTCTCGGACAGAGAGCGCTCTTAACCCTGTCTTATGACAGTGGTTCAAGAGACTTAGCTAATCTAGATGAGACTAATGCAGGGATTATGCAAACCTAGGATGCTCTCCGATAGAGAGTGCTCTTGACTTGTGTTTTTGCAAGTTCAAGAGTCTTACTTAAGAGTTAATTGATTAAATAATGTGAATAAAAATCAAAGATGACTTATTAAACTCTCCGACAGAGAGCACTCTTGATCCACCTTATGGTGTGATTCAAGAGATTTAAGCAGTTGATTTACTTAGAAAGATAAACAATTCAAAAGAGTAATCAAATTAATTAATGAATTAGAAGTGATGGATTAACAATTAATATTCTAAGTATAAGATGCAAATGATGATGAAAACAATCGCGTCTAATCTAAGCATGTAAAAGATGGACGCAACACAATCCTCCCCAAATGGGGGAGAATGGGAGTGGGGACTTAAAAACCCCACTCAAACAAAAGATGCTTTATTAAAATTATACAAATTGCCTTTAGGAATTTAATCCTTAANACTATTATACTCTCCCATGTCAGGACTGAGTCTCAGGACACTCAGATTCGAGGACTGATGTAGCCATTTAGTCATTTGCAGAACAGTTAGTGATGCCCATATTGGTGTTAGTGTTTTCTCATTGGACAGATGATGGTTCAGATGGATTATTTGCATGGTTATGACTCGGCCTTTATTATATTGTGTTATGGTTATCATTGCTCTTATACTTATCTTTGTGACATATACTAGCATTTAGTGTCACGATCTGGCGGTCATANAGAAAGAGGGAAGGCAAAGAGGAAGTCAAAAACAAGAAAATGGAGGAATAGGACAGCGAACTAAGAAGCTAAGGGATGAACAAAATTGAAGAAAACGGGACAGTGANTTATGTATTGATGTCCCTACTTAGACTTGGAAGTTCCTGATCTATACTCATTGGTTTTACCCTCCCTAGGGAGAATAGAGGTAGTCATTCCCACCATACTATGGCTTGCTAGTGTTGGCTTTGTTGTCCGCCGATTGCACACCAGCAGCAGAAATCTTCCGAAAGTTGTCTCCTCAATTGAGAAAGNGGCTGTCATAAAAAGTGCAAAACGGGACAGCGAACAATGAAATAAGTGGCTGTCATAAAAAGTGCAAAACGGGACAGCGAACCATGAAATAAGTGGCTGCCATAAAAAGTGCAAAATGGGACAGCGAACCATGAAATAAGTGGCTGTCATAAAAAGGGCAAAACGAGACAGCGAACAAAAAGTAAAAGAAATGACCAAAAACAAGGTTAAAGGAAGCCCAAAAACTAGGGCAAAAAGAGGAAAACAAGGAAAGAAAGCTAGGGCACACTAGGGCTGTCCAAAATGGAAAAAAGGGATGGTAAAAGAGAGAAAAAACGGGGCAGCGATGAAGAAAAAGTGAGAAAAGGCAAACAAGTCAAGGAGGAAAGGGGCTAGCAAGCAAGGAAACAAAAGAAGTCAAGGAACAAAGGGAGAACTAGAGGAAGAAAGTTCGGTAACCAAGAAAGTGTTTAAATTTATGAAAGACTTTGAGATGGAACTTTGGAGGAAGATCTCCTTGTTTTTTCCTCTTGGAAAAAGCCAAACTCTTTGTAGGTCCTGAAAGTCAACAATGCTAGAAGGTTCTTATGATGATGGAGATGAGTTTGATGCAGCTGAGCTCGCACCCTTCTCCAAATGGCGAGATCTGTAAAGACAATCCAACTTGATACCCAATGAGATTAAACAATAAAAACTAGTATGCTAGGAATATGCAAATCAAGATCAATACTTCATATAACTGAATATTTGTACCCATCTAGATTATGATAAACTTTGCATAATAAACCAACTTGACAGCAGCAAATGGTAAATCTTATGTTCTAATAATAGACTTCTAAAGCTAGTTGTTTGATTCAACACATAAATAACAAATTGAAAGCATGAAAAGAGATCACCTCATACAACACATCCACCAATGAAGAGACAATCCTATAGACCTCCAAAGTCGAAAAGCTTTATTCAATAATATAATGATTACAATTTTTGCAGAGTTTCTATGCCCAAAATTCCATGATAATAGAGCTGAAAGAGCCTCTATTTAACAAATGAGGGAGTGCTAAAACCCTAAAACCAAAAAACCAACCCTAACCAGCTTAGCCACCTAACAAGAACCCAGACCTAAACCAGAGAACCGGGAGTGAGGGGAGGCCTCCACCCAGGCAAGGCGCCCCCACTCCAAACCTGTGCACTGAAAACAAGCCAAGGATGAGGCCACACGTGTGAGTCTGGATGTAGGTAAACTCATCCTTTAGGTCTGGCAGGAGCCTGAGCTAGGTTTGGGAAGCCCACTGATGGTGTAAGCTTCAGTCTTCACCTCGATCAAATCACCGGACCAATGAGAGCTCTCCATCTTATCTTAAGCTGGAAATGACATGTCTGATAACTGATAATAAATTAATTGCTCTCTTAATGATGACTGAAGCTGAGTTATGATAACTCTAATCATCATAAGTGTTCCATGAGATGTCATTTAGCCTTTTATTTTACTGAATTTGGATTAATTTGAAGAGTGTTAGTTTTCTCCAAAATAATCATTTTTTTAATAAAAATCATTTTTTACTAAAAATCATTATTTTACTCAAAACTGACTTTTTTGAGTAAAAAAGCATTATGTGTCCGATTGTTGATCTGAAAGTTGGCTCTGACTGGTTGGTTGATCAAGAATGACTTTTGACTTAAGGTTAGAGCCTTCAATCACTGAATTCTGAGTCTGGATCACGAACGGGTTTTTTCCATTTAATTTATGGAAAAATTAACCCAAAAAACTTAGGAAAAGTAATTAAAAATTTTAAAAATAATTTTTCACTATTCGAAAAAGATTTTTTCAAAAAAAATTTATGTGTCCAGATGACTTAGGACATGACTATGATCTATCTAAATAATGTCTAGTAGGCTTATAACACTCAGTTGGGCTCTAATAACCCCCCAAGGCCCAGAATTCAACATTGGGCATTCCAGCTTTGGAGGAAGCGGGAGAAAACCTCGTCAATTATACTCGGCTAAAGGCAAAAAAGCATAATTGTCAGGGGCAAAAAACTCCTTGGAATACCCTGTTTGAGATTCTATGTCCCAGGAGACCGAACCACTCAAAAATATCCTACTAGCACATTTTATTACAAACCCCGTGGGGCCATGGTCAAAATTATTCAAATAAAAAAGTGACTAGCCAATATTGGCTAGACAAGCAAACGGATCGACTGATACACTGGAATCAGACTTTGAACAAATCTGTCAACCGGCGGCTCCTCAGGTAACCCAACTTATGGTAAAAAATGTTGGATAACAGGCTTCATTGATTCATTGTCTCCACCCATCCATTTCCTCCCAGTTTTGTTTTAACCCGGCTTACTACTTAACTTGTGGCATGGAGGACCTTTCCTCGCTAGAACCTTTGTTGGACAAACCTCCAAGTTTATATTGTGTCTCGGCTCTGAGTTGGTGACAGAACTTGCCTTCGGTGACTTGGATTGTATGCCTAAATCATTCTGGTCGGTTGTCCCGATGTTTGGCACTGTGCAGAAATCCCCTTGGTCACTTGAGATGTGTTGGCTAAAATTGAAAGCTCATGTACTACTTGTATTGGAAATGTTTATATATACGCCCATGAAAATTGTAAATTCTAAAATGTCTTTCTTAACATATGTGAACAAAAGGGCAAGAGCAATGAAATGCTAAAATGCCCCGTGAAAGGTATAAGAAAAGGTCCCAAAAGCAATGGTTAAATATATGCTATATCCAAATATTGCTGACCTTATAAATGTGAATATGTCCTGGATGAAAGTTGCAGTTAGTTGTGCTTTTAAGCACTAATGAAGTCCCCAAAAGGTCATATAGGCCAAAAAGGCCATGGAAATAAAATTGATGGTCCTAATGAACTTGGATCAAACTTGATGTAGACATGATGCCTAAGTTGAATAAGTACTCTCTGAACAACTCAACCATTTGTGAGGCACTGCCATTCCCTATGTTGTGGTTTGTTCGGCATGTGGTTATAGTGAGTATTCTCTTTCCATATCCAAAGTGTCATGATGTTAAGTTGGTAGTCATCATTTTCCCTAGCCTTGTCAATTTCAGCCTTCACCCTTCACTAGCAAATTGACTACAACTATGAAGTGAGTATAGTCCTGAAAGTCTGGTCTGAGTAATAATAAATAAAACCTTATATATGTATTTTATTGATGTACCGTCAGTGAGTTGACTACTACTTGTTATGATTGTTACCTAAATGATTTGTAGAGCATGTCTTAGTCTTGTAACACTTGCAGCAAATGGATGATAGTCTGAGTTATATTATTGGTATCTAGTCATTTACAGGTGATTATATTGTCTATTGGATATTGTTGATGATCAGGCAGAGACCTAGAAAGGATATGAGTATGCACCCTAAATGGATTTGGACTCTCCGAGTCTAGTGAGATAGCTTATTTTCAGTTTCGAGCACTTGCAGAGATGATCAGGCTCATTTTACCCTTTTGATGCAATTTTGCTTCACTAGATGATGTGTCTGAGCAGGAAGATGTTTTTATTGGATCTCTCATGGCGTTGTGTGGGGCAAAAGGGATGCATCCACTTGATCGTACCATAGTACCCCCATCCTAGAGAGCCTGGTGGGCTTAGTTTGACAACGCAAGCACCCTAGGAGGTTGTTTTGGCAGGTTCACGTTTCTCAAGGCAGATTAAAAAATGATTACATGGCTATTGAAGAAATCGATTTGGGCTACTGAGGCAATGAAATGACATGGGATGAGTCATGATAATGAGTGTGATGTCCTCCGCACCTTCTCCAGCAATTGCAGCACCTGATTAGGCCCACCCCTATTTTTGGGGCATTTTTATATTATTTTCTGGAGCTTTTGGGAGGCTCACGATTTCCTCAAGGAGGCACAAAGTCAAAAATTTTAAATATTATATTATATTATTGTGCCATGGGGACACCCATAGGGGGTTAGTTAACACTCCATGGACCCACCATGTGCTTCATTTATTATTTGTTGAGTGGGGTACCCTCTTTTTGGGTGATCTAGTCCACTTTGGTACTTTATGGTTATATTGATCCATGTATTGTATGTTGAGCTCATCTCAACCATTGATTAGAACATTTATATCTTTTAATATTAGCCACTCGTTTTGAAAGTGGTTAGGATTTTGGTTCTCTCGTTCCTATTTAAAGAAGAGCTTCTCATTTGTAAGGGGTCTTTGGCTCTTGGATCTGATTAATAGAAAAACTTTCTTGTGGATATTTTTTGGATCTCCTTTGCATCTGGTGTTCTTAGATGGTGATTGGAAAGTCTTTTGCTTCCTCGCATTCGGAAAATTTGTGTGAGATCTATATTTTTTTGGGATCATTGTCTTTTCTACAGGAGGGCAACTTCATCTTGGGCATTTTTGCAAGGGGACCTCAACTCGCTTGGACTGATTTCTCCTATGATAGGGGGTTTTCATTAGTTTCATTGTGATCTATGATTTCATCTTATTACTTTTTTGTAGATCTTGCTTTTCTTTCATGATACGGCAAATATGATATTGTTGACGTTTGCTTGTGCAGGAGAGAGGACGCATTGATCACTTGGAGCAAAACGTTGGGCTTAGAAATCACACAGGTCTTCTCAAATTGATCGGAATAGCAGAGATCATCACCTTCAAGGCATCTACAAGGATTTCCAGGTAAGATCTACAAGTTAGTTCATTTCTTCCGGATCTCAATCCATTGACACATGCTTTTCTTCAATTAACTGAAAATTCCATAAATAATAAAAAACCAAAAAATACTAAAAAATAAACCGCTCAATCTCTGGACAAACCACTGCTGGGTTTTGTAGATTGGGCCTCCCTCTCACCAATTCACACCTAACGCTAAGCTAATTCTTCCCGATTTTCCCTAGATCTGAGAAACTGCCTTCTCAAACTTTGGCGCCCCTCACTGAATTTTTGACTTTTTCCGAGATCTGGTTTTTTCGAGAAAATAACAACTTGGGTTTGTAGATCGGGTCCTCCTCACTCCAAATCACCTCCAACACTGAGCTAGATGTTGACTGGTGGCCCTAGATCTGAGAAACTCTCTTTCTTGACCCTAGTGTTTTTCATCATTTTTCTAACTTTTTCCCAGATCTGATTTTTTCGGCATTTTTCCAACTTGGGTTTGTAGATCAAGTCATCCCCATCCCATTTCCCCTCCAACGCTGCACTGATGGACTCCATATTTTCCTAGATCTGAGGATCTGCCTCTCCAAACCCTAGCGCTAGCCACCTTACTGCTAGTTTCCCCTGTAGACTGAATTTTTCGGCAAAATAATTTCGTAGATCCATAGATCAGGGCATTTCCCAAGTGGGTCCACTCCAACGGTGGGCAGATATTGACTCCATTACCCTAGGTCCAAAAGGCACTTATTTCCAACCCTAGCGCTAGCCCCTCTTTGGCCTCTTTTCCTTGCAATCTGATCTTTCCCCGATGACTCGAGAACTTTGATACTGTCACATCTATCATCGAGTCTATCCATTGGTACTAGATAGCCCCAATCCTGTCCTTGACCAACCTGCATTGGTCATGTTTCCCAAGGCAACGGACATCCTCACTTGTTGCTAGTACCTCAACCCCAGATCTAGTTTTCACCTTATAGGTCATCTATGTCCCGCTTTGGATCGAACCTCATACTTCCTAAGCCCTGATCCAAAGCCTTGGCTCACCTCGTGACATAATCCATAGATCTAGGGTTCCATTTACCTTACACCTTACGTACCTCAAAGTCCATTTGATCTGATCTAGTGTCTAGGTTTGATCTCTCCTGTCGGGGGTAGATCTGGGTCTCCCCCTTTGTTGTCTTGGGCTAAGACACATAAAGTGAAGGCTGCCTTGATTGGCATGACAACCATCCATTTGGGGGTCTGGGCAGTCTTGGCTCCACCTCCCTAGTTGCTTGTCCCTCTACCATCCATCCTGGATCCACCCCACATAGGCAACTACAAGGTTGGTGATAACACCATTCTCTTAGGAGAATGGAGAACACCTAATCCAGGACCAAGGTGTTGAATCAGTCTAGCATTGGGGGACTCAACCTAGAGTTGAGTGACCATTCTATTAAATGGGGATATCTTGTTCGAGACCAAGATATAGAACCAGTCCAGCACTAGGGGACTCAACCTTGAGTTGAGTGACCATTCTGTTGAATGGTGACATCTGGTCCAGGACCAGGATGTGGAACCAGTCTAGCACTGGAAGACTCAACCTAGAGTTGAGTGACTATTCTATTGAATGGTGATGTCTGGTCCAGGACCAAGATATAGAACCAGTGCAGCACTGGGGGACTCAACCTTGAGTTGAGTGACCATTCTGTTGAATGGTGACCTTTGGTCCGGGTCCAGGATGTGGAACCAATCTAGCACTGGGGGACTCATCCTAGAGCTGAGTGGCCATTCTTTGAACGGAGGCACCTGGTCAGTTACCAGGAATTTACCTAGTCCGGGACTAGGGACTCAGCCCAGGGCTGAGGGTCATTCTTTGGGAGAATGGAGGCGCTTGGTCTGTTACCAAGTATTTGACCTTGTGTCAAATTATGCAGCATATGGTTGAGGCACCTGGTCTGTTACCATGAAGACACTATGAGCCCTAGACCGGGTCTAGGAAGGTGCGACACCCTTACCCTCGATCAGTGGGCTTTGTGATCTTCTCCAAGGCTTAGCTACCCTTGGTTAAGACACCTTAGTATCCGATCTTAGTGTCCAACAGAGTGTGAGATAAAAGCATTAGTAATTCTCTCTGTTTATGATGATGTACTTTGAGTGGGGATGATGGACCACCTTGACCACTTGATTCGACCATAGGGCACTTGAAGAAGGCTAAAGCAAAAGTCTAAAATAAATAAGGACCCGTAGTACCACTAAGGTGTCAAAGTGAAGTGCAAAAAGACCTTTAGTACCACTAAAGGAAAAAGTCAAAGTGATAAAAGAATAAAATATTAATATTTTGTTCTTTTGAGTTTTGGTCCACTTACAGGTGATTCAAAGGCTATAATAGAAGATCACTCGATTTCATTATTACACACACTTTGCTCTCACAGAGGAAGCTACTCTAACAGAAGAATTCGTTGTCATTTGAAGAGGAGGTTTGGTGGTTTTTCCCTAGCATGGATAAGTCTAGCTAGGGCATCCACACTTGTTCAGAAAACCCTAAGCTAGGGTTTGGGATGATCTCTTGCAGCACCCTTTTACCTTCTTCATCAACTAGGGTTTAACCCTAGGCTTCTACTCTCCTCACGGCAGCCTGCTATTCTCCTCACGGGCAGGCTATATACTCATCCAAGCAATCTTGGTTTTACTCACGAGTTGGCTGTGAGAGCTCCGAGCAGCTCCCTATCATGTCCGACAGTCTCTTTCTTCTACACGGCAGACCCTAGAAGAGCTAGGGATGCCTACTGGTACCCTCGGGAAGCACCCAGCAGGCCCCAACAGGCCACGGGTTGCCTGTTGGTGCCTCTGGGCATACCCAACACCCACAGCAGGCCATGGGCAAGCTCCTATAGCAGCAGCAGGATAGCTCGACAGACCTCGGGCAGCAGCAGAGGAGCCTCGTGAGGCTCCGACAGCTTCAGCAGATGCCCATCAAATCTCGGCCGAGAGAGAGAAGCCCGAGCAGGGCAGAAAAGGCCACGGGCAGGCAGAAGAGGGCCTGGGAAGCAGCAGAACTAGCTTGAGCAGGCTAAGCAGGGTTCGGGTAGCAGGGCAGTCAACTCAGGCAGGTTTGACAGGTTTTCAGGCAGCAGGAAATAAGGTCTGGAAAGGCTTGGGCAGCCTAGCGGCAGATCCGGGCAGGCATACAAGGTCATGGGAAGCCAATTCGGGAAGCTTGGTTTTCTGGGCAGGAGAGAGAAAGTTAGGGCATCAAGCCCTAATTTGATAAAATCCTTAATTTGGCATTTCTGTGTAAAATTATCTCCCGTGTAATTTTGGATCTATGGAACAAACCCATTAGGGTTTGATAATTCATTGAAGAACTCAGTGATCTCATTTACGAGATGAATTACTAATGCTTTTGGGATTTTTGTCCTTTAAAGGTTTCCCCAATGAAAAACTCGTGTTCAGTGTGTTCATCTGTTGATGTGATTTACTGCACATGTCATTTGTTGTATGTTAATATGCAAATTCTAAAAGTATTCATGCTAGTGCTAAAAACTTAACAACAACATTATTACACTGGTTAACCTCTAAAGGCAAGTGCCCTAGTAAGCCTTTTGGGCTTCCAAAAAATGAGAAATACATAACCTTCTGGGGCCAGTCTCTCCTTGTTTCACTGTGGGGGAAAATGAGTCGTACATTATACAAAAAATGAGTGCTCGTCCTCTAGCCATCAACTTTATTTCTTATTACTAACTTGCCAGCCTCCAAAAGCAGATACCCTGGAAAGCCTTCTGGGCTTCCAAAAAATGACTAAGACTCAGCCTTGAGGGGCTTGCCTCACCTTGATACCCTATGGGGATAAATGAGCCTTACACCATACAATGGATGAGAGCTCATCTCTTGGAAACTGACTAATTTTATTTTTATTTGCAGAAGTGTCTAAAGACACTTTTATTTTGTTGGCAGGGCATCCATTTAGAATAACATTAAGCTTTGATGCCTTAGTGTCTAAAAACAGTTATTTGGTAGGACTACTTGTTCAAGACCTAGAGGTAGACATTCCCTGTGATAAACATCACATAGACCAACACTGAGACACAATTTATACATGGAGACCTATTCCAACATAGAGGTAAAGGCGGGGAAAATCCGAGATGTCACTAGTCATCAATGACAAGGGGGGAGATTGTTGACAAGGTGGTGAAGGCCTTGGTTGCATTGGTCTTAAGGTCAAGACACCTTTTGTTTTGGTCTTGGTACCACTCATGTTGGGTGTAGTGATCTTGGTGCCCTTTGTCGAGCCCTGGATGTTTTGTGATGGTCAGAGTCAAAGTCCAAGTCCAAGTTGGAAGCCCTTGGAGGCCTTAATTCCCCTTACTCCCCCTTTAATCAACAATCTCCCCCTTTTTCATTGATGACAACACCTATACTCCCCCTAAGAACATGCTCCCCTTATTCACAACTTCTCTCCCCCTTTGGCATCAATGGCAAATGGTACTATCTTTGACAATGTTGCCCCCCCCTCAGAGTAAGCTATCTTGGTCACTGCTGCTTGAAGAAGAATCAACTTAGTGTGAAGATGGAAGGACCCTCAATTTTTTACTAAGGTACTCAAAAGCATCTCTAGGAAGTGGCTTGGTGAATATATCTACTATTGGTTCTTTTGTCCCAATATATTCCAACTTGATGTTCTTTGTTGTGACATGTTCCCAAAGAAAGTGATATTTGACAGGAATATGCTTTGTCTTGGAGTGTATTACTGGATTCTTGGAGATACTGATGGCACTTGTGTTGTCACATAGAATTGAAATTGGCTCATCATATGTTACTTGTATGTCTTGCAGGTTTTGTTTCATCTAGAGAATCTGAGTGCAACATGTTGGTGCTACTATATATTTTGCTTCTGTTGTTGATAAGGATACTGAGGATTGCTTTTTACTAGACCATGATACCAAACAATTGCCTAAGAAAAATGCTACACCACTTGTGCTTCTTCTATCATCCACACATCCTGCCCAATCTGCAGCTGAGTAAGCTAATAAGACCAACTCATTTCTTTTTGGGTAGCATAATTCAAATTCCATAGTTCCTTTAAGGTACCTGAGAATTATTTTGACTGCAACAACATGAGTTTCCTTAGGAGACGCTTGAAATCTTGCATCCTATCCAACAGCTTGCATCACATCTAGCCCTGAAGCTGTTACATATAGTAGGCTTCCAATCATTGATCTGTAGAGTTTTTGATCCACTACATTTGATTCATCGCCTTTGCTTAACTTACAACTAGTAGTCATAGGAGTGCTCACAGGTTTACAATCTTCCATCTTAAACCTCTTCAACATTTCCTTAATGTACTTCGTCTGAGAGATAAAAATGCCATCTTCACGTTGCGACATCTGAAGACCAAAGAAGAAAGTAGGTCACCAAGTAGAGACATTTCAAATTCATTCTGCATATCCTTGGCAAATTATTGACTAAGGGTATCATCATCACTACCAAAGATAATATTATCAACATACACTTCAATATTAGTATGTTGTCATGGTCAGTCCTGATATACATATTGTTGTCTGCATTTCCCCTTTTGAAGCCTTATTTCTGCAAGTAACTATCCAATCTGGAGTACCAAGCTCTAGGAGCTTATTTTAAACCATATAGATCCCTTTTTAGTCTGCACACATAGTCCTTGTTTGCTGATAGCCGGAATGCTTCTAGTTGTTCAATGTAGGATTCTTCTAGTTTTCCATTCAAAAAGGTTGATTTGACATCCATCTGATACACCTTGATGTTTTTTGCACAAGCATAGGCCAATATCATTCTTATAGCTTCCATTCTGGCTACTGGAGCAAATGTTTCTTCAAAATCTATCCCTTCAATTTGAGCATATCCTTTGCAGACCAATCTTGCCTTGTTTCTGATTACCTGTCCATCTTCATTCAACTTATTTCTGAAAACCCATTTTGTGCCAATCATATTTTGTGCTTGGGTTTAGGAACAAGTTCCCATGTTTCATTTTCTCGATTTGATCGAGTTCCTCTTCTATAGCTTTAATCCAGTATTGGTTTGTTCTGGCTTCTTCAAAACTTGTTGGTTCAATTGTAGACAATAATGATAGATGTACCTGTTCTGTTCTTTGAGCTGATTTCCTTCTTTTCCTGGTTTATATTCCGTCATTTTTATCACCAATGATCCTAAGTTGCCAGGAAACTTGGGTACGGGGACGAGGATGCCACTTTTTGAAACAGGGGACTTAGGTACGTCAGGGGTACTGTATATATCATAATAATAATAATAAATTAAATCAATTTAGTTTTCACTACTATTCAATTTCAATAACTAACAAGTACAATTAACATGCACATTGCTTCTAAGTTCATAAATCATTGATATAAAGTGGGAACTACATGTGAACCTTATGTATAAACTTGACAATAGTTGATGGAGCTTTTGGTTTTTCAAAATTCGAAATATGCACATGCATAGAAACATCTACACAAATGTCAACAAAGTAGGTTTTCTATCATTCATGAAGGAGAAAAAATACAGTCTGTGCAACAACATTGGAACAACTTGCACAAAGGATCAATAATAAACACAAACTATGCGAAGAAAAATCAAATGACAAGATCCAGAGTCATGAAAGAATAAGGCAATATTCCAAAAGAAACAGTCTAAGAATAGATACCATCTCCTCCAAGCTAGATAGTCCCATGCCATTAACTTAAAAACACAAACCTTGTAAGTCTAAGACAACCTAAGCTTGTCTTGCCTCTCCTTTGCATGTATCCTCTCCTTTGCGCAGCAAGCTCTCCTCTCGCGGGCTCCAACAAAAGTCAAGACTCGACTTTTGTTGGGAGAATTGGACAGGCCCACATGGTCTTAAGAAAGTAGGGGGACCCACACCTACCTCGTCCCTCTTCATAAAGGTAATTTTTTTATAAAAAATACATATATTTTTTAATTTTCACATACTGGAGTTTCCCCAAAGTCCCCAAAATGAGCAAAGTTTCTTGTTTTTGGGCCAAAGGTACCCGAAACTTGGGGACTTCAGCAAGGACTTCAGGGGACGTTTATGAAGTACCCGACCCGGTTTCCGGGACTTGGGGACGGTTTCCGAGACGGGGACCCAAACCCAACCCCTGGGGACAGGTACCCCTACAACATAGTAATAATTCCGATGGATGATTCCTTTGGTACCAATTCTTAGGAGTCTGTTGTTCCTCTCGTTCTTCTTGTGCTATGTCTGGTTGTTCCTCTTCAGGTTCTTCCAAGTCTTCTTCTTCTAAATCATCAAGGTCATTTGGATCATCTCTGTCTGTTGGCAAGCTTGATTCATCTATTTTTACATTGATGTTTTCGAAAACTTTATTTAGCCTCAGGTTGCAGCATTTGTAGGACTTCTTTTTGGATGAGTATCCAACGAATATGCCCTCATCCACACAAGATTCAAATTTTTTGATCTTATCATCTCTTTTGATGTAGCACCTACTCCCAAACACTCTGAAGTGTTGAACATTGGTTGTTCTTCCTGTCCACAACTCATACAGAGTTTTGTCACTGTTGCTTCTGAGTAATCCTCTGTTCAGGATGTGAATTGTTGTATGAACTGCATGTCCCCAAAACTTATCATTCAACTTGGATTCATTCAACATGGTTCTGGCCATTTTGAATATTGTTCTATTCTTTCTTTCGGTAACTCCATTTTGTTGTGGTGTTCCTGCTACTGAGCACTGTCTCTTGATTCCATGTTCTTGACAATATTTGTTGAATTCATTTGATGTGAATTCTCCACCATTATCGGATCTGAGATACTTGATTCATGAACCTGTTTCATTTTCAACATGTTCCTTGAAGACATTGAAACAATCAAATGCTTCTGATTTCCTATTAAGCAGACAAACCCAAGTCATTCTAGAGTAGTCATCAATCAATAACATAAAATACTCTTCACCTTCCAATCCTTTGCTTCTGGTTGGTCCACATAGATTAGTGTGGATGAACTCTAGAAATTTTGTAGAAGAATGCTCTTTCATTTTAAAGTTAGCTTTGGTCTGCTTTCCATTCCGGCAATGTTTACACATAGAATTAGAGGGCTTTGTTATTTCTGGCATATTAATCACAGCTTGTTTTCTGTTGATTCTGATCAGATTGTCAAAGTGTATAGGTCTCATTCTTTTGTGCCAAAGCCAACTCTCGTCTTCCTTTCCCAAATGACATTTTTCGTTCTTGATCTTATCTAGAATATAGATATTATTAGGTGTCCAGGTAGCAGTAGCCACTAACTTCCCTGATCCTTCTTTTCTTATTTTGCAGTCTTTTGAGGTAAACACCAATTGATGCCCTTGGTCACACATCTGGCTGACACTTTACAAATTATGATTCATATTATCCACAAGTAGAACATTTTCAGCTGTGGTATCCCTGTATCCAAGATTTACTGAACCCTTTCCAATAACTTTAGTTGAATCATTATTTCCAAAAGAGACGGAGCCTTTATCCCTTTTTAGAGTTTATACTTTTGTCACCTCTCATCTTCCTTAAGCAACCACTGTCAACAAACCACTGACTATTGTTGTTTTGAGCTTGAAGAGCATTTCCACATTCATGTATGTTCAAACTGTCTTGGCTTTTTACCCATACCTTTTTCTGTTCTTGCTGAGTACCTGAAGAGACTATCATTCTGCAATCTTTGGCCATATGCCCAAAGTTGTTACTATTCAATTTCAGTTCTCAAGAGACCAAATTTGTTATTATTGCTTGGCCACCATAGTTGCTCCTGTTGTCTAATTTGTTCTTCTTACACAATTTACAACTTTGTGTCCAAAATTTCCACATGAAAAGCAGTAGCCATAAAAGAAATATCCATACCTTGGAGTAAAGGGTCTTCTTGGAAGAGTGGTCTTCCAAAAAGCTTGTCTTTTTGGGGCATTTGGTTGTTCTGGCTGAAACTTGGATCTTTCTTCATTTACAAACTCTATCTTTGCTTCATTTTTGGCTGTCATAGAACTCGAAGCTTCATCATCATGCTTTTTGTATCCCAGGCCTGACTTGTCATAAAATGGCTTTTGATTGCTGATAATTTGTTCAAGAATCTAGGTACTATTTTCGTAATTTTGACTGATATCCTTCTTCTGCAGTTTCCCTCTTAGGGATACTATTTCAGCCTCGAGGTTTTCTTTTTCTTCTAGGCTTTTTGTCAATTGATCGGTAAGAGAGTCTTCAATTCTTTTGGCTTCTTCCAACTGAAATTTAAGGTCAGCAATGGATTGTTTGACGTCTTGCGACATGTGGGTTTTATCTTTCCTTTCCTTTATTTCTTCCTTGAGTAGCTTGTTCTCCTTTCTGGCTCAAGGCACAAATAAGTTCTGCTTCAAGATCTACTTCTCCTTCCTCATCAGATTCTTCATCCTTTGAATCAATTGCCATGAATAGCACTCTTTCTGGTTCATTGTCACTATTACTGTCACTATCACTGTCACTGTCGGAGTCGTCATCAGATGAGCTGATGGTTTTCTTTGAGTAGAGACTCTTCTTTCTGAACATCCTTCTTTTCTGTTCTTTGTAATTTCTATGTTTTTTGCTCCTTTTGGAGCTATCATATTCATCACTATCTGAATTCTTTGCATAAGGACATTTAGAAGCAAAATGACCTATCCTACCACATGCAAAACACTTGAAAGGTAACTTACCTTTATACTTACCTGTGCCTCTTTTCAGCTTTCGTACAAAGTTGCCTATTTCTTCATCAGAATCATCATTGCCACTGAAGATTAAATTTGTCATGGACTTGTCCTTTGTTGAGTTACTTTCTTTGCTTGCTTAGATGAAGCTTTGAATGCTGCTTACTTTCTGGGCGATTCTTCATCTTCTATCCTCATTTCGTAAGCAACCAATGTCTCATGTAGCTAATCTACTGTCATATTGTCCAAGTCTGTTCTTTCTTCCAAGGATGAGATTTTTGGATTGAATCTTTTTGGAAGCATCCTTAATATATTCTGAACAACAACTGATTCATCAACTTCTTCTCCAATACCTCTAATAGTATTTACAAGTTCATCAACACAAAGAATATAAGTTGCAATGTCTTCTACATCCTTCATCCTTAGGTGCTCGAATTGTCCTCTGTAGGTTTGGAGTTTGACTTCTTTGACCTTCTTATTCCCTTCATTGGTAGTTTGGAGCGTGTCCCTTATTTGCTTTGCAGATGTACGGTGCATGGCCTTGACGAAAACTGATTTATCTAATGCATTTAGGATGTGGTTCCTGGCCTTTGAATTAATATTGTACTTAGTCAACTCATCTGCATCTGTCGGAGGAGCTTTTGGTACCTTGTATCCATTTTCAACTATTTGTCATTGCTTAATTCCTTGAGCTTCCAGAAAAGATCTCATCCTTATGCTCCAAAATGCGTACTCTGATCCGTCAAACAAGGGTGTTCCACTTTTGTTGTGCTTCACAAAATTACTCATGATTACCTTCTAGTGGTAAGACTATTCTTGAAGGAGCCCGCTCTGATACCAATTGTTAGTCACCCAGGTACACTGACAGGGGGGACTGTCAACTGCTGAAGAGCCAACTGTAATCTCCTCCAAAACTTGGACTGAGATAAGTTGACCAACTCAAGAAAAAATTGACCAAAAAAATTGTCTCTGCTGCAAAAAAACTCATGTCTTACTGCTGTAAAAATGAACTGTGATAGGGTTGACCTCTCTCAAAAACTCAGGACTGTGGACTCCTCCAAACTCAGAAAGAAAAGTTCTCCAAAAACAAAAGTATTCCTGCTGTAGAAATCAGGTCTGAGGCAGCCTCAGTCAAGCTCCACGAAAAATGTTTATTGCCTCAGTTCACACAAAAATCAGAGCACACAAAACCTCCGTTTGGAAAGTGGAAGTTCATGTATTTATATACTTCAACGTGGAGGAGAGTTATTCAAACTGGACCGACTTCTTCAAATGAAATTTATTTTTGTGTGAGCCGACTTACAAGGAATTGAATTTTAAAATTAAAAATTATTTTAACAGTGCTTTTGTTTTTTGAATTCAAACTTTTAAAACTTATTTAATATGTTATCCATTGTTTACTTAAAAATCTTGTTGTATTATTAATAATTCTTAAATTATTTCTTTTTAAAATTAAATGATTATATGATAATTAAATTATTATTATTTATCAAATTTAGTTTTAAGTTTTAGTTAAAATTAAAGGATAAAAGAGTGACGTTAAGGTAAAGGTTCTAGGACCAATGAATAGGGTAAGGGTAAAAGCCCTTCAAGACTTCAATAAATGACCACAGAATGGGTCATTTCCATTTGTCAAGTCCATGGGCATTGCCATGACTTAAGTGAGGGCACAAGTGAGTTGTGTGAGGGTTTAAAAAAAATAACAACAAACAAGGAGGCACATCAAAAAGACTTCACAGGGGACCAAAAAACAATTTAAGGTAAATCTACCAAACAATGGGTAACTAGGGCTTTTGCCATTGTCTCAAGCCCTCCAAGGACTTCAAAATTGGGCTTGGACAACTGCAAAAGGACTCCTTTAACCCTGACCATCATAAAACATCCAGGGCTCCACAAAGGGCACCAAGACCACTGCACCCAACATGAGTGGTACCAAGACCAAAACAAAAGGTGTCTTGACCTAAGACCGATGAAACCAAGGCCTTCACTAGGTACTGTTGTCATCAATGACAATTTAATCAACAGTAGCTCCTCTTATTGCATTGCTCAAAAAGAATGCTTTCTCCTGGAATGGGGCAGCGGAGCAAACCTTCTTAGCACTAAAGGAGGCTATGTGTACTATGCATGTGTTAGCCCTTCCAAACATCACCAACAAATTTGTCTTAGAATGTGATGCTTCGGACCGTGGCCTAGGGGCCATCTTATTGCAAGGACTCCCATTGGCCTTCACCAGTAAGCAACTCTATGATCGAAACTTGGGCAAATCCACCTATGAGAAAGAAATGATGGCTATCCTTCATGCAGTACATGGAGACGATGTTTAATAGGGCGGCAATTCCAGATCAAGACTGACCATCATAGTCTCAAGTATTTCCTGGAACGACAACTATCCTCACTCAAGCAACACAGATGGGTCACTAAGATGTTGGGTTATGATTATGCAATCATATATAAGAAGGGTCACAACAATGTGGTGGTAGATGTTTTGCCTAGGAAAATTTGAAGAGGATGGTTCACTCTTTGCCTTATCCTTACTAGTCCCAAGATGGCTCGATGAAGTGCCACAGTAATGGTTGGCCCAAGACACAATTAGACACCTCATCAAAACGCTACAAGAAGATCCGAAACCCCTGCCTGGATATACATGGACCACAATATTTTGAAGTATAAGAAATGCATCTTTCTCACCTCAGATTTGGCCTTGAAACCACAAATATTAGAGAAATTACATTCATCCCCCATAAGGCCACACAGGATTTCATAAAACTTATGAAAGAATTAAGCGCTCTTTCTTTTGGGAAGGCATGAAAAAGGATACCTAAGACTTTGTTGCATCCTGTGACACTTGCCAACAACATAAGGTCAAAGCAGTGAAGTCAAGACGTACTTTGCAGCCACTCCACATACCCAACCATATATGGATGGACATCTCTATGGATTTAATTCTTGGGGTCTCCTAAGGAAGGCAATACAACAATCATTATAGCGGTAGTCGATCATCTGACCAAATATGTCACGTCCCCATCCCTCAGACCGGCGAAGAGGACGCGACGAACACCACGTTAACCGAGCAAACAGCGCCATGATCATGAACAGAAGAGATCAATGCTGAAATTACAAAGCTTAAACATAATGCATGCGAAGATGCATAAACATACAAGCATACACAGATGCATAATTCTTTAATCATACGGCGGAAGCAAACATATACATTCCAGCATCCCCATGTTCATTCTAATTCCTTAAACATCAATATAATTGCAGAGATGAAGTAACAGCAGCACTTATCTTTTGATGAAGAACTTGCCCCGCAACCAGCTACGTCGCTGCAACATTCCACCCAACCATAGGCCAACGTGCTCATCAATCTCTCAGCAACGCTGCCACCCCCGAGCTGGGCATGATTCCTCAAGGACTAAGGGTCAATTGCAGGCTTACACATAGCCAAGGGGACACCAAACAGCCAAACCAACACCGCTGGGTTTATCAGGCCATCAACAACCGGCCAAGCCAGCACAGTCCGAAGACCAACCATGCTTACATACAGCAAAACAATCCCTTCACAGCCCTGTGAAGAAGGCAAGGACAACCCGGGATAATCCCAAACAAAAGATGAACACAGCTCAAGTCCACCAGACAACCCAGAGTTGTTCTTGGCCCTAACGTGGCCAAAACAACTCAGCATTACACCCAAACCAAGGTATATCAACAGCCACAACATACGGTGGATGATAGCAGCCATTCACAACCCCAAAACAGGGAAAACTCAGCCGACAGACTGGAAATCAACAGCCCACAGCACACACCATCCCCCAAGGTAATGACTGGGCAACCTACACAGTCCCAAACAGAGGAGGGGCCAACTCCCGGCGTGGACAGGCAAGAGAGAATTCGACCAACGAATTAGCAATCCTCAGTGGCCCAAAACGAATTTGGACACCACAGCCAACAAAACGTGGGAAAGACAACAGCCCCAAAACACAATCAGTGAGAAAGGCTCACAACGTGGGAAAACGACCCCAAACAGTCTGTGCGTGAGTACAACCTGCACCAGACCACAAAACGCCAAGGAGACTTACCCAATTCCACTCGGTGGAAGACATGAATGACCACAAGTAAGCAGCTCTCCTCCTGGCCGCGTGAGATCCAGCAGATCCTCTGCCTGTGCGTGAGGATGAGCAAGACTCCCGCCCCTCTGCGTGAGGAAAAACAAGCAGCGGCCTCCGCGTGAGGAAAAACAAGCAGCGGCCTCCGCGTGAGGAATGAACAGACCACAATCCTGCGCGCGAGCAGGAAACCGACCACCGTCATGAAGGTTGAAGCCCAGCTGTGTAATCAAACAGACAGCGGCCTCTGCGCGTGGATAAACAGCAGAACGCTCCGCATGGGGAGGACGAACCGGCAGGGTGAGAATGGAGTCGTGGGTGGTGTGTGGGTGTGGGTAAGGGACTGACAGTCCTGCCACCCCACTCCCAAAACAATAACTGCCCTCAACCACTCAACCACCAGCTGAAGCATTAAAAGAGGTTGACCAGGTTGGATGAGACAAGAAAAGGTGGCAAACAAACAAAGGTGGCAAAACATGGGTTTTTTTTCCCCCATAGACTAAGGTTTGACATCCCGACCCCTTATCCTTTGGAATCATGCCCTTTTCATTCAACGTTGCACTGCCGTAGCTGGTTGTGGTTTATTTTATTTGATGTGCGTATTTACATGATGCCGAATTATAATGTGCCAAATGGCACAATAAACCATCGGCAACTATCCCCATTGCCGAAACGCACATACAACCAAATCGATGGTGGGGCTTTTGCCTTGAGCTCCTCACCACGATTAATTACATTATATACATCATGCAAACGGGGTCAGAACCGGGGACATTACAAAATACGCCCACTTCTATGCTTACACGAACTTTTACACCCTCACTGGTAGCACACATCTTCATAGATCAAATTTTCAAGCTTCATGGCATGCCCACTTCTATTGCCTCTAGTCGTAACCCCACTTTACCAACAAGTTTTGGCAGGGTCTATTTCAACTTCAAGGCACTCAATTGAATCTCAGCACAACATATCACCCCCAAACAAACGAATGGTCAAACGAAAGCGATCAATAAATGCTTGGAAACCTATCTACGATCCTTCACATCGAACTGGCCACACCAATGGGCTCAATGGCTCCCTCTAGCCGAATGGTGGTATATTACCACCTATCATGGCTCCACATAGATGACACCATATGACGCAGTGTATGGCCAAAAACCCTTACAAGTGCTTTCCTATCTACCAAGTACCACCCAGGTTCAGGCAGTGGACAACACATTTCGCCTACAATAGGCATTCTCTGCATCCTTAAAGACAATCTGCTTTTGGCTCAAAACAGATTGAAACAATAGGCTGATCAACATCAATCCAAGCGCTCCTTTGAAGTTGGGGATCAGTTGTTTCTTCGCCTCCCAACCTTATAAACAGACATCTCTTAAGAGCCACCTACATCAGAAGCTCACTACAAAATTCTATGGACCCTACACCATTCTCCAAAGTATTAGACAAGTGACCTACAAGCTTGCTTTGCCAAACCACTCCAAGATTCACCCAATCTTCCACATCTCTTGCATCAAAAGAGTGATGGGATCTAATTGTAAAGTATGGAATAGCTTACCAGAACTACATGAGGAAGGCTCCATTTGGATTCATCCGACTACAGTCTTGGGTTCCAAGGAATGACACTTGAGAAGGCACACAATCAAAGAAGTTTTGATCCAATGGAAAGATATGATGTCAGAAGATGCCACTTGGGAACCAGCCGACATTTTGTAGTAATTTCTGCACCTTCAACATTGAGGACAACACTGTGTTTGAAGGAGGGGGGCATGTTAGAGTCCTACCCTAACCCACCTTACTTTAGGAGTTAACCACACAATTGCATAAGGCCATATCTTTGAAATAAGGCCTACTAAGTTAGTGTTCATCAATCAATGTAAAGAGGGTCTCTTTATAAATTCAGGCCGGCTAAGAAGTTGTATTTGTTAATTATTTGACCATGTCAAGTAGTTAAGGTTTTAGATTTGAGAAGCCTATTTAAAGAGCTACAAGGCTAAGAAGAGTTTTGTCAAGTATTAATGCAACAGAGCCCTGCTCAAGTGGAAGGTCACCCTACCTCAAGAGGCCCATGAGCAATGCTTCCATAAGTTTTCTCTTAATATAAAGCTCATATTCTGCCATCTTTATGTTTCAATTGTCTAATATTTCTTGTTTTCGTCTATAATGTTTAGTTTGTTGCACTTAACCTCTGTATATCCTGTGTTGTTTAAAGTTACAGGGCTAAAGAACACCACAATATAACTTTTTTTCCTATTATTCCTTGTAATTTCAAGTCCCATTACCTATTTTAGTCAACTATGGACATTCAAATTTCGAATAATTCCATTTCTAACCATGGTCAAAATTATTTTTCTGCAACTGTATTTATTAAGTTTATCGAATACCTAACAAAGAAAATCTAATACATGATATGAAATGCATTTGATGGTGCAAGATCCAAGATCAAACAACATTTATAAGCCCAACAATGGAAACTATGCTCTAAAACAACTTGACACAGTTTTGCCAGTCCTCTTGATTCCCATTTGACTCTTCAAAGACGACTAGAACATACCGATTTCAAATGCATCAAGGATGGACGAAACCTTGCCACTGGATTAGGCTTGAACCAAATATTTGCTGATACAGTTTCTTGGAAGGTGAAAACCTCACGCCACAAAGAAAAGACGGCGTTAATTTGAAATACAAGAATAGCAACATGTTCAGAACTTCTATGATCTGGTATCTCCTAAACCTGTAAAAACTGTAGCATGGAAGGCATACAAAAATGGATTTTTGCAGCAAACTTAACTTGTAATCACTTTTTACAAAGACTTTAAAAAATGAATTTAATTAACAGTGAGAACACAGATTTCAGATTTAATATCTATATTTATATATATGGTTAATTTTTATTTTTTTTTATGATTATTAGATTACACAGAATTAGGATGTTAACTGATCATTAGATTAATTTGATCTAGGTCAATATTTTGTTTTACTTGTATGCACATTTGGAATTTTTTTTAAAAGTGAAACAATAAAAAATTTTAAAATGAAAGAATGCTCCAAACAGATTTTGAAAGTCATAGATGCAAGAATTACCTCGTGCCACCAACCTGCTGGAATAAATATAGCTTCTCCTGCTTTGACCTGTCATACTCAATCATGAAGATGTTACAACATAAGGTCAAAATAGTGTGCCTATGCATAACACGTGAGTGACTCAGTTTAACGAACATAACTATGCTGAAGGCATTGCACGAAAAAATTTAACATTCATGTCACAAGAAGAATTTGATCTTTTTAGAAAAAGTAATTTCAGAAATGAAATGAAATGAAATGAAATGAAATTATATTAATGTCCACAAATGACCAAAATAGATCAACGGCATTAGAGAATACAGGTCTAAATGGCAATGGTAAGAGTGTCTAAGGCAACTCTATGGGACAAAAATAAGTACCGAAAGATAAAGAGTACAAAGAGGTGTTACCCACTAAAATTGCACTTAGTGGATTTCCAATGAGCCACCAAAGTTGTGAACAACTGCCTTGTTCATTATCAGTGCTCAGGACTTCCATGGCCACATCAGGACCAGTATTGGTCCCGTTTTTTAATAGTTACATGTTCATATCCCTTGGGGATATTGTAATAAATGTACTAGCATGACAAACTTTTTGTAAAGGACTTGGCTTCCTAGGACTTAGACGTCTATCCGATCATTCCAAGGTGTTTTTTCCCTTGTCAATTATGCAAAGTTGAATAATGCGATGTATAATTTTGAGTTTTTCACTGCTTCTCCAAAGCTGGAATGGTTGTCTTGGTGGTTAAACCCTGGGAGGTTATTAAAGTTCATGTGTCAATGTATATAAACATGCTAGACATTGTTTTGAGTCATTATGAACATGTACTAGATCCCCCATAGGTTCCTTTTAATTTCCGAAAAAAAAATATTTTTTCCCGCAAACTTGGGCCATTTTTTAATAGTTTAAATGGAAAATTTCAAATTATAATAAAAATGTGGTCTGGAGGCCGATTTTGGAGTGGGGATGCTCGTTTTCACACTTAGAGCGTCCTCTTTACCCTTGGACCTACTTTTCCTATGTTTTGGGTGATTAAATTATCACTTGGAGCATTTTTTCTTAAAGAGACACCAAAGCATAAAAAAGATGCTAAAAAACAACAAAATGGCAAAATCAAAAAAACATGTGGGAACATGCCAAGCATGTTTTGAAAGTAAAAAAGGTGGCTAACTTGTCTCATATGGTGGCCAACTTAGTCTTAGGCATAAAGCATCATTCTTGAGAGAAGGTATGTGAGGTGGCGAGTCAATCATTAGTTTGGAGGTTGTGCCCCCTCATGAAGCTCACGATGAGGTTAAATGATTTGATTACATGGCAAGTGATGTGTGGTTTGTTAAATCTTTGGTGAGGGCGCATCTCTCCATTGGAGAGGTGGCGCATCCTCATGCTACTCAACTCCAACGCATCCCCCAATTATTTCATGGAACTCCCCTTCACCTTATTGTTAAGAAGTGTGCCCCTCATGTGGCCGTCACGTCTTGTTGTGGTGGCGTGTGAGCATTGGAGGGTTGAAATTTTACCAAGGAAGTGTTTGTCCATTCATGCCTTGGGGTGGACAAGGACACTTTAAAAGTGGTCCCTATCTTATTTAAAAGGTGAGAATGACTTTATTTAATAAAGTGACATTTTAATGTGAGTTTGAGTTTAATTATTTTAAAAGTGACTTTATGAGGATAAATGGTGGGTGTGCATTAAATTCTCATTTAATATTTAAAAAGTAATTTTTAATGAGGAAATGAAATGGGCCCTAGATCTCATTTAGTTCGAACTTGGCTTCTAATCTAAGCCCTTAGCCATTGATTTGGAAATGGAAGTTACTCAAACAAAAAAGCTTGGGAAAGGCAAACCTAATTCATTGTTCACATTCCAAAGAAAAAGTTTTTGGAGAGAAGGAAGAGCAGGAGAGGAGAAAAATCATAGAGAAAACCCTTGCACAAATTCCAAGAAACAAGAAGAGAAAGAAGGGCACGATTTTCTAGACAATTGTACGAGCAGAATGGCACGAATTCCAATGCAGCTGTACAACAATTAATGCAGACCATATAAGTCTGTACAACACAAAAATTGAGGTGAAGAGCATGGTTTTCGAGGCATCCGTACAACACAGATTTTGAGGCATATACAACATTTAATGTTGTCAGTACAGTAGACCGTACAAGCACAAAAATCTGAGGCATTCGTACAGTCACACTTGTGGCTCAGAAATTGAGGAATCCGTACAACAATTGGTTGGTGTGTTTTGGCATGGTTTTCGAGATGAAAATGAGATAAATACTATTGTAATTTGTTGATTGAAATTGTCTCTGAAGAACAGGTTTTCCCTTCAGGGTTTTTCCTGGACCATTTTGGTCAAAATCTAAGTCTTTAAATTTTCATGTGTTGACTAGTATAATTTCTAAGTGAGAGAAGTAGGGCTGTCATGTTATTTTCATAGTTGAAAAAGTTAAAAAATATCTCATGTGTTTCAAGTTTACAGTAAAATTTTAATTTTTAGAAGTACATGCATGATGGGGTTTGGGCATTAAACCATATGCAGTGACTGAAACTAAAACTGGGTTGGGATAACAAAACTTTTTATGGAGTTGAGGTTTAGAGCTTTGGGAGGGTGTTGCCGCCTTTCACACACCTAGGGGGAATATGGCAGGAATCTTCAAGCCACTCGGTGTGTCCTTGGGGGCAAGTCTCAAGTCAAGGCTGCCACCTTGTTCTTGACTCCTCCGTTTAGGCCAACTCCTAGCGAAGCCAAGGGGGGTAGACCCTAAGAGTTGCTAAGGTTGACTAGGCTTTAGTGGTAATAGTTTAAATGAGTGAGTTTTTTACGAGTTTTTAGAAAACAATAATAGAATAAGAGATTTGTAAGATGAACCAAATACAACAACATAAATAGCACAAAATATTTATATAGGATTTCATTCAACACATAAATTACTTGAGCAAGATTTATGCATATACAATATAAAGACCAGTGCTAAATTAAAATGGACCCGTGAAATTTGTATGTGCTGAAATATTGAAGTAGATGTTTTGCAATTGTCTCTTGGTAAGTTTTAAATTATTGTGGAAGATGAGTGAATTAGATTATGGGGAGGGGAACTCCAAATATACCCAGAGGTACGAGGAGTATGTCCTTTCCGATGCAGTTTCACGCGAGGAATATGTGGACTGGATCGGAGTCTTTGACATGTGTCCAACACTACACCAACAAGAGTGTATCCCGACGGTGTCCTGAGGTCACTACCCAGTTGCTCTCGCTTCCTTTGTGAACTTTACTCGCAACGGATTAAATCGAGCCGTTGGATTTTCGCCTTGTTGCCCGCCGATGTGCACACCGTCAATAGAAATCTTTCAAAAAGTTGTTTCTCGAGAGGGAAAGGTGCGGCCTTGGGAGCAAGCAAAGAGTTAGGTGCTGTCACATGATCCTGACTCCTCCGTTTAGGCAAACTCCTAACGAAGCCAAGGGGTGTAGACCTTAAAAAGAGTTCCTAAGGCTCTTGTGTTTTAAGATATTTTCTAGTGTATGATGCAGATGGGTGTTTTTTAGGAATTGTTTTGAAAAAGACTTACAATAAAAGAACCAAATAAGTACTTGCAATAAAATTAAAGATACACAACCATTTAACAATTACAATTTCAAAAGTAAAGCATCCATGATATGAAAATAGATGAAAAAATTCTCCAGATAGATAATAAGCAAATGATAAGACCAGTGCCAGATGGAGTGCTTGAGATCGTTTTGCAAGTGTTCTTGGTAAATTTTATTGTAAATTTTAAAGGTGAAGTTGATTATTAAACGGGAAGGGGGTCTCCAAGATATACCTTTCAGTAATGGAGATATGTCTAGATTCTTAAAAGAGTGGCTCCTCATGGGAAAACGTGGGCTAGATGGAGTCGTGGGGGGATGTTCAACACTACACCAACAAGGATGTAGCCTAATGGGACCCCACAGTTGCTTTCTAGTAGTTCCCGCTTTCCCTGAAGAATTTGCCCACTACTTCTTAGATTCGTTACGCCAGATTTCCGTAATGTTTGAGGGTTGTGAGTTTTATTGTGACTTGATTACTTAGATGTGAGGATTTAATAAGTGCACATTACCGCTTTTGATATCCCCAAGGGTCAAACTAAGCCGTGAGGGGTAGAGCATACACGGTAAAGGCAAAGTGTTTGTGCCGATTTTATTAATTGTGAACAGGAGCCATTGTAACAACCCTCCGACAGAGAGCACTCTTGATCTGCCTTATGGAGAGATTCAAGAGATTTATGAAAATAAAGCAAAAGTTGATAAAGTAAAAGAACTAAAACTAAACAACAAACTCTTTGACAGAGAGCACTCTTGAACCACCTTTCGGTGAGATTCAAGAGATTTTATGTTCTTTTTCTTTTAACAATTTATATAAAAACAAGAAAACTAATATAAGACAAAAACATAAAACCTCTCCAATAGAGAGTGCTCTTGATCCACTTTTCAGTGAGATTTAAGAGACTTTGGGTTCTTTTCTTAACAATTTATATGAAATAAGAAAGCTTTAAAAAACGATGAAGCAAAACTATACTAGCAAAACTTTTGTAAAAGCAATAAGACTAACTTCTCCTATTCTACTTTAAGAAATTATTATGCAGGTATAAAGCAAAGAAAATGGACAATGGACGATACAGGCTTCTCCCAAATGGGGGAAGTGGGGTGTGGTAGTCTTTATCCCACTTGCTCTTTATTAATTTGTTACAATGTTTTGATGCTTTTTTGTCTTTTCTTGAAAGCACAATATGAGAAAGGGGAATGAAAGAAGAGGGAAGTGCTTTTTTTGTCTTTTTTGCTCTTTGTTCACTTCTGGCCTTTGGGCTTTGATTCTCTTGAAAATAAGAGCTTTGAACACTAACTTGTTAAGAGTTAGTCAAAAATAAAATAAATAAAAGAACAAACAAAGATCTCAAACTAAGCTCTAAAAGAAACTAAGTTTTTAAAAAGAGAACTAGGAGTAAAATAGAAGATGAAAGAGGAGAAATAAAACCAAGTGAGAAGCTATGAATCGAGAGAGAGAGAGGATGAAAGAAGGTCACAAAGAAGAGCAAAAAGAGGGAAGCAAGCAAGCAAAAAGAGGGCTGCAAAAGACGGCAGCAAGCACGCAAAAAGAGGGCAGCAAAAGAGTAAAAAGAGGGCAGCAAGCAAGCAAAAAGAGGGCTACAAAAGAGGGCAGAAAAAGACAGCAGCAAGCAAGAGGAAGAAGGTTTGGAGAAAAATGGGAAGCTTGAAATCCAAACCTTGCCTAACCAATTTTAAGAATTTAAAATTTTACTTTAACGGTGAATGAGAGAAGTAGAACCACTTAGATCTCGAATCTTCGAAACAACCTTGGATCTCACTTAGGAAACAGTTGTTGAACTTTGTACTTGGCTCCAAGAAAAGGAGATGCAAACTAGCTCAACCTTTTACTCGGTAGAATGAAGTGATCTGCAAACAAAGAACTCACACTTGCCAAAAAGGGATTAGATCATGTACCATTTACTAATTGAAATCAAAAGCTGCATGAAATATAACTGAATAAGACAATGCTCTTTTAGATCTCTAAGAATAAATCAGTAAATAGATAAACTTGAAACTACAAATATCTATTCTTATGTGCTTATAAAAGCCTTCTGAAGCATTGATTAATAACCCCAAATTGACAAAGCAAGAGAAAAAAATTAAATTATATCACCTCATCCATCAAGCACATGCATCCAAAAAACCACACCACATGAGCCTCCAAAGAGCAAGTGGGATTACAGCTCCCACACCCCTCTTCCCCCATCTAGGGGAAACCTGTATCTGGCTCATTTGCTTTATTTGCTTTAGAGTAGATTTTCTTCCTTGCAAAATAAAAATAGATTAATCAATGCCTTTGCTTTAATTTCCTTTCATTTTTATTTTTGAAAAATTGAATACTAACTCAGCCTTGGTTTCCCAAGTATGGCCTTCAGGCCTGAAAGAGACTCATGGTTTTAGTAATTACTAAATTGGAAAACTCATCTTTCTTCTTGATTACTTTACTTTGGACATTTACCCCTTGCTCTCCTGAGTACGGCCTTAATGCCTGAAAGAGATTCTTGGGCTTAATAATTAAAAAAAACACTTGTTAAAAAAATCTTTAAAATTGACCAAGGCTCCATTGTGTATGCTCTGCACCTCTACGGTTTGACTAACCAGTTGAATGCACCAAAAGCAATTGGAGTGACTAGTTTAATTAGATTCACCCAATAAATCTCCCAAGGCGAAAATCCAACACCTTGATTCAATCTCCTGTGGGGAAATTTCACAGAGGAAGCGAGAACCACTAAACAATGACCGCGAGGCCCCGTCAAGCTACACCCTCATTTGGTGTAGTGTTGGACACACCTCTGTGACTCCATCTAGCCCACATTTCTTCACGTGGAGCCACATTTGATAAAGTTTTTGGACATACTCCCCGTATCGTCAGGTATATCTGGAGTTCCCTTCCCTTTTTAATCCACTCATCTAATCCATGTTTAACTTAAAATCAACCAAGTACACTTGCACAAGATTTCCTATTTCAGCAGCATCTTTTTGCTTTTGACTCCATTTGGCACTGGTAGTATTATAATCATCACTTTTTACTTTTAGTCAATCTATATTGTGGATGCTAAATTTATGTTGTTGATATCTAATTAGTTACCAAGTGTTTGTTTTAATCATTTTACAAACTCCTAAAAAATAATCTCATCCTTAACCGAACTAAAATAACAAAGAACCTTATAAACTCTTTTGTAGGGACTACCCCCCTTGCTTCATTAGCAGTTTTGCCTAAACAGAGGAGTCAAGATCATGTGACAGAACCTGACTCAAGACTTGCCCCCAAAGACACACCGAGCAACTTGAAGATTTCTTCTGCACTACCCCCTAGGTGTGTGTAAGGAGGAAACATTCTTTTGGCGTCGTTGCCAGGGATAAATCTTTTTATTCCCAAAGTCGACTTACATTTTCTTTTTTTCCTTTGTATAAAATTTGATTGATCTAGTCAACCTCTGAATTTTAGTTGATCCATTTGGCCACTCCACTAACCCTTTTTTCTTTAAAAAAAAAACAAAATATATTTTTTGTGAGAAAGTATTTAATTGTATATTTGTTCCTTCTCACTTGGCGACTCCATTGAAGGGATAAAACCCTGTTTCTCATACAACTTGTTGAGTTTGTTGTGTGTAGAGATGAGCTCATGCAACACATTGAAAATATTTAAAGCTCATTATTTCATAGCTCCTCTTGTTCAGTATGAAGTCCATTCCATGGTTATATCGAGTGCATGCTTCTGATGTCCAATATGGAAGATTAAAGTAAAATGTGTGGTGCTAAATTGGCCAGTAATCTCCATCCCATTGATTTGTCAGGCATTTCGAGTTCTGCTAATGATGAATATACCCAAGACTTTCATGCAATGGTGATTCAACCATCGGACACATCACATCTGTCCAATAATTATGCCCACACGTGGGGAAGAAATGGTGGATAGTTTGGTCAAAATGCCTAAGCCTTTTACTATTCAAGATTACATTCAACCGAGAAAACTCATTACCATCTTGAACTCTTCGGATGCTCTCCATGGCCTCAAAAAAAATGAGGAGATGCATAACATTGGGAGTTCACAAACAAAGTTGTTGTCACGTCCCCTCCCATCAATCGGAACCACGGAGGGAGACATGAACAATATGTGGGGTTCCAAACTTCACCCCCTGACCATATTACGAAATTCTTAACATCTACACGCATGTTCAAATTCATTTTAAGCATACAAAATGGAATTAAACCTTATTTATGCACACACAAACAACATGCAATTACCAACATGTTCATCATGGGCATAATAATAACCATGCACAACAATAAAATCATTTTCATGCTATTAACAAGCATCTAATTGAACAATTCACGCTGAGTTTGTTCATTCAATTTAACACAATTAACAGTCATTCATAACACATAAAGTAAGCATAATCAAAGGCAGTAGAAACACTTATCTTTTAATTGTAATTGACTGAGCAACTAACTATGGAAGAGCAACGTTCCACCAAACCGTAGGTCTCTGTCCAACCTATATTCTTTCAGCTAAGAGACCACCCCCGAGCTGGGCTGTGTATCCACTGAGTAGGAATTACTCGGGCTCACTCACAACCATAGGTACAAACACTCATGCTAAGCCATCACACAGCTGGGTTTGTCAAGCAAGTAGGGAGACAGGGAAAGAGATAGTTAAGCCAGTGAGCACAACCACAGAGCTACAGGCATCTCAATTTGACTTCAAACAACCTTGCCACCCACATTACCTACCACAACCAACACAAGGAAGGTCCCCTTCTCTAGTCCCTTAGGAGACCCTTCCCTCCAGTGCTCTTCCAAATGGGCATAGAAAGGTCCAAGCCGCTAAATCCTCAGAGGTTCTTTCTTTCACTTGGTTTATGAAGCAACTCCAACCTCTAATATCACTCCCGCTTCATTCCACTCTTGGATTTTTCCAATTTGTTGGCATGTGACTATCAATCACGAAATTCCACTTTCGGGCTTCCAAATCTAGGTTTTCCCATGGATTTTTTTACTTTTGGCACTCTCAATTTCGCCCTGGGGTTCATATCTATGGATTCCCCATTGGATTCCATTCCTTACATGAATTTCTAAGCGTTTTTGGCACTTCAAAATGTGGGTTCTTTCCAAGTTGCGATTTTGTCCAATTTCCCTATCATTTTCCAAGTTGGGAATGCATAGCAAGTTGGAAAATGACAGTGTTACACGGGGATAATTTCCACAAGGTCGAGGACACGCCCCCCTCGCTCCCCACACCTCAGGGACTTGGGGGATACAGGCGAAACAATTCTCCTCGTCCCCAATTTGGAGAAACTTGAGGAAACGGAGTGGGGAGCTCGTCCCCCTATTTTGAAGTGCGCACCGGTGACGTGGGGGGGTCCTAGGCGCTCCAATACTAATGTTAGTATTAATTTCTTAACGTAAAAGGATAGAAAATGAAAGATAGGAAAAATGCCACTTTTACTTAAATTTTTAACATTATTCAAGATGTTTGAGAGTGGTTCCAACCTCATTGGAATTCATATGCAAAAGGTAGAATTTTAGATCCCATTCAAAATTCAACAGACTTAACAGTTTTCAGGATTTCAGGATTGCAACGCTTCCACTAGATTTTATCATGTATGAGGTTAAGGGATTGTCATTTAATCAAGCACATCAAGGTACATAGATTTTATCATGTGAGGTTAAGGGATTGCCATTTAATCAAGCACATCAACGTCTCTATGTACCTTGATGATGGTGGTGTTGATTGTAGAACTCCTCCATCATGACCTTAATCAAAATGTACCCTTTAGTCAAGCAAAATCACTTATTAAGCATGGAAAAAATTTTCTAGTTCTACCTGTTAATTACTCAGGCACATTGAGAGGGGGGGTGAATTAGTGTAAAGCACTTTTTAACAATTAACTTTTATCAAGAGCAAGCTAATCGCAAATCATTGAGAAGTAAAATAGCATTGCAACATTAACATATAAGATGCATGGTACACAAGATTTTTACGTGGAAACCCAAGCTTTGGGGGAAAAAACACAGAAACCTTTTTAATAAAATTTGTTCCAGCAACAACTAGAAATACAATTTTTATACAATTTCTCCAGCTACAACTGGAGGGAGGCAACAAACTCCTAGACTTTGTCAGCTACAATTGACGAGATGCTACAACAACTCTACTGACAGAATTTAACTGTGAGCCCTAGCACCACCCTGCCACCCTAAAGAAGAATGTTAAAATCTCTGATCTAAAACCGTGGACCTGTTAAACCAACCTGCTTATCTAACTGAACAAACTTGTTTGTGTACCTCTGTCTAACTAATATACCAACTGTTCATATACCCAACCTGCTCATCTGAATGAACAAAAAATATAGATCTCACATGAATTTCCACAATGCTAGGAAGCAGAAGACTATCCAATCTCCATTTGAGAACATCAGATGCAAAGTAGATCCAGAAAATATCCACGGAAAAATCTTTCTATTATTCAGATCCAAGAGCCAAAGACCCCTTACAAATGAGAAGCTCTCTCCTTTAAATAGGAATGAGAGAACCAAAATCCTAACCACTTTCAAAACAAGTGGCTAAGATTAAAAGATAGAATATTCTAATTAATGGTTGAGATGAGCTCAACATACAATACGTGGATCAATATAACCATAAAGTACCAAAGTGGACTAAATCACCCATAAAGAGGGTACCCCACTCAACAAGAAATAAATGAAGAACATGGTGGGTCCATGGAGTGTTAACTAACTCCCTATGGGTGCCCCATGGCACAATAAAATAATATAACATTTTAATTCTTTGACTTTGTGCCTCCTTGAGGAAATTGTGAGCCTCCCAAAAGCTCCAAAAAATAATATAAAATGCCCAAAATATAGGTGTGGGGCCAATCAGGTGCTGCCACTGCTGGAGGTGTGGAGGACATCACTCTCATCATCATGACTCATCCCATGTCATTTCCTTGCCTCAGTAGCCGAAATCAATTTCTTCAATAGCCATTTAATCATTTTTTAATCTGCCTCAGGAAACGTGAACCTGCCAAAACAGACTCCTACGGTGCCTGCGTTGTCAAACTGAGCCCACCAAGCTCTCTGGGATGGGAGTACTATGGGACAAACAAGTGGCTGCACCCCCTATGTCCATACAACGCCCTAGGAGATCCAAATAAAACATCTCCCTACTCAGACACGTCATCCTATGAAGCAAAACTGCATCAAAAAGGTAAAATGAGCCTGATCATTTCTGCAAGTGCCCGGAACTGAAAATAAACTATCTCATTAGACTCAGAAAGTCAAAATCCATCCAGGGTGTATACTCATACCCCTCTCAGGTCTCTACCTGGTCATCAACCATATCCAATAGACAATATAACCATCTGCAAATGATCAGATACCAATAATATAACTCAGACTATCATCCATCTGCTGCAAGTGTTATAAGGCTAAGACATGCTCTACAACTCATTTAAGCAACAATCACAACAAGTAGCAGTCATTTCACTGGCGATGCATCAACCAAATACATATATAGGGCTTTATTTATTATTACTCAAACTAGACTTTCAGGACTATACTCACTTCATAGTTGTAATCAATTTGCTAGTGACGGGTGAAGGATGAAATTTACAAGGCTAGGGCAAAGGATGACCTCCTACTTAACATCGTGACACTTTGGATATGGAAAGGAAAAACTCACTAAAACCAATGTCGAACAAACAACAACACAAGGAATGGCAGTGCCTCACAAATGGTTGAGTTGTTTAGAGAGTGCTTATTCAACTTAGGCATCATGACTACATCAAGATTGATCCAGTTTCATTAGGATCATCAATTTTATTTCCATGGCCTTTTTGGCCTATATGACCCTTTGGGACTTCACCAGTGCTTAAAAGCACAACTAATCGCAGCTTTCATCCAGGACATATTCAAATTTATAAGGTCAGCATATATTTAACCATTGCTTTTTGGACCTTTTCTTATACCCTTCAAGGGGTATTTTAGCATTTCATTGCTCTTGCCCTCTTTACATATGTTAAGAAACACAGTTTAGCATTTTCATTTTCCATGGGCGCATACATAACATTTTCCAATACAAGTAGTACATGAGCTTTCAGCTTTAGCCAACAACATCTCAAGTGACCAGGGGGAGTTCTGCACAGTGCCAAACATCGGGACAACCGACCAGAATGATTTAGGCATACAATCCAACTCACCAAAGGCAAGTTCTGTCACTAACTCAAAGCCGAGACACAATATAAACAGGGAGGTTTTTCCAACAAAGGTTCTAGCGAGAGAAAAGGTCCTCCATGCCATAAGTCAAGAAGTCAGTCGGGTTGAAAACTAAACTAGAAGGTAATGGATGGGTGGAGACAATGAATGATGAAGCCAACACTAGCAAGCCAAAACAATGGTGGGAATGACTACCTCTATTCTCCCTAAGGAGGGTAAAACCAATGAGTATAGATCATGAACTTCAAAGTCAGAGTAGGGACATCAATACATAAGACAAATACATCCAAGTCCATATAATTATGACCGCCAGATCATGACACCACATGTTAATACATGTCACAAAAATGAGTATAAGAGCAATGATAACCATAACACAATATAATAAAAATGAGTCATAATCATGCATATAATCCATTTGAAACATCATTTGTCCAATGAGAAAGCACTGATATACATCTGGGCATCAATAACTGCTCTGTAATGACTAAATGGCTACGTCGGTCCTCAAATCTGAGTGTCCTGAGACTCAGTCCTGACATGGGAGAGTACAATAGTCCACAAATATAATAATGATCCAGCAAAACTGCTCATCTCAGCATCTCATATGTAAAAGATCCGGCTGAAAAAAGCACTGTCTAAAAAATAGAATATGGTAGCCTGGCTACTATATATGTGATAACAAACTACAAATACAAAATTCACATATATATTGCAACTTGCAAGACTAGGGAACTAAAGCCCTTTAGAAGTACAAATGCTACATATTTATACAATATAGGATGATCAAATCATTGGGAGGCGGCTCCTAATGGTCAACTTCATGCACTATGAATAAGGATGATTAAGTTGCCTAGGGCATGTGTTGACTTGATGAAAGTTGATCACTGATGCATTTCTTGGATTTACCTAGTCAATTTTAACCACCCAGCTAGTCAGCTATGCCAATCTTTTGAACTATGATGTGTCATTTGACATGAAACACTAAGTTATCACTAAGGTGGCATGCTGAGTCATATGTTGATCCATCTGCTAAGTTGGGAACAATCCAATTGAGTGCAGATGCAAAGAGATCGACGAACAAGAGAAAAAATGGCAGTCCCATGCGAGAGGTCAAATGCAATGAAGAATACACACTGGTTGTGCAAGAGTGTAGCACAATGTTCAAAATGTTTAGGTGCATTATTGTTCAAAATGTTGAAGTGTGACAAGGATTTGGCACAAACCAAAATGCAAGTATGCCCAAATTAATTTGGCTATGTGATTTATTTAAATATTAACATTAATAAAACAAACTAAAAGGATCTAAATTTTCTGCTAAACACACTACAATTGTATTATATTGCTAAGGAAACATATCAAGCAAATTGTGCTTTATTACAAGAATGGTTAGTATATGAAATAGCATAACTTTTAGCATTCTTATTAGCTAGGAGCCTTTCAAATTCTATACACCATCAGCACTAAAGCTATTTAAATGTGTACCTACAAGTCATATTGTCCACTTTGTTACATGATCATACAAGGCAAGAGTTATGGTTTAAAGCTAAGCCAAAAGGTTTCCATGGGTACCTAGAACTACATATGAGCATCGATGAGGGCTCTAAACTATCGTGACAAAAGAGTCAAAGACCACTAACCAAAGCATTACATTGTCACTAAAAAGTCGGGAGAATTAGGATGAAGTTGCTATGGGATAAATGGTAGCTGATAGGTGAGAGAAGATGAAAGGTAAAGGGCTATCACTTGAGCACCCCCATGGATCACTGACCTTTTACCTATTTCAGTAGGAGATGAATAGAGAATCGATGATGGAAAGCACTCGTGCAAGGTTACAACTTGTAATATACAAATAGAAAATCGGTTCTTAAAGTGTGGAACTAGAAAGAGAGCCACAAGTGAACTAATGAGGTTAGAGTCAGTTTGTGCTGTGGCTTGTCGAGCTTGATACCTTAGTATAAGTAGCGCATTGTAAAGCTGTATGGCTGCCATACTCTTGGATGATCATACATAATTCTCTTTTATTAGCAGATAAAAAATTTAGGACTGTTAGATGTTCCTCCTTCAAGTAATAAATCCGAATTTAAGAACCATTACATACCACCTTTCCATGTGCCATGAGATTGCATAAAAAGTAAATAAAGAAGAAATCCAATAAAAGCATCTTCATCTGAATAACTTTTGCAACAAAAAAATATATTTCTTTGATGAATGATGGCAAAAGCAAAGGATGCATAACAGTGACCTACAAGTTTTTCTCAAATGCAAACAGTCAATTTTTGGAAAGCAGAGGACTAGTTCAATGTGAGTGTAGATAGATTATTGACCACCTCTGCACGCCAGCATTTCACATTTTGGAAGAATTTGGCATGTTGTACATGATTCGCTAAAAATATAGACTCCATGGAGGAAAAATTATTTAGAGCCCCTGTAGTGATGAAAAGGAATGAATATAGATTAAATCATCAAACTGCAAGATAATGATATTACATTTTAGAATAAAACAAACAAACATCTAGAAGAAACGCATTTGTATTTCTTTTCAGAGGAAAACAAACCCACGTCCAAAAGCAGGATAATCAAATACATATCAAAAGGAATCAAACAAACATATAACATACTTAGCTCTAGTTTTTGTAGAATGTTTCAAATAGAAGGGAGAGCTAAAAAAATTGGAACAGTAAAAGAAATAATGTAGTACTGTTTTGAAAATCCATAATTCAAAGTAAAGAAGTTTTTCGGATAGCATAAAAAAGACTGATTTTTCTATTGAAATGTGTTCTCAAGCATAATTCACCTGTGTGACTAAGCAGAAGGTAACCTCATAAAAGATAACCCCATCTCACCCCTTATTTTTCTCTTTGCACAATAAAAAATATATATATAATTAATGGTGAATCCACATTCAGGTTCCACAAATTGTCAAATACTAAACATTTCTTGCATGGTCTCTCTTCTGATAAGATATGAGAAAAGGAATCATTTGCTAATTAACTCCAATCTCATAAAATACCTAAAGATTCTCATATAGTTGCTTGAATACCTACGCTTTCAAGAATTAAACACTCAGACAATTTAGAGTGAAGAAATACTGTTTAAAGTTGAATAAACATTAAATTTATAGTCCTATCTATAAATGAAATTTAAATTACTTCACACCCCTATCTCTCGAGTCTCCTGCAGAATAAAATGGGTATTGTAAGCTATCTAGCTGAAATAAAACCACCTATTATAGTTAATGTTGTTGCACAACCTAGCAGCCTCCTGATTAGCAAGGAAAATCAGCCACTAACCCGGCACAACTATGGGATTTCCCTCCCAACATGTCACTACCGAAAGGGAACCCCTCTTTTAGATTTCCTAGATCTACAAGAAGGTAGACCTAGACTAACCAAGGAAGAGACCCTAACCAGATTTTCCTTGGTTTCAACCAACGAATGTTAATTAACTCAAGTACTTGTCTAGTTACTTTTTGGGATAAAGGGTGTGTCCTAGCTAGGTTAAAGGTTTGGGATGAAGACACACACTAGGCTAAAGGTGGTGAAGATATTTGCAAGATCAAAGTTTAAATACAACACCAATAACCAATACGCAAAATAAGGAAACCAATGATATGCAATATGATTAGTTACCATAAATAGAAATGGCATGATATATTTGATTATAGCTCATAACTGCATAAAATAAACCAACATTCACCATGAGTAGCAACTCCCAAGATAAAAAGGATCAAGTCAATCAAAAGTGTCAACCTATTGTAGCCCTTCAATATACCTTTGAGGTACGTAAAAAATAATCTTCCCGAATGTTGTTTTCAGTGCACTACAATAACAGAAAGGCCAAAGGACGGTTTCAGGATTCCTATGGGGACTTCCGATATACCCAATGTACATGGAAGTAAAAACGTGTTCAAAACCTGTATAATGCAGTACTACTCACTGGAGTATTTAAAGGAGTTACAATGATAGCCAACACTGGCCCAGTAAATGGAACAGCCTATGCTTAAGAACATACAGTATTCACGGTCAATAATGGATCCCCAACAGCAGATTTAAAACCCTAACAACAGATCCTTGTTGTTATTTATAGACATCGAAACACGTCTTCTACCCACTGATACTGTTCCAAAGTATAGAAAATATGGATCTATAAATTAATTAAACAGCACATCGTTTATATAAAATTTACCATAACATTATGAAATGAACTTCAAGTATAAAATAAAATCATCGTGTATAACATATCCAAGTAAATAAGAATTGCCAATATTAATGTTAATACTTGAACTTATTATAATGTGTTATGGCAACATCACCAAAAGATATATCATATTACTCAAATTTAGTAAGATTAAACAAACACAAGTTGATCTTAGAAAAAGGAATCTCCTTGAAGTTTCCCCTAGGGTGCCTTCTTTGTGAGAGGATTGGTTAGCCTTGAGCAAAGCTAAGTTTGCTAAAGGTCAAAACCCTCTTAACTAGGATAGCTGAATTTTTAGTGTTGAATTTATTAGGTTTTCCAGAAATAGTGAACATGCATTCAAGTATAAATCATAAAAATAGAAAATACATAAATACAGAATTATAGATTTAAACTTAAAAGATCATTCAACAAATATACTACTTGCTACAATTTCAGGTCTACAATTAAAGTAACAAAACAGCAAGCAAATTTAGTTAGTATAATTAAAAATAAGAATGAAAAGTATATAGTTATACTAGAAAGGTACTTCAGCAAACCAAATAGTAAATAGCCCAAGAATGCAACAAATCACTAGATCATCGAGTTAAAACTAAAATTATTAAGATCTTTAATGTATTTGTTAAGTTCATTTTTTAAGATGGTATTTACTATTAAAAGTGTCCAAGGAAGGGACAGCAATTTGCTTCCCAATTAGTTTCTTAGGGTTTTAAATTATATGGCTTCCATGTACCTAAAAAAATTCAGAAATTCAGTAATAAAATCAGATTGGAATAAAGTTGGAATGTAAAATCAATTAATTAGATCAAGTGCCTTAAATGAAAATCAAAATTTGGGCATTGAGTTGAGAAGCCTCCCAAGTGATTGCTAAGTAGTCTTCAAGGGAGCTGTTATCACACAAAGTGTAGCTACCCACTAAAGGTATCCCATCCTGGACGGTAGAGGTGAGGTAGCTAACCGGTGACACAAAGGGCCTCGTCCACTACTAATGGAAGGTAGTTTTCACGCCAGACAGGCTTTTGTCACTTTAGATCAAACCATAGAATGATCAAGGGGGAGACCCTACTAGCCTATGAGCGCTAGTGAACCTACTCAAGACACTCTAAAGGATAAACTATTAAACAAGTGATGTGTAAGGTGAACAATGAGTAATTAGATCTAGATCTATGAAGATGGATGTGGTAGGCAAGGTTAGGGCAAAGCTGGGGAGGCTTAATGATAAGGAAAATTATCCACCTTATAATGAAAGATACCACCAAGAATTTAATGGCGTAGATCTAGATAGATCTAGTCTAAATGAAGTAAACCCTAATTAGATCCACCTAGGGTTTATGCAATTTTGAATAAGGTGGACCCAAAAGACTAGATCGAGACCGGAAATGACTAGATTTGGATGCTTGAAGGATAGATCTGTTGATTTAGAGTGGGCTCAAGCCTACCCAATTGATAGATCTAAAGAACTGACCAACCACCCAAGGAGGGCGCCCACCTAGAGAAGACCAGTGCTAGATCAAAGGGTAAATGGAGTCGAGTTGATATGGAACTTTAGATCTAGGTTTTAATTATTTATTCCTAAGTGGGTTTTGATGACCATCATCAAATAAGCACCTGATCTATTAGATCTACAAAAGTAGGGTTTGGAAGAAGAGGGTTTTATGGTGACAATTGAATTAAGCCCAAGAAAAATAAAATAAATGTAAACATACCTGGAAATACTTGCTACTAACCTTGTATGACAATGATCTTGCCTCTCCGATCAATTACGAGTGTTTTCTATGCCTCTCCAAGTGAATTCGCTATCAATGTTACAAACATCGCCGATATATTGGCAACATCGCGATGTCAACTCACTGGCTATATATCGGCAATATATCACCCCGATATTTTCCCCAATTTTTTGGCGATTTTTTCCCGATTTTATCGCGATATTTGCCGATTTTTTCCAATATATCACGATATTTGCCAATTTTTCCAAATATATAGTAATTTTTTGATTTTTTGTTTTTTTTATATTTTTGTATTTTTTATTTTGCCGATATATTTCCGATGTTTGCCGACATTTTCGCCAATAAATCCGATGATATATTCGACGATATATTCGCCGACACGATATTTGTAACATTGTTCGCTATCCCTCCAAGATGCCAAGCGCTCCCTCCTCCTGCAAAAGAGATCTACAATGTGAGAATCGATTTGCAAAAAGAGAGATGAAATGACGAAGAAAATGATACAAAGAACATCAAGATGGCCACAAGACACTATAAAGATACTCCCTGAATCAATCGCGATTTGGGAGAATGCAAATAGCAAGAAAAAGATCAACCAACAAGGTTGACAACTACAAGGATAGTACCATACAGTGTCGTACAGCATACAACAATTTCTTAGATTCTTGTCTAGGCGTATTGTCTTTTCCAGCTGGTTGTAAACCTCAGGTTGAGATGTCCTTGTAAGTTTTGATTATTAAATGATAAGCTGATATGAAGGACATAATTCTTGTGTATCATGTTTATGCCTTTGCTGTTTATTTTCTATCCATATGTGTGATTGTTGTATGTTTAGAAATGTATATTTGTGTTGTTAAATAAGTTCATATCTAATTTATTTAATCAAAGAGAAACATAGGACAACAATCGCCCACAGCCTGAAACCTTACACAATTGTTGTCATTTTCTCTTGTACATTTAAAGTTCAAGAAGCATGAAGCTGGTCCCTACTACTGTTTTCTGTTGTTGACTCTAGCAGGGATCCTTAGAGTCTCCATCTGGCATACTTAGTGTCTCCTATGGGCCTTCATTTGTAGCCAAATAAGAGGTGTGTATGTATACATTACAATTTGCATAGAAGAAAAACTAAAGTAATATGGATGTAGACTGAGGCATGTAACTCATACAAGAGGACTAAGTCACCTGGTTCGAATTCGTATTCAAGTTCGACAACTTTGAAGTTTGTCAAAAATTCGCCAATGAAAATTTTGATGACAAAACTCGACATTATATTCGAAAGGCTATAAACTTAAAAATATATAAACATGAAATTTTTCAATATTAGTATTTAGCATTTTCTAGTATTATGTTGATATTAGTATTAGTTTGGTTTTAGTATAATACTGATATTAATAATAGCATATATAATATTAATAATAAAATTAACATAAGTGATACTATTAATTAGGTCTTTTAATATTAATAATAATAAGTCAGAATAAGATTATTAATATTATAATTATAACTAATATATGGACTTAGAAATGAAGCTAAAAATAATAAAATAATTGAATCCAAAATTAAACCCTAGTGCACCGACTGCTACTGTAGGAATTGGAAATGCTTTACAGTCTTGTTTTGTTGGGCTAAGAAACGCACACTCACTACCAATCGCCATTGGAGTCAGTTGGTCAGGATTACGCAACACACATGCACACTCATTGCCAGTGGACTATGGAGTCAGCTCGTGGGGAGTCCGTGAGTTTGCCCTTTTTCGAGTTCACAACAGCTGTGAAAGATCAATGCTACTCACGGACAATGTCGGCTCTCTGCCCAATGGCATACTAAATGGATCAACACAACAACATCGGCCCTTTGCGCAGTGCGGAATGCTACTCACAATGATTGAGAGAATCAACAACTTCAGTGATTCGCAGCGGCTTCACAAGGAGAATACACAATGGCGATTTCGGAATTAGATGCGTCGAACTTAACAAATTAATTCTGCAGACTAAAAAAATCGTCGATTTTCGATTTTCAAGGGAAAAAAACGATGAACCCGGGGACTTAGCAAGAGGGAAAGAAAGTGCATAATAAACACTAGTGATTAGGTCAATATGATACAGAGCACTCAAATATATCCCACATGAATCGATACAAAATTGCATTTAAGCAATGTCATTGTGGATGTCTCACCATTGATTGGGAAGATATTAGCTAGATACACCAAAGATCTTGAGAAGCATTGAGATTGTCATGTGACTTCTCAGCTACAAAATAGAAATTTCAGGGTTTCTTTAAATAAGGGGCTAGGGTTTCTTTAAATAAGGGGCTAGGGTCTTTTACCCAATAGGAAATATTAATGCACCTAAACCTCTCACACAAGAACAAAATCCTACCATGAGTAGTGATAGATTGATTTTAGGGTAATCAGGAAATAATAGCAGCTAATGCTCTACAATATCCTCACAACCACAATATTGAACTCTTTTAAAGCCCTGAATGATATCCACAATAAACATGAGAACGGCTTCAATGTATAAATCAATAGAAATTCCCATTGGCAAAACAGAAAGCCACATCATTGCCAGCTAAAAACTACCATGGAACCTAAGTCACTTGACACGAGGACACGAGACACGAAGGACACGAAAATATGTGTCCAATATGGACACAGTGATCCCCGGAATCAAGACATGGACATGTTATATATATATATATATTAAAAATATAGACATATAGATCCAATTTCTTTTTGAAACTAGAACATTTACAAATATTCAATAGAAATTACTAATAGGAATCACTACACAATACACATTTTGTCATTCACAAATCACAATGAGACACAAAGATGATAGGATATAGCTCAAGATGTCGAAACCATATTTCTCATTAAGTCATCAAAATCAAAATGTATTACATAGATGTCAGAATGCCAATGGCAACTAGTAGTAGACTGTAGTGAATGCTTCAAATCTCTTTTCACCTGCAAAAAAACACACTTCAACCTCTCCCTTAGCTTGCAAATGTAAAAAAGAATGAGGAAAAGCGGACTTTGAAGGAGCCACACGCCTATTTTTCCCAGAAAACGTTTCCTGGAATTGGGACACGTCCTGACAGGCACGGAACACAACCTTAGTACATGTCAGACATGATTTTTTTCGTGTCCAAAAATCGGTACACAAAAAAAAATCGTGTTTGGCACAGGCCATGTTCATGTCCGACACGGCCCCACGGGACACGCAGCCCAAAAAGGACAAGTCCGGTGACTTAGCATGGAACATGTAACATAGGCTAAGAAAATATTGAACAGTGAAATTGAAGATTTGCAAATTTTTTAAAATTCTAATTATTTAAAAAATAATGATTTTTGCATATAATATTAAAAAAACCTTAAAGTGTTACTTGTATGAAACCTGAGAATTTATGTTTTTCATACCATTCCCATTTTCTGTTCCCTTTCTTGTTTCTGGTATCTAGTAACATAGGATGCCATGCACATAGTCGTGTTGTGCAGACTATGAACATGTACAAAAGAAGATCACCCCATAACCAATTTTAGGGTAATGGAAAGGATGCATGCTCAGAAAATAAAGATTCCTATGTTCCCGTGGAAAGTGAAGGAATAGAAAATGATGGAAATACCATAAAAGTTCATATCAGCTGTATAGAGGAGGGTCAACTTCAAAAGGAGAAGCAAGTCAAGAAAAATAAGCAGTTATTCCAGAGATCACAGATCCTCGGATAAAAGGGATCCTGAAAACGGATTCATGTACATCATAGGAAAAAGGGAACAAGAAGCCAAATGATTTTGGTAAAAGTAGAAAACATGGAGATGAAGAATTGACCTGCAACAAGGTTTGAGATTTCAGATAGCTTACAAAAAGTGGAAGAAAAGCAAAAAAGAAAAAGAGGAATAAGGAGACAAGACTGGACAGAAGTTAAGGTTGATATCCTCTGATTTGGAAAGCCATCAAAAAAGTTAATTTTTGGAATCTGATATGTTATAAATGATAAATCCAAGGAACTTTTTTAATGAAATTATATTTTTTGCTTTAAAATAATACCAGTGAGAATTTGGAAGATATGACTGACATTGCTCAGCAAGTTACGAATTGCAAAATAGGAGAGGGTTAAACAAAGGGAACTTGTTCTAACATTCTAACACACACAAACTGATATACAGGATCTTAGAACAGGAATACATGACAAAAAGTCTGTCATTGATGAAAACATCTATTAATCTAGATATCCTATCTCCTAACTTGCTAGATATAAACATGTTTAAACTTTATTCTGATATAACGCTAAAGACATTACCTTCTTTCCAAGGGTTTGGATAGAGATATGTCAGAGCTGATGGAGGATACAAATGAAATAATTTCGTTCCTGATATGCAGGAATGGACATTATCCAATGCATCAAAATGGATTCTGCTTGTCACTATCGCCCCTATCCAAAGGTTCCTCTGAAAGATGGCATCTTCTGCAATAAATTGTGGTGAAGTTGTAGGATGAAACAGGCTTCTTATGAAGAAATGAAATTCTGCATGAGCTGGCAAACTTTCTAAATTTTTTAACGCTGGAATTCCTCTCCAAGTGAGGTACAAAAGCTGATTCCTCTGCTGAAGTAATAAAGCATTCAACTCTGATATAAATACCCCAAAATCCATTATCTGAGAGCTGCTGCAAGGGACCGGATGGCAAAGTCTTGTGACTGAACCATTTTCAACAAGCATATTATCTGTGGCAGTTAGCCCTACATTAAATGTCTTCCCAATGACAGAGTCACCATTTTCTTTTTCATGATTGCTTAATTCCGTATTAGGGCCTCCACTTTTGGATATTTTGTAATTGAAATGATTTGTCTCACCACTCTCTCTATTCCACTGCAAAATGGAAAAATTGGTAGACTGATCATCATTTGTGCATCTCTGTTCACAACAATCTGCAGATAATGATTGGAGTGTATCTCGCTGAGAGACATCTTTGCAAGCCTCATACTGAAGTTGAAAGGCATCAACCTGTAAAGCAAAAAAGTGCAACAAGCATGTAATTTTGGTTGTCTGTGGGTCCACTGCAGATAGAAAATTCATATGCAATCATGTGTGGTATTACTTCAACACTATATATAAAATTATCTTGTTAATACATGTAAAGCTCATCACATACTTCTGAGAAAGATGAAATTTTCCCATGACCAGAATTCCAAAGGCTTACAAAATAGCAGAGGGATTCATAATAATTAAGACTGCAAGAAAAAACACAGAAACTGTTGTGCTGCATGGTTAAATTACTAAAACAACAAAAGATCATTCACAGACAATAATATTAATAACCCACAATATCTGGGTTGTTGATCCCCCATATAAGATCAGCAACATAACATAAGAGTACAGTAATGTTTCCAGAGTGATTCACCTGAAAGCTTAACAAAAGAAACGAGAATTGGTAATCAGGAGACTGGCAATGCTCAGAGGATGCTTTCTGACCAAATAATCACTAAACCTCCCCTTGGAAGCGATGCTATTATTCTACAATTTCCACCACATGATATCCTTACTTACAGATCTGTATAAGAAGATAGAGCAAGCACTTAGCTGCATTGATGATAAGAACTGACAATTGAAGCCTCTGCAGCAGTAACAATTAGGTTTAGTACACGATGTTGAACTGCATATCCAGTATCACACCAGAACTGAGCACCTCGTGACACTCCTTGTGATCCGGATTTATGTGGGAATGAAATGAAATAACAGAGATATCATTATAAATACAGACATTTTGTAAAGATAACAGAGATACAGTAAACACATATTCTATTAAATGGCGGAAATAGAACAGACTGTAATACAATAGCTAGAATGGCGGTCGCTATCTCTGAGAAGAGATGTAACTACTACACTTATCCGTGCAAAGATGAATACAAAGTGAGGCCAAAGGGGCCTAGTTATAATAAGGACAAGGGTGAGAACCCCAAAAGTCCAAAACATAGCCCTAGAAGATGAACCGTCATAAAGTTTGCAGCCCCAAGGTGGTAAGTTGAACAGTCAACTTCCGGGGGTCATAACTTTTGCATACGACTCCGATTTGGGCGCTCGATAACTCGTTGGAAAGATCTATCCGAGATTTACAACTTTCGACTGTGGCCAAATGAAAGCCGAAGGCAATCATTTGGCCACCCAAATTGCCAAAAAACATCGTGTAGGGCCTCAAAACAGCCCTAGAAGTTTGGTACCCGAAAAACCGTAGAAAAATAACTAGGAAACTGCCACAATGGACAATTGTTTTGAGCCAGTGGAATAGGTGGGCGGCCACCGATCTCCATCTGGATCACCTTGCCATACACTTTGTCTATATCAAATAATCATATCATCAACCTTGCCCTATCCATATAAATCACATAAGAGTTGTGCTTATGTGTGCTCCGCAGATCCAAACAATCACTATGCATAAGTGGTTCCACCAACACTTCCTCTTTACACATGTTTAGGCTGCAACATGGTGTAGAGTAGAAGCCCACAAACCTTGAAGGAAGTCAAAGGAAACACCCATGAGCTGACAGAATGAAGGTGGTGGGAGAAGCCATCGAACACTGGGATGGCCATCAATCTGACAAATAGTAGACAAAAAGATGCCCCGTCAATCTAGTAAGAGGTAGACACCATTTGATTTTAAGAAAATAATGTGTTTCAAAAAGTCGGATGGTGTGTGAGACGCTAGACACAACTAAAAAGAAAAATCACATGTTCCAAACAGATGCATGTGAGAAATCTATGGGTACATGTACGTAAGTGAAACTGGCAGGCTCAAGTACATTTCCAGCAAATCAATTACTTACAGAAAGTTTTTTTGTTCCCTAGGTTGCAGCAAAAAGAGGCCAAATCTGTTAACAAATTAACCCTAATCATAGAGTCCTAGTCCAACCTTAACAGCCATCTAGTTAAGTTACGATTGTAAGGTGGTTCTAAGTAAATCTTGTATAAATGTAATATTCATAAATATGAAATTGAATGGGCTAAGGCCTTCTTTCTGCCATTTTGTTTTATTGGTCTTCTTGTTTATCTAATTTCTATCAAATGGTATCAGAGCTCTTATAGTTTTTAAGGGCCTGGTAGTTTCATGGGAGTGTTCCATGAGATGCATGAGAGTTCCATGAGATGCATGAGAGGGATGAGAGGTGTTGAAGAGCAACTGATGAAGATAAGTTCGTGGTAGCAAATAGTCTCTTTCTTTAAAATCAAAGATAAGTATAGCGTTTGGAATCTTTCTGTTGAATCTGCCTGCTATAATCAGTGTTAACAATAGTGGATTCATTACCAAAGCTATAATCGGATGGCAAAGAAGTTGTTGTCGTTAATACGCTATTGAATCTTCTCAATGAGGCAAAGTTCACTAGTGCGGAAGTGAACGCTTCGGGCCAAACCATTCTCAACGTCTACAAGTCTCTCATTGCTGGTGGTATTGTTGGAGGAATGTTGTCACATACCTGGCAACCTCAGTCGACCATAGAGACCACAAGGTACTCAAGTAGCTCATTCAAATCATCACTGACACCCAATTTCCTTTTAAATAATTCCCATTATTCCATTTACAGCAGAATAATAAAAAATATGGTAGCCCAAATCATCATATGCATTCATTAAGCATTACAGGCAATTTAATCATGAAATACACACATACCATGACAAGCAATTCCATGCATTTATATAATCACAAAACAGTAATTGAACAGTAAGCAACACAGATATAAATCCATGGCATTTCATACACAGTAAAATACTTATCTGTTTAATATTCTCCAACTAGATGCAGGTGAAAGACATTCCTCCTAGCCATAGTCACTCTCTCAAGCCGTATCTTTCTTTGACAGAGGCCACCCCTGAGCTAGGGCTATCAGTCCACAAGGGAAAAGCTATTACTCAAGGCTTCTACACAGCCCAACACTCATGCCAGTCTACATAGCCCTGCACACATGAAAGCCCTTGGTGCAGAAACCCACTCCACAGTTGTCCCAATCCTCAATTCCCCTTCCCCCAACCTGCACAATGCCAAGAACAAGCCCCCTTCTTTGAGCTAACAATCCCTAGGTGGGTCCCTCAAGCAGCTCCAGTTCCATTCCAGCACACCAACATAGGTCAGACAAGAAGTCTTTGAATTGGGACTCCAAGGCACACACTACAGGCCAAGTTCCTCTCACAAGGGCACACTCCCATAGCACCAGTTTTCCCAGGGTCAATGGCATGAATAGGTCTCTCCACCTATGGCTTCTCTGGTCCTATTCCGCTCAGCTACCAAATTCAAGGCAGTCCAAAACCATGGCATGAATATCAAGAAGAATCATAATGGATGAATGAATACTCCCATTTTATATGCTTGGCTTTTTCCCTCTTAATCCCCTCTTAACATAATTTAATATTTCTTAATCAAAGCATGACCCTCAATCATAGTTTAGGGTCCTTGGTTAAACTGATAAGGCTAAAGAGATAAGCTAAATCCCACTAGGGTCATTTTCCCTTTGCCCACAATCACTTCCCCACTTGTGGAATCATAGGCCCCATCTCTTCTTCGTCCTTCTTCCTCTGCAGTCGTCAAGGATTATTAATATAAAAATGTACATATTTACAATGTCTTGGTCATCCTGGACCATTTGTTTCTAGCTTCTAGCCTTTACATCAGTATATACAAGATTAGATTACAGGGTCAAAAATAGGGTGTTACAAACTTACAAGTGTCCCGTTCTGTTGTGGCTCTTTTAGAACGTCTCAAATATTCCTATTGTTCCAAATCTCAGGGGAGGCTGACTGTCCAAACAGAAAACTCTCCTAATCAATATCATGGTATCTTCCATGCTATGTCAATTGTCTAGTGTGAAGAAGGTCCAAAATCTTTATACAAAGGTTGGTTACCATCCCATAGGTAATGATCTGGTTTAAAACAAAATATTTTGATAGCTTTATGATTGATAATGCACGCGGTTTGTCCAACCCACACTCAAAATGTATGTCAATTGACTTGGTCATTAACATTTCTATGGATCCCACCTTTTAACTGATTTTGCTATTAGATCTTTTATAATGCATAATAAACGCCAAGTACTATGCTCAAGTTGGATATGTCAATGAAATTTTTTCCAGTCAAAAGCAAGATTTGAGAGCAAAGGACTTGAATGGTGTAGAAAGAGATAAATGAAAATTTTCAAAGTCATGAGATCGTCGAAGAATTCTAAGGGTAGTTGTCACACCGGACGGGCACTTGTCGCTTTAGATCAATCCGGAGAATGACCAAGGGGGAGACCCTACTGGCCTAAAAAGGCCAGCGAACCTACTCAAGACACTCCTAGGGGTATGCAACGAATGAATGAGGAGAGATAATGAGTGAGGGAATCTAGATCTATGTAAAGGATGTGGTATAGGAGTTAAGGTGAAGTTGGGGAGGTTTAGAGAATAGGGGAAATGACCCAACTTGATAAGGAAAATACCACAATGAGTTAAGCAAGGTAGATCTAGAAAAATCTAGCCACATACAGGAGAAACTAAATGATGCACTTAGGATTTTATGCAAAAAGTAAACGAAATGGACCCAAAAAGGTAGATCAGGGCATGAAATGACTAGATCAAGATTCTTGTAGGATAGATCTATGAAAATCAAGTGGGTTCAAGCATACCCAACTGATAGATCTGAAAAGATATAGCCACGCTAATGGAAATCCTAATGGGACCCACCTAGGGTTTATGCAAAAGTGGACATGGTGGACCCAAAAAGGTGGATCGGGGCAAGGAGTGACTAGGGAGTGACTAGATCGGGACACTTGAAGGATAGATCTATGAAAATCAAGTGGGTTCAAGCATACCCAACTAATAGATCTGAGGCCACTATAGACCAGTGCCGATGAATAACGAAATGCTTGTAAAAAATGGAGTGTTGTTGTGTCATGTTAGTATTGCAGTTGTGTCGTTGGTCAATTTTAAAACTATTAATGAGTGATTAAGGGAGTGGGTAAATTGTTGGTTGATTTTATTAAAATGGTAATGATTTGGATTATTAGAAAGGAGAGGGGATTCCAAATATACCCAAGGGGTACAAGGAATGTGCCCGTATTTACTTAGAAGTGGTCCTCACAGCAAAATGTGGGATAAACCGGAGTCGCAGGGGTGTGTCCAACATTACACCAAAAGAGGGTGTAGCCTAACGAGGCCCCGCGGTCACTGCTTAGTGGTTCCCGCTTCACTTGAAGACTTTGCCCACAAAACTTAGTAATATTCGACAAACGTCGTATTTTTGTTTGGGGATCAATTTAAAATATTGGACTAATTACTAATCACTCAGATCCTTTTCTAATATAACCGACTAATCAGACGAAGTTGCAATGGAGGTAGAGCATACAAGGAGATGAGCCTTGTTAATTTTAAGGATTTTTTAACACGTTTTGTTTGATTAGAAATGAAAACCCAAGAATCTCTTTCCAGGTTCAGTACTTGAGCAAGCCCTTATCTGTGAACCATACTCGAGAGAGCAAGGGGGTTTATTTTAAGCTTTAAAGAAACAAAGGAAATATTTTTTAATTAATTCATACCACAAATCTCTTTCCCCCCTTCGGGATACTCGGGAGAGCGTGGGGTAAGTAGCTCTTTTACTTTGATAACAATCAAAAGAATAAACAGAAACTAAAAGCTAAACTAACTAATAATCAAAATCACAAGAAATGCACTGACGTAGATCCCCCCAAGGGGGGGATGAGGAGTGGACTCTTATGAGCCCACTCGAAACTTTTTTTACTTTTTTACAATGATAAAAAGAAATGCATTTTGGTCCTTCTAATTTGGATCCAAAGGCTTACAACTTATTGAAAAAGTTGATTTTTATGCAAGGGGGGGCTCTGTTGATCTTCCTTTTGCTCAATTTTGCGAAAATTCGCCAAAGTTTCCTCATCTTTTATCGTAAAACCTACAAAAACAGCAAGCAAACATTAGCTAAACATGCCCCAAAACACTTTAAGAGTGCTTGGGAAAATTACCGAAAAAATTCTAAGTAAAAACGATAGAAACTAGGTGAAAAGTGACTGAGAAAGTGAGCTAAAAAGTTGTTTTCTCAAGGTCTTTGTTTGCTTCTTAAGGATAGCAAACAAATTGTAGCATGAACTTGCTAGATAAGGAATTAAAATCAAATGCTAACTTATAAATCAAGCCTTTTGTTTTTACTAGAAAATGACTTGAAATAAGACAACTAGTACCCTAGATTTGAACTAAGAAATGATAATACTTTGAAATTTTTAGTTAGTTCTATAAAGCAAAACAATTCAAGATCTCTTTATGACTGTGAAGTTAACTTTAGATTTAAAACTGTTTTTTCAAAACAAAGGAACCCGAATGACAAGAAGATATTGGGAGAAAGAAAAGTGGAGAAGGCTTGGAGAGAAGAGGGTCCTCAAGCCTTCACATGTGGTGTGCCGAGGAACTTTTTATCTGCAGTAAACAATGTTAGAAATAAGAGAAGAAGAAAGATGCAACAAATAATGTTAGAAACAAGAAAAGTAGAAAGATCAAACAAGATGCTCCACGTCTCCTATCACGGCAACCTGCATATCACACACTAACACGAGATAGATCAAATGTAGGAGCATATATGTTCAGAAATCGATGTAAAGGCACTCATAAACAAATGAAGCATTTATTCAAATCTCTAAATACTTATACTCAATAGCTTAGATCATTAAACAAAATGACTAAACTGCATCACAAAGTTGATAGCAACCTTCAATTAAACTACATAGGATTTATTTGCATGCATAGTGATTCAAATACGAGTTACCTCCATACAGCTAGAAAATAAAACATTCACTCAACCAGGGCCCCCTAGAGTCGAGGTCGACTCTAGAGTCTCAACCCTCTCAAAAACACTTCTATTTCGTTTCGTTTGTCTTTATTACAAATTTTAACCCAACTTTTATGATGTACAGTATATGATAGTGCGCTGGTACGAGGAGGCTAACCAAGTAAAAGAAAATCCTCATGCTCATCTTTCAATCTTTACCAGACCTCCTTCCGGTTTTGCAATTATATTAATACCTGTATTTTTTTACGGTAGGCTTAATATAAACCATTCTATGGAGGAAATAATGACTAATGGTTCTAGTTAGCTATTCTTGGACTCCATTTACCAGCTCATGATTCGTATCATCTTGACTTGTGGGTGGATGATTCTGTAAGTTATTCCACTGAGCGTCCTACGCTTCGGATTATGAGCTATAAGCTCATCTTCAATTGCGCAATGGGTTGGTTTGGAATAAAGGTTTTACCTCTTTTTACTCTTCTTGGGAATGTTCTACCCTTCCTTTGATATTGTTTTCTTTCAGTCCTCGGCAAGGATTCATCCTTCAGGCAACCTTTGTATTTATTTCATTTGGACCAGTCCTGGTGCAAACCTGCTATGTTATGAATCATTTGATTTCAATGTCTTGTTTAACATATGATGAGGATCTGACCCTCGTGGGCATTTCTATTGTTTATATGTACACATGCACCTGTAAGTTACAAAGGCGGTATAAATATTCACTTCCATGGTATCGTTCTCTTTTTTATAGATATAAAATTTAGTTTTGAAGCTACCACTGCATTGTTTAATTCTTAGGGTTAAGTTTAATAAACCCAAAAAATATATGATTATATTGTCATTGTGTTTTCATGGCAGAGCTGTTTTATTTCTAGATGGTTTATTATTTGAATTTCTCTCTTATTCAAGTCGCAATCTAAAGTTTACCATCTTGGTATTTATGCTTCTGTGAATCTGTACTTTGATCCTCCCTTGCATAAGTAGTCAACCTAGGGTAAACTAGGTTAATTCTCAGAAATATCATAAACAGATTACTGCTATGTTTATATGCATAAATAATTATTTATGAATCTTTGTAGAAGTCGTATAGCAACAATAATTCTTAAATAAGGGTTAGCATAAATATATTCAGAGTTCTGCAATTTCTTTTTCGAATGAATGATCCTCGGGAAAATAATCAATCTTTTCCTTTCAAAATAGCAACTTTATTACTTTTATAAAATTCTACAAATCCATTACAGCAATAAAATAAATACTGAAATACTCATTCATTAACCAAAAAGAATTACAAAAGAGTAAACACATATATGTTTCCTTTGATATTTCCTCCAACAAAACACCCACCCAACCATAAAACAGCAAAGACACTTCAATCTCTCTGTCCTTCTAGTCACCCCCAAGCCAGGTTGTAGTCCCACTAGGGTTAAGCTACTCAGGTAGTTTTTCAATAACTGTCCTTAAAACTCAAACTTGAACTAAACAGTATATTTTAATTTTTACTGATAACCACACATGAGTTTCTTTACTAGTAATGCAGCGGAAATTAAATACTAAGAAACATGAACAATAATCACATCAATATAGACAGTATTTTTGGGTATGGAAACCCCCAAAAAAACCCCAGATGGAAAACTGGTGCAGCAGTCAGATAAGAAATTTATTATGAAGATATGGAACATTTACAATCCAGCAGATGAATTCACCCAACATGGCAAAATAGAACCTCTGCACATCACTGGGCAAACCCAACAAATCGATACACCCCCTTACGCAATTGTAAGGCCCTTCTGCATCAGCAATACGACCCTCCTGTGCAACTGTATGAAATCTGTACCGCTGCTTCACGGCTGTTGTAGTATGCATGCTGCCTCTGCCAAGTTGTACGGCCTCCCTCTACGAGAATGAGTACGGCCCTATGCTCTGCCTGATCTTCCTGCGAATCCTCCAGGTGAGTGCTCCTCCGTCTTCTCTGCAAAATTCTTCCTCCAACTTCCCTATATGTCTCTTTGTATGTGTCCTCTCCACTAAATCTTCTTTTAACTCAATGGCCAAGCGAAAACCCTAACCCTCAGTATGGATCAATGGATGAGATCCTCCTGTGAGATCAATGGGCAAGATTAGATTAGCCATCACTTAAATTATTTCACTTTTCACTTTATAAAAGTGACTTTATTAAGTCAATTAATAATTATATCACTTAATGTACTTTCCTAAGTCTAAACTTAGGAAAATCACATTAATACATTTGGCTTCTTGTTTTATGTCTTCTAGCATGCAAGGACACATGCAATGATAAAAGACCTTCCTTGTTGTCAATTTCTAACACTTCCTCTCAATGAGGAAGGGATTCGGTAGCAACCCCAACTTGTCTCTGAACTTCACAAAACTATGTCTGCAAAGTGCCTTGGTGAAAATTTATGCCACCTGCTCATTTGTCCGAATGTTCTCCAACCGAATGGTTCCTTTTTGTACACAGTCTCTCGGGAAGTGATATTGGATATCAATGTGTTTGCTCCGGTCATGGAACACTGGATTTTCAAATAGCCTCATGCCACTCTGATTGTCATAGCAAACCACTGTAGCCTCTAGCTCACACTCGAATAACCCTGAAAGCAACTTCCTCATCCGCATTCCCTCACAAGCAGCCAAACTGGCTACCATGTACTCAGCTTCTACCGAGCTCAATGCAACTAACTTTTGCTTCCTGCTGAACCAAGTTACAACCCCTGACCCAATGTTGAAACAACAACCTGAAGTGCTATTTCGGTCTTCTACGCATCTTGCCTAGTCAGCATCTGTGAAGCCTTCTAACTATACAGTCCCACTGTGCCATAAACCAACCCATACTCCATTGTACCTCGGATGTAGCGAAGCACGTGCTTTGCAGCTGTCCAATGTACTCTTCGAGGGTCCACCATGAACTAGATCAAGGAGTTGACTGCAAAGCTAGTGTCTAGTCGTGTGTTGACCCTGATGCATCAATCTTCCTCCAATTGGAAACTAGAGGTATGGACATGGGCTTGCAATCCACCATCCTGAGTCTTTTCAAGATCTCCAATGCATACTTCCCCTGTCTAATGAAGAAGCACCCATCTCTTTGCCACACCTCCAAACCTAGGAAGTAATGCATCAACCCAAGGTCTTTCATCTCAAACTCAACTGCAAGGTTGGACTTGCAGTCGTTGTTATTACCAACCTTGTAGTTGCCTATGTGAGGCGGATCCAGGATGGATGGTAGAGGGACAAGCAACTAAGGAGGTGGAACCAAGATTGCCTCGACTCCTAAATGGATGGTTGTCACACCAATCGAGGCAGTCTTCGCTTTATGTTATCTTGGCCCAAGACAACAAAGGGGAAGACCCGGATCTACTCCCAACAGGAGAGATCAAACCTAGACACCAGATCATATCAAATGGACTTGGGTACGTAAGCTGTAAGGTAATGGAAACCCTAGATCTATGGATGATGTCACTAGGTGAACCAAGGCTTTCGATTAGGGTTTGGGAAGTGTGAGGCTTGATCCAAAGTGGGACACAGGTGACCTATGAAGTAAATACTAGATCTAGAGTTAAGGTACTAGCAATAGGTGAATATATCCGCTGCCTTGGGAAACATAACCAATGCAGGGAGGGCAAGGACAGTATTGGGGCCATCTAGTACCCAAGGACAGACTCGATGAAAGATATGACAATGTCAAAGTACCCGAGTAACCAGGGAAAAGTCAAATCTCAAGAAAAAGAGGCCAAAGAGGGGGCAGCGCTAAAGTTGGAGATCAGTGCATGTCAGATCTAGGGCAATGGAGTCACAATCTGCCTAGTGTTGGAGGAAACCCACCTGGGAAATAGCCCGATCTACAAACCCAAAAAGGTATTTGGCCAAAAAAGTCAAATCACAAGAAAAACCAGCAGCTGGATGACTAGAGCTAGAAGTTGACAGGTTGTCCTAGATCTAAGAAACTGACCTCCCAAACCCTAGCAGATGTTATCACATATATAGTAGTCGAGCTACCATATTTTTATTTTCAGATTCAATACATTTTTCAACCAGATCCCCTACATATGAGATGCTTAGATGAGCATTTATGATGGATCATTATTTATTTGATGGACTATAGTACTCTCCCATGCCAGGACTGAGTCTCAAGACACTCAAATTTGAGGACTGATGTAGCTATTTAGCCATGTGCAAAGCAATTAGCAGTGTCCAGCTTGGCATCAATGTTTTCTCATTGGACAGATATTGATTCAGATGGATTATTTGCATGATTATGACTCAACTTATATTATATTGTGTTATGGTTATCATTGCTCTTATACTCATTTTTGTGACATGTGTTAGCATTTACTATCATGATCTGGCAGTCATATAAATATGTGGACTTGGATGTAGCTGTATTATGTATTGATGTCCCTACTCATTGGTTTTACCCTCCAAAGTGTCACAGTGTTGAGTGGGCAGTCATCCTTTGGCCTAACCTTATGAATTTTAGCCTTCACCCTTCACTAGCAAATTGACTACAACTATGAGGTGAATATAGTCTTGAAAGTCTGGTCTAAGTTATAATAAATAAAACCCTATATGTGTATTTGGTTGATGTACCGCCAGTGAAGTGATTGCTACTTGTTATGATTGTTACTTAAATGACTTGTAGAGCATGTCTTAGCCTTTTAACACTTGCAGCAAATGGATGTCAACCTGAGTTACATTATTGGTATCTGGTCATTTACAGGTTATTATTTTGTCTATTTGATATTGTAGATGATCAGGCAGAGACCTGGAAAGGGTATGAGTATGTACTTTAGATGGATTTGGACTTTCTAAGTCCAGTGAGATAGATTGTTTTCGGTTCCGGGCACTTACAGAGATGGACAGGCTCATTTTACCCTTCTGGTGCAGTTTTGCTTCACTAGATGGCAGGTTTGAGTAGGGAGATGATTTTGTTGGATCTCCTAGGGCATTGTATGGGGCATAAGGGATCCAACCACTTGATTGTACCATATTACCCCCCTCCCAGAGAGCCTAGTAGGCTCAGTTGGATAACGCAGGCACCCTAGGAGGTTGTTTTGGCAGGTTCACCTTTCCCAAGGCAAATTAAAAAATAATTAAATGGCTACTAAGGAATTCGATTTGGGCTACTGAGGCAAGGAAATGGCATGGGATGAATCATGATGATGAGAGTGATGTCCTCTGCACCTTCTCCAACAGTTGCAGCATCTGATTGGGCCCACATCCATCTTTTCGGGCATTTTATATTATTTTCTAAAGCTTTTGGGATGCTCACGATTTCCTCAAGGAGGCACAATTTCACAGTTTAAAAAATATGATATTTTTATTGTGCCATGGGGACACCCAAAGGGAGTTAGTTAACAATCCATGTACCCACCATGTGCTTCATTCATTTCTTGTTGAATGGGGTCCCCTCTCTTTGGGTGATTTAGTCCATTTTCATATTATATTGTTATATTGATCCATGTATTGTATGTTGAGCTCATATCAACCATTGATTAGACATTTGTATCTTTTAATCTTAGCCACTCATTTGAAAAGTGGTTAGGATTTTGGTTCTCTCGTTCCTATTTAAAGGAGAGAGCTTCTCATTTGTAAGGGGTCTTTGGCTCTTGGATCTAAATAATAGAAAAACTTTTCTTGTGGAAATTCTTGGATCTCCTTTGCATCTGGTGTTCTTAGATGGTGATTGGAAAGTCTTTTGCTTCCTAGCATTCGGAAAATTTTTGTGAGATCTATATCTTTTTTCGAGAATCTTTGTCTTGTCTACTGGAGGGCGACTTCAGCTTGGGCATTTTTGCAGGGGGACCTCAACTCGCTTGGATTGTCTTCATTTTTATCAGGGGGTTTTCATTAGTGTCATTGTGATCTATGATTTCTTCTTGCTATTTTTCTGTAGCATTTAGCTTTTTTCTCATGTGGCAACAAATCTGATATGGTTGGTGTTTGTTGTGCAGGAGAGAGGGCGCATTGACTCCTTGGGGCAAAACGTTGGACATAGAACTTGCTCAAAGCTTCTCAAATTGATCGAGATAGCAGGGATCATCATCATCAAGCCATCTACAAGGTTTTCCAGGTAAGATCTACAGGTTAGTCCCTTTCTTCCAGATCTCAATCCATTGACATCTACTTTTCTTCATTTTACTGAAAATTCCATAATAATAAAAAACCAAAAAATACTAAAAATTAGACCGCTTGATCTCTTGACAAACCACTGCTGGGTTTTGTAGATCAGGTCTTCCCCTCACCATATCACCCTCAACGCTAATCTGAAAGTCAGTGTTTTTCCCTAGATCTGAGAAACTGTCCTCCCAAACCCTAGCGCTCCTCACCATTTTTCTGACTTTTTCCGAGATCTGATTTTTTCGACAAAATACCAACTTGGGTATGTAGATCGAGTCATCATCTCACCAAATCTCCTTCAACGTTGAGCTGGAAGTGTCATGGTTGCCCTAGATCTGAGAAACTGACCTCCCAAACCCTAGCGCTAGCCATCCTACTGCTGGTTTTTCTTGTGATCTGGTTTTTTCGGCCAAATACATTTTTTGGGTTTGTAGATCGAGCTATTTCCCAGGTGGGTTTCCCCCAACGCTGGACAGATAGTGACTCCATTGCCCTGGATCTGGCAAGCACCGATCTCCAACCCTAGCGCTACCCCCTTTTGGCCTCCTTTTCCTGTAATCTGATTTTTCCTGGTGACTCAGGTACTTTGACTCTGTCATATCTTTCATCGAGTCTATCCATCGATACTAGATAGCCCCAATCCTGTCCTTGACCTCCCTGCATTGGTTACGTTTCCCAAGGCAACGGATATTCTCACATGTTGCTAGTACCTCAACCCCAGATCTAGTATTTACCTTATAGGTCACCTGTGTCTCAACTTGGATCGAACCTCATACTTCCTAAACCCTGATCCAAAGCCTTGGCTCACCTCGTGACATCATCCATAGATCTAGGGCTTCTACTATCTTACACCTTACATACCTCAAGTCCATTTGATCTGATCTGGTGTCTAGGTTGGATCTCTCCTGTCGGGAGTAGATCTAGGTCTCCCCCTTTATTGTCTTGGGCTCAGATAATATAAAGTTAAGGCTGCCTCGATTGGCGTGACAACCATCCATTTGGGAGTCTAGGCAGTCTCGGTTCCACCTCCTTAGTTGCTTGTCCCTCTACATCCACCTCACATAGGAAACTACAAGGTTGGTAATATCAGTCGCCAATCAGCCTCTCATCTCCTGTAAGAAAGAGATCATCTACATATAGTACCAATATGAGGCACCTCACCTGACAAGAAGTACAAGTTATGGTCTACCTCACTACCCTAGAATCCCATCTCCCGTAGATAGTTGTCTATCCTCGAGTACCATGCCCGAGGTGCCTGCTTGAGCCCAAAAAGAGCTCTCTGTAACCTGCATACATGCGACTCCCTGTTCTCCACATCAAACCCCTCGAACTGCTCAATGAATACCTCCTCCTCTATAACTTCGTTGAGGAAGGCAGTCTTGACATCCATCTGATGAACTCGCCAACCCATCTCTGCTGCTAATGAGATAATGGTCTGAATAGAAGAATAGCTAGCGACAAGGGCGAAAGTCTCCTCATAGTCAATACCCTCCTTTGAAAACCCCTTTGCCATGATGTGCACCTTGTACTTCTCCATGCTTCCATCTGCTGCATGTTTTACCTTGTAGATCCATCTGGATCCCACCACCCGTTTTCCCTCTGGCCTCGGCACAACCTCCCACACCTGGTTTTTCATAATGGAGTCATACTCCTCAACCATAGCTTCCTTCCACACATCATGTTGTGCAGCCTCCTAAAAACTGGAAGGTTCGGAGTTAATCAACTCCGTCATCAATGCCATATAGCTAAGTCTCTCAAGTGGTTTGCTCCGTCTCATGGAGCTCTGTGGAAGAGTCACCTACCTAGAATCCTAAACTATGGACCTAAAACCCTTAGGTCGTGGCCTAGTGTCTACCTGTTGCGGCTCATCCTCCTAGTCAATGACCAAAGGATCCTGTCCACCTGACTCCCTCTGACTACTAGAACCTGTGGTTTGTGTCTGTACCTGTACCTATACATGTGGCTCCTCCAACTTGACCCTTTGAGTCCTGTGTTGGTAAGTCCATAGATCTCCGCAAGGTTCTGTCCTCGTCAAACTGGACATCGCTGCTCACAATGATCCTCTTGCGAGCAAGAATATATAATTTGTGTGCCTTCAAAGTCTCGTTGTAACCAACAAGTAACCCCTTCTCTCCAGAAGGGTCTAACTTCTTCCTAGTGTCAGCATGAATGTGACAATAGCAGACACTCCCAAATATGCGCAAGTGGCTCACATCTAGTCTAGTACCTGTGAAGACCTCCTCGGGTGTCTTCCTCCCCAAAGCTATGTAGGGACACCTGTTATGAATGTAAACTACGGTCATGTATGCCTCGACCCATAGGAATAGTGGCAATCCCTAATCAAATAGCTTGGCCTTGGTTGTTCCTGCCAATGTCCTGTTCTTTCTCTCCGCCCCTCCATAATGTTGCAAGGTATGAGAAACAGTGTGCTCCTTCTTGATCCCCTCCAATGAACAATACTCCAAGAACTCATTGGAGGTATACTCACCCCCGTTGTCCATCCTCAATACTTGGATCTTACTTCCTATCTGGTTCTCTACGAGATTCTTGAACTACCAAAACTGCTCAAAGACCTCTAACTTGGCCTTCACAAAATAGGTCTAGGTCTTCCTGGAACAATCATCAATGAAAGTGACGCAATAACTGTAGCCACTGAACGATTGGACAGTCATGGGACCGCAAACATCTGAATAAACTAAGTCCAAGGTCCCCTTAGACTTGTGCTCACTCTGTGGGAAAGGCTCCCTAATGTTCTTCCCCAACGCACAACCTTTGCAGTGGTTATGCTTCTCCTCCTGTACCTGAGGCACTCCAATGACTGCCTGTCTCAAATGCCTTAGTGCTCCATGGTGTAAGAGTGCCATCCTCCTATGCCACAACTCACCCCAACTATTGTTGTTGCTGACTAGAGCCTTTGCAGACTCGAAGTGTAGTCTGTACAACTTCCCGCTCTGAATCCCAATCACTTGATCCAAACACCTATCTGACCCCTTGGACCTGATATACACCCTATGATCTCGGAACTTCACCTGAAAGCCCTTATCCTCCAGGGTGGAAACTGATATGAGGTTCTTGGTCAACCCCAGAACATACAATACATTTGCAAAATTGAGGGGTTTGCCAGACTTCCTCTAAAACGAAACAGTACCAACTCCCTGCGCCTGATACTACGCATCATCATAGCTCAATGTGGAAATTTAATCCACCCTCCTGCAAGCTCTTGAAGAGCCTTTTATGTCCTTTCATATGACAAGATGCTCCACTATCTACATACCAAACGTTGTTGCCTATGGTGCTTGCCATGCAAGCTATCAAACAAAAGTCTTCGTCGAAGTTTTTGCTGAACTCCTCCACCTCTGCAGAACATGCCATCTGGGTATTGTTATTCTTCTTCCTGTCGGGGCACTGCGAGGCAAAGTGTCCTTGCTTGTGGCAGATAAAACATTTCACTTTGGACATGTCAGTGTTCTTCTTACCACCCTTCTTTTTCTTTGCGTTACCCTTGCTCTTCCCTGCTAGAGCTAGAGCTTCTTCATCCACAATCTGTAGGGCACTACTGGATGAAGATGAACATTGACCCATGCAAGTCTCCTCCTGCACAAAATCATCCCACAATCTCTGCCAGTCAGGGAGCTTCTCCCTAGCCACCACACCTTTTACAAAGGTGTCCCATGGCTTAAAAAAGCCATTGATAGCTATTTGAACCAGCTCGTCATCTTCAGTCTTAGAGCCAACTGCTCCAAGCTCCTCTCTGATCTGTGTGAGCCTTGTGAGATAAGGAACCACTCCTTCACCCTTGGCCATCCTGGTACTGCGTAACCTCTCCTGTAGCACCATCTTCCAGTTTCTTTTCTTGCTCTGGTAAAGTCCTTCCAAAGCCTTCCACATTTCCAATGCGGTCTTCTTCCCGAAAAGGTGAGGGACTATGTGGTCCTTCACCCCATCCAAGATGATCAACATAGCTTTGAAATCTAACTTCTTCCACCTTGCCAACTCTGTCGGATCTATGGGCGCAACCTTCGTGGAGTCAATGTCCTCTTCTGCATCACTGACATACAGGATCCTCCTGATCCTTTCTTTCCAAGTAAGAAAGTTCTGAGCCCCTTGAAGTTTATCTTCAACTCTCAAATGTACGGCCATAGTGAAGTGTACCTGTCAAACCCTAGATTTGAACTCTAGGTTTGTGTCTTCAATAGATCTGCCTTCGATCTATCAATACTGCTCCAGTTTCTCAGATTTAGCTCAATAGAGCTTTGATACCATGTAAGTATCCTTAAAACTCAAACTTGAGCTAAACAGTATATGTTATTTTTTATTGATAACCACACGAGTTTCTTTACTAGTAATGCAGCGGAAAATAAATACTGAGAAACATGAACAATAATGACATCAATATAGACACAATATTTTTGGTATGGAAACCCCTGGAAAAACCAAAGATGGGAAAACCGGTGCATCAGTCAGATAAGAAATTTATTATGAAGATATGGAACAATTATAATCCAGAAGTACGGCCCTCCTGCGCAACTATACAGAATTCGTACGACTGTTGTACGATTGTTGTTGTACGACTGTTGTAGTACGGCTGATGTTGCTGCGGCCTCTACCGAGTTGTACAACCTCCCTCTACGTGAATGAGTACGACCCTATGCTCTGCCTGATCTTCCTGCGAACCCTCTAGGTGAGTGCTCCTTCATCTTCTCTGCAAACTTCTTCATCCAACTTCTCTGTCTGTCTCTGTGTGTGTGTCCTCTCCACCAAATCTTCTTTTAAATCAATGGTCAAGCGAAAACCCTAACCCTCACTATGGATCAATGGATGAGATACTCCAGTGAAATCAACGGCCAAGATTAGATTAGCCATCACTTAAATTATTTCACTTTTCACTTTATAAAAGTGACTCCATTAAGTCAATTAATACTTAGATCACTTGATGTACTTTCCTAAGTCTAAACTTAGGAAAATCACATTAATACATTTGGCTTCTTGCTTTATGTCTAAGTTGCACGAAACGGGGAAACGGGGATGAGTTTCCAAAACGGGGATGCATTGGAAACGTGACCCCCCAAAATTTAGGAAACCGGGAAATGCAATATATCTATTTATCTATATATATATATAATGTTGTAATTATTTACAGATTAAATTCAACATCACATTTAACATTTTTACTCATAATTTCATAAGTGATTCCATAATTCAAGTACTAAGTAGTAATATCCAAAAACAACACAATGATTTTACCCATAAACGATTCCATAATGCAAGTGGAAATAGCCAAAAAAAAAGCCTTCAAGATGAGGCTAAGCCGCTAATACATATATATCCAGATTCCAAAATCATCCTTTATATACGAGGCTACAAGTACAATACTACATCAACATGAACAATGAAAATATAAAGAAAACATGAGCTGAAGCCCAAAGACTAATAGTCATCATGCTCAGGCTCATCTTCATACTCCTCCTCAAAAATAGAAATCCGTGAGCCAAGAACAAATCCGTGAGAGAAATGTCGAGTCATGTGGGAAAAATGGGCATTGGGAGTTATTTTATAACAAACCCAAGCCTTGAAGAATTTGCCGGAAGCCTCTAAACCCCTAGCCGGTGAAGGAAAAACCCAAAAAAAAATTAAAAAATACGTGTTTTAGCATACTGATAGAGGAAACACCACTTTTTGGGCAAAAATGATTTGGAAACGGGTTTTCTTCCGAAGGAAACGCGTTTCCTTAACGCAAAATGTCCCCTCACTCTCAGAAATGGGTTTCCTTGCCATACAGTACGGGTTTCCACGTTTCCGTACAGAAGTGGGTTGGGGATGTGGGGGGCACACGTTTCCTGCAACATAGCTTTATGTCTTCAAGCATGCAAGGACACATGCAATGATAGAAGACGTTCCCGGTTGCCACTTTCTAACATGTCTTAGTCTCAGTCAATCTAGGACTAACACAGTCCTCAATAACCTACAGACGCACCTTATAGTTCCACACCTCAAACTTTTTCAGTGCCCATAACAGTGGGCAACCTAAAAGGCTTATGGTCTCTGCTACTACAGCAGTTCAAGAATATGTTTTACCAATCCTTTAAATGTTCAACACAGGCAAACCCTTTGCCTCACAGCATTTCCAGTGTTTCACTCTATAGCCGTAGAGAATTTCTTTCGTGAACCTGACTGAACTTGAACTCGGGTCATTGCTCATGCAAATACCCAATCTTGGCTTTTCTATCTTTCATCTTGAGTCTCTCAATTTTCTGGTGTGTTGTGGTTGCTTGTAGTTAAGTATGTCTTCCTTTGTTTCTTCTTGCCTAAAGGAAAAATGAAACCATTTCTTGGTTTCTGTTTTCTTTTCTATTGTAAAGATCTATTTTTAGAAAATCTCACATCAAATGCTAGGGTTTTGGAATGGTTTAGTTCCATAGTTTTATATTATCAGAATGTAAAGTATATTTTTCAAGTTTGGGTTTAGTTTTTCCCTAAGACAACTTACCCTCTAGTGAGACTATGGCCTCTCTTATATTGGGTTCTGCCCACATGATTTATGTGGAGGATAACTTAAAAAAATAAAAAGCGACACCTCTACATTTACACCATAATCACTATCAATAATGTTCAGTTTTTCCAGTACTTGATACAAACTTCCAAAATAATGTAATTTTAAAATTAACTAATCAACTTAGGAAAGTTAAATATCCGGATATTACACACACCTGTAAATTAGAAGACTGTATTAGGTTATTAACGCTGCATTTTGTAGTTAGTAGCAAAGCTTTCTTCTCTATCTCTCATTTGTAATTTCGATGATAGTTTGGAATGAAAAAGGGTTAATGTTGTGACTGTTTGCAGTTCCTCGTTATCTGTTGTGAATTGAAACTCACTAGAATGTGCCATGATCTGAAACTATGGTTAACGAGCTCTGTAATGAAAGAGGTACACTGCTTTGATCTAAATGGATGAATGTACAAGATAAGTAATTCTGCAGATAAGAATGCTTTCTTTCAATATTTATATTGAATCTGATTGATTTTCTTAGCAGGATTCGTATTTTAGACCTCTATTGTTTCATAAAAACTCCAACCAATGATTAGGCATCAATCCTTTACAGTCCAACCTGATATTTAAAAGCTAAACTTGTAACTTCCCTATCTTCTGATCTGTCATTTTTGTTAGATTTTCAGAACTTTAGCAATATAATTTCTTTTATTATTTACTTCATCCCAAATTCATAGCATTATTTCATTTTCAATGGAAGTAAAACAAGGATCGCTGAAAGATAACCATGCACAAGAGACACAAAGATATTAGGATTTTACCTTGGGATTCCCACTTGAGCTGGAAAAGAATCACCCTAAAGTGAGAAGAGCACTGCTGTGATGACGTAGACAATGTCTTAGATGGCACCAGAGCTGCCCTGGTTAGTGTCAGAGACTTGATATTTTGTAGTGAAGCTTTGGGAGCTAACAGTTCCTACAACCTGAGAAGCCATGGCCGGCTGCAGGAGGAAAATGATGCATAGGAAGTAAATGCTCCATATTCTGAGCAGCAAGCCAAGGGTTGGGGTGGTCCAAGAAACAATGACAAGGACGATCCTCCAGCTACTGGATTGATCCCCGCTGCCCCATTATTTTGTGCTTTTATGGATCTGAGAGCAAAATCGATTTTGTTTTGTTTGTACTCTTCATGGTGGCCTTATTAAATTTTGGGGTATTGAACTTCTTTATTTGTGCCAAGTGGCCCCTTGAAATTTTTGGCTTGAATCTTTCCGATTGCTCATTCGAGAATTACGATCTTTAGCTCTAGAATTGAATCATGCTATTATATCTAAGAAAGACTTCGAGATAGATAGGGAGGAAGTTTGATCAAAATGAATCGAGATCTTTTATGATTGACCAGAACAAACATCAACAACTTCGAATTCGATTAGCTTCTCCCGAACAGATTTGTGCTTGGTCCAAAAAAGTTTTACCTAATGGCGAGATAGTTGGACAGGTGACTAAACCCTATACTCTACATTATGAAACTAATAAACCAGAAAGAGATGAATCGTTTTGTGAAAGAATCTTTGGACCTATCAAAAGTAGAGTTTGTGCTTGTGGAAATTCTCCAGGGATCGGAAATGAGAAGATAGACTCAACATTTTGCACACAATGTGGAGTTGAATTCGTTGATTCTCGAATTCGAAGATATCGAATGGGATACATTAAACTGGCATGACCGATGGTTCACGTATGGTATTTGAAACGCCTTCCCAGTTATATTGCGAATCTATTAGCTAAAACTCGGAAAGAATTAGAAGGCCCAGTATACTGCAATGTGTGACTTGATCACAAGTTCCGCTCATACAGATCCGTAATAAGGAACTGTCATCCTATTCAATCTGATTGGGATGCCTTTAGCTCTGACATGTCCCTCCGGAGGAGTAGCATGAAGCTCAGAATTATAAGCATCTTGAAGAGATGTTGAGAAAGAGGAATTAGTCCAGGGTTTAGATATTCTGTATCAAATTGCTAATTTAACTTCGTGAAAACACTTCTTTCATATAATGGAATTCAAAAGTCATTCTCTTTCACTTGGGTTATCCCTGAATAGAGGTATTCCGGACCGAAGATATGGCTATAGGAGTCTATTCATCGTACATATGCTTCGATTGATAGTATTGTAACCATCGAAGTAGAGCAAGCAGGAACCTAAAGGATTAAATGGAACGATATATAGACAAGTAAATCCCTAATTGAAGGTCTTTTCGAGAATAAATGGATTGTTCGGAAGGGAGGAGACTGCTCAATAATTCCATATCTACGTTGTAGAATCGTAAAGGAATACTCAATTTCACCTGGAACTTGAGCAGAGAGTAGCAGTTTCTCTTCAGAGCAAAAAGAGTAGATATTTTTTTTATAGTTACTTGAGCCGGATGAGAGGAAACTTTCACATCCAATCCTGAAGGGGGGAATCTTAGAATAACCTATCCGAATCTTTTTCTTGCTAGGCCCATAGCTAACAAACCAACTTTATTGAGATCACGGGGTACATTCAATTATGAGATTCAATCCTGGAGAGATATTATTCCTCATTACCTCTCTACTCGTTCTCATTACCTCTTTGCTCAAGATTCTGGAACATTTAAAGAGAAAGAAATAGCTACTGGGGGAGATGCTATCAGGGAACAACTAACTGGTCTGGATCTGCAAATGATTATAGATCGTTCACATATGGAATGGAAGAACTTGGTGGAATTGAAATGGAATAGATTGGAGGAGGATCAAGAATCTACTGTGGATGGATGGGCGAATGAAACAATTCGAAGAAGAAAGGATTTTCTGGTTGGACGCATTAAATTGGCTAAACATTTTCTCAAAACAAATATAGAACCAAAATGGATGGTCTTATGCCTATTACCAGTTCTTCCTCCCGAACCGAGGCCAATCATTCAATTAGGTGAAGGTGGACTTATTACCTCGTCAGATCTAAATGAACTTTATCGAAGAGTTATCAATCGGAATAATACTCTTACCAATTCATTAGCAAGAAGTGGATCTAAGTCATTTGTTATTTGTCAAAAAAAATTGATCCAGGAATCCATAGATGCACTTCTCGATAATGGCATCTGTGGACAACCAATGAAAGACAGTCATGATAGGCCTTATAAATCGTTCTCAGATGTGATCGAAGGCAAAGAGGGAAGATCTCATGAAAATTTACTAGGGCAACGAGTTGATTATTCAGGTCGTTTCGTTATTGTGGTAGGTCCCTTTCTATCATTGTATCAATGTGGATTACCCTCAAAAATAGCAATAGATCTTTTTCAAGCATTTGTAATTCGTAGTCTCATTGGGCGACATATTGCTCCTAACCTAAGAGCTGCTAAAAGTATGATTCGAGATAAGGGACCCATTGTATGGGAAGTACATCAAGAGGTTATGCAAGGACATCCTGTATTGTTGAATCGAGCACCTACCTTACACAGAATAGGAATACAAGCGTTTCAACCTATTTTAGTAGAAGGACGTGCCATTCGTTCACATCCATCAATTTGTGGAGGATTTAATGCGAACTTTGACGGAGATCAGATGGTTGTCCATGTACCTTTATCTCTGGAAGCTAGAGCAAAAGCTCGTTTACTCATGTTTTCTGAGACAAATCTTTTGTCTCCAGCTATCGAAGATCCTATTTCTATACCGATTCGGGATATGCTTCTTGGACTTTATATATCAACAGTCGAAAATAATCAAGGTATTTATGGGAATAGGTACCATCCGTATCACTCGAAAAAGAAAATGTTTTCCTGTAAGAAACCTTCCTTTTATAGTTATGATGCAATGTTCCACGGAGTTTCCGGGACGGGGGAGCGCGGGAGCGGGGAAACGCAAAAGGGGGGCGTGTGGAAGCCACCCCAAATTTTAGGGAAATTTCGGGGAAATGGGGAGACACCGAAGTCATAAAAATTAATTTAAAATATAGAAAAGATAAATCCTAACAATAACTATTACCGTGTAAAATACTAGAATGTAAAACTAAAAACTAAAATAATCATTATGGAATTCATCAAATTTTAAATTTCAATTTGTAAATGATACTGAAGTATGTTACTACTGACTATTACCATGTAAAAAATAAATTATTAAAATTTTAAATACTAAAAACTATATATCATCATTATCATTATGCAATGTGTATCTAAATTCAGATTTCTCATTTATAAAAGATAATGCTTAAACATTGAATTTAATGGCTGGAAATGAGAGGCAAGAGCTTTAAAAAAAATAAAAAAACAACACAAAAATTTATAAACAACAGTATCATGTGAACCAACAAATCTGGGCATGAAAGCATATGTGAAAGAACCTCATATTCAGGTTTGGGAACATTAGAACAATAGTAAAGAAAGTGAAACACTAAGAATCTAAGAAGCAGTTTAGTCACTGGTGTGTGTTCATTGTTTTGGGCACAATTTTGCACTATTTGTCTTCAAGCTTCATAAAACAATCCAAGGCATAAAATTTATTATTTTATCACATGGATATTGGAATATGATAATGTTGAATGTATTAATTTTTAAATTAACAAATTTTAATGAGGCATGAGTCATGACCCTACCTCCAACTAGCAGATTTGGTACTCCAAGATTCGAGCTAGTGGATGAAATTGAACTGGGTCTCAACTCTACTCTAGCAGCGACTCTCCTTCAAGAAGCAATGGCTCTCCTCCAAATAAACTTCGGTTCCTCCCTCAAAATCGGTGGCTCCTCCAAATTCCAATAACCAACTACTCTCCAATATTGAATTAGATTTTATAAATTTAATCTAATTCAATATTATTCAATTTATAGTTTAAATTAATTCAAATTTAAAAAATTTAATCAAATTCAATTTAATTTAATTGATTATTTAATCTAATTTATCATTTAATTCAATTTTAATTTTTATGTAATTATTTTTATTGAAAAATAAAAAATATAAAAATTGGGGGCTTCTAGGCATCCCCCCACAAAGGGGGACGTGGGGGGATGCGGGGGGGTATGGGGGGATGCCTAGAAGCCCCCTAGAGGGGAAACACGTTCCGCACCTAGGCAAACGTGGGGAAACATTTCTCCAGGAGTTTCCCCGTCCCGGAAGCGTGGGGAAGCGAGGGGGCGCGTCCCCAACCCTGGGGGACGCATCCCCGTGGAACACTGTTATGATGATGTGCTCAGAGCTTATCGACAGAAACAAATTGACTTATACAGCCCCTTATGGCTCCAGTGGGGGGAAGTGGATTTACGTATCATTACCTCAGTAAACCAAGAAGCCCCTATCGAGGTTCAATACGAATCTTTGGGTACCTTACACGAAATCCATGAACATTATCGGATAAGAAAAGGTAGAATGGGGGAAATTATTAATATATACATTCGAACAACTGTTGGTCGTACTCGTTTCAATCGAGAAATGGAAGAAGCCATACAAGGTTTTGTCCATTCTGAACACCCAAAGAAATCACTACAAGCTCTCAGGATCTAATGTTATTGATCTTATGATCTTTTCATTAGTGCAGATATAGAGATCGAGGAAGCCTTCGAATAAGGCTTGAACCCATTGCTTAATCATGCTCATGAAAATATGGAGATTTTTCCTTATGAAGGAACGAACTAGATTGCCCTTTGATAATTTGCCCTTTTATAATAAAGTGATGGATAAAACTGCCATTAAAAAGCTTATTTGCAGATTAATAGATCACTTCGGAATGACATATACATCACATATCTTGGATCAACTCAAGACTTCAGGTTTTCAACAAGCTACTGATACAATTATTTCATTAGGAATTGATGATCTTTTAACAGCACCTTCCAAAGGATGGCTCGTCCAAGATGTGGAGCAACAAGGTTATGTTTCAAAGAAACAAAATCATTATGGGAATGTACATGCAGTATAAAAATTACGTCAATCAATCGAGATATGGTATGCTACAAGTGAATATTTGAGAAAAGAAATGAATCTGAATTTTAGCATGACTGATCCCTTAAATCCAGTACATGTGATGCCCTTCTCGGGAGCTAGGGGAAGTACATCTCAGGTTCACCAATTAGTAGGTATGAGAGGATTAATGTCAGATCCTCAAGGACAAATAATTGATCTACCCATTCGAAGGAATTTACGCGAAGGGCTCTCTTTAACGGAATATATTATTTCCTGTTATGGGGCTCGTAAAGGAGTTGTGGATACTGCTGTACGAACAGCAGATGCTGGATACCTCACACGTAGACTAGTTGAAGTGGTTCAACACATCGTAGTACGTAGAACAGATTGTGGCACTATTCAAGGTATTTGTGTAAGTCCCATTCGAGCTCGAGAGAGGGGCAGAAATGAAATTGTTGTACGAACACAAACACTGATTGGATGTGTGCTAGCAGACAATGTATATATAAATAGGAGATGCATTGCCACGCGCAATCAGGATATTGGGGTTGGACTTGCCAATCAATTAATAAACCCTCTAAAACAACCAATATATATACAAACCCCCTTTACTTGCAAGAGTATATCTCGGATTTGTCAATTATGTTATGGTCGGAGTACTACTCATAGTCACTTGATTGAATTGGGAGAAGCAGTAGGTATTATTGCAGGCCAATCCATTGGGGAACCAGGAACTCAACTAACACTATGGACTTTTCATACCGGGGGGGTATTTACTAGTGATATTGCAGAACATGTACGAGCCCCTTTCAATGGAAAGATTGAATTCAATGATAATTTGGTTTCTCCTACACATACATGTAATGGACATCCTACTTATCTATGTCATAATAACTTATCCATCACTATTGATGGTCAGGATCAAGTACAGAACTTAACCATTCTACCACAAAGTTTACTTTTGGTTCAGAATGATCAATATGTGGAATCGGAACAAACTATTGCCGAAGTTCGTGTTAGAACATCTTCCTTCAAGGAAAAAGTTCGGAAAACTATATATTCTGACCTAGAAGGAGAAATGCACTGGAGTACCAATGTGTGTCATGCACCTAAATATGTACACGGTAATGCTCATCCTATACTAAGGACGGGTTATCTATGGATATTATCGAGAGGTATATACAGATCCGATGTAATACTCTTTCCATTTCATAAGTATCAGGATCAAGTAGATGTTCAACCTTTTGTTGCCAAACATCAATCACTTTCTGATTCTTACGTGGATCAAGTGGAACATAGATCAGGTGATTCAAACTGCTATGGGTAGGAAGAACAAATCTTCAGTTATTCAGAAACTGATCGGACCATATCCAACGAGCATCGAGACTCTATTTATGTAACCTTTTCTCCTAGGAATTACAATATTAAGGGGAAAAAGCAAATGAATCGATTCATCGTCCCGTTGCAGTGTGATAAAGAATGGGGAAAAAGAATAATACCTTGTCCTTATGCGATTCTTAGAATACCAAAAAGTGGTATTCTACAGAGAAATTCTATTGTTGGATATTATAATGTAGAATATGGAATACCTGATGGGTCGGATATGGCAACACCCTTTTCCCTTGATTTATCGAGGGAAGGAGACAACATGCAGATTCAAGTTAGCCATTGTATTTCATATGAAGATGGTGAACGAATCCAAGTAGTGAGTGACACAAGTATTCCATTGGTTAGTGACACAAGTATTCCATTGGTTCGAACTTGTCTAGGATTTGATTGGGAACAAACAGATTCTATAGAATCTGGGGCTTATGCTTCTCTTACTTCAGTAAGAACAAATAAGATCGTTAGTAATATGATTCAAATTAGCTTGATGAAATACTCCCTTTTTTCCATGGGGAGAAGGGACAATGAAGCAAGTTCAAATTTTATGTTCCATAACAAATTTGACTACACTAATCTTGTCTCTTCCAATGGGGAGAGTCCATTAATTAGTAAGCATCAAGGAACTATTTGTTCATTTTCTAATGGTGAAGAAGACAGTGGATCCTTTATGGTTCTGTCACCATTTGACTGTTTTCGAGTCGTTCTATTCAATGATTTAAAATGTAATGATACGGTAAATAAATCAAATAGAGAGGATCCTATGATAAAAATCATTGAATTTTCGGGTCTCTTGGGTCATTTACATAGTATAACCAACCGTTTTCCATCCTCCCATTTTCTAACTTATCAAAAAGTATTGTCGAAGAAACATTCCATTTTCCAAAATTCTTTCAATACTTTCCAAGTACCTAAATACTATTTCATGGACGAAAATACAAAAATTTATCATTTCGATCCGTGCAGGAACATCATTTCCAATTTATTGGGTCCACATTGGTGCTCTTCCTCATCCGAATTCTGCGAAAAAACATTTCCAGTAGTTAGTCCTGGACAATTTATTCCTGAAAGTGTATGTATATCCGAGGATGAACCACTCCCCGAATTTGGTCAAATTATAGCAATTGATGAGGAATCTTTAGTCATTAGATCAGCTAAACCCTATTTGGCTACTCGAAAAGCGACTGTTCATGGTCATTATGGAGAAATTATTGACAAAGGAGATACATTGATAACATTGATATATGAAAGGTTAAAATCCAATGATATAATTCAAGGTCTTCCTAAAGTTGAACAATTGTCAAAAGCCCGTTTAAATATTTCAATATCAATGAATCTAAAAGAAAGTTTTGAAAATTGGACCGGAGATATGACAAGATTTCTTGGAAGTCTTTGGGGGTTATTCATCAGTGCTAGGATAACTATGGAACAAAGTCAGATTCATTTCATCAATCAAATTCAAAAAGTTTATCGATCCCAAGGGGTATGAATTTGTGATAAGCATATAGAGATTATTGTACGCCAAATGACATCGAAAGTATTAATTTCAGAAGATGGAACGGCTAATGTTTTTTCACCCGGGGAACTCATTGGATTATTACGAGCACAAAGAATGGATCGTACTCTAGAAGAGGCAATCTACTATCAAACTATGTTATTGGGAATAACAAGGGCATCTGTGAATACTCAAAGTTTTATATCCGAAACGAGTTTCCAGGAAACTGCTCAGGTCTTAGCTAAAGCTGCTCTACAAAGTCGTATCGATAGGTTGAAAGGCTTTAAGGAAAATGTTATTCTCGGGGGGGATTATACCTGCCGGTACTGGATAGCATATTCGCCGTTCAGGGAAACGGAACGGAATGGATCCAAGAATAGGGAATAGGAACCTATTTAGCAACAAAGTGAAAGATATTTTATTTCATCATGACAAAGTTTCTTTTTTTTCCATTCAAGAAAATTATCACAATATATTGAAACAGCCATTAAAATAGTCTTGAGAAATAGTCTTGCTTGATAAAGAGATTTCTTGTTATGTTCATGAATATTCATTCTATAATATAATAGGAATAATATGAAATATTCTATGGGTTAGAACATTTATACCACGTACTAGACGGACAGGCAATCTTTGAGATGTAATCGATTCCGTTGGAATAATTAGATATTACGGTCCATGTTATTTCGTTATTTTGGGGAGGAAAGCGAACGAGAATGAGCAAAAGATATTGGAACATTGATTTGGAAGAGATGATGGAAGCAAGAGTTCATTTAGGACATAAAACTAGGATTTTAGTTTTTGTAGTAGGCAGTAAGTATGGCTCATTAATGTCAAGTGAGCTACTGCTGGTGGCAGTTGTCCTAGCAGCCTAATTTTAATTTTTTCTATGCTACATCTTGAGATATATTTAATAGTTCAGGAAGAATTTTCTAATTATTTCAAAAGAAAACCATTCCCAGTGCAACAGCTTATCAACTATATAATTACATGCTTGACAATTTGTATATTTTGAAAGAGGTTATATCTAACTTCTGCAATTAAATGCATATACCACTAAGTAATTAATTTTGCATAATAGATATAACAACTTGATCTTTATGCAATTGAATGTATGGCTCATTAATGGCCAGTGAGTTACTGCTTGTGGCAGTTGCCCTAGCAGCCGAATTTTATTTTTTTCAATGCTACATATTGAGATATATTTAATAGTTCACGAAGTATTTTCTAATTATTTCAAAAGAAAACTACCCCCAGTGCAACAGCTTATCAACTATATGCATGCTTGACAATTTGTATATTTTGAAAGTAGTTATCCCTAAACTTCTGCAATTGAATGCATATACCACTAAGCAATTAATTTTGCATAATAGGTATACCAACTTGATTTAATGCAATTGAATGAAGTTGATAGATAGTAAAATGCAAAACCATCCTAGTCAACCGAAAGCAAACCCAAATCCTATGAATTCTCAAGGCATTGATGATGGAATTTGTAATGAAATTCGATGGGAATTAAACGAAGTGTTAATAATTATTCTTACTTGTACAATACCAGACAACAGGCTCTGTAGGCCTTGGAGCACAGCGCTAGTTCCCAGGGCATCACTCCAGCTAGGCACCCACGTGGAAGGGAATACATACGGCTCTCCCTCATAGCTATTTCGCAGCCTATCCAGCTCTGCCACATTGGACGGAGCTTGGGTAGGGCGCTTCACTTCGACGAGGGAAGGAAGAGACGATTCTAGTGCAGGGAGACGAATTGCAAAATGCTCCAATATTTGGCGACCAGTTACCATTGGCTCAGCCATGTTGTAAAAGATATTGGACAAGTCTCCAATCTTATATGTTGACTACCTTTCGCCCCTAATCAAGAGATTTAATGGCGTTTTGAAGACCCGTCGTCCCTAATCAGGAGATTTAATGGCCTGTTTAGTTACAAGTACTTTTAAAAGATATATACAGTTGGATTTGCAAAATAAATTTATACTAGCATGCCCCAAAACGGGGAAATGAAACAAGAAACTTCAATATGTTGCAAAATAAGAAAAAGTTCGATATTATAGTTTTATGTTAGAAAATATTTAATAACAAAGATGTGGGAAAATGTAGAGATGATTTTGTAATAAAGAACGAAGATATAGTGAGGAAACAAAAGATATCAATATATTATAATTCCAGCCTAGAAACATTTAAAGACAAGATCAAATAATTTTTAAAGATAAGATCAAATAATTTTGTTAGTTTTAATTGAAGTTTTGATATTATCTAGACAGTGAGTGAAATTTTTAAAAGAAATCCAAATTAGGCCAACTATTAGTAGGAGCCAAACATAAAATTACATTTCTAAGTACAATTTTTGAATTAAGAGTTGATAGCCATCAAATCAAAAATCATATTAGATTGAATTAACTATGTTACATGAACATCAAACTTGCATTATACATATACTTTGCAACTTACCTCAAAATGAGTTCCAATTCACGGCAATGTTGCATTATACATATACTTTGCAACTTGCCTCAAAATGAGTTCCAATTCATGGCAATGATAGAAAACAAATTTCAAATCCTACCATGAGGGAAATTGTTGTTTCTTTGAAATCTGAGGATGTGAAAATAGAAGTTTCTACTTCTTTCAATGCATGGGTAGGCGCATGATCTATTGCTCTGAATTTCTTCAACGGAGCTTTGGCCTTGTCGTTACCGTTGCCATTTTCATTGTCCCTAGTTTCTTCGCCCTTTCGCTTGGCATGAATTCCAGGCACCTTATATACAAACTGCCCCTTTGCATCGTCCTTCTTCCCAATTTTATGAAGAGCAACCCTATCTGCAAACGTTTTTGTATGAATGAAAATAAATGTTCAATGAGATTAAATAGGGACGTGGAAGAGGACATTGGGAATAATGAAAGAGGGGAAGCATTGTCCCATGTCGAAGGAACAAAACAAGAGATTGCTCCAAAATAACCTCAAGAATCTCGGAGTTTGCTCAATATTTGCAAGAAAGTTATAGTTTAGACTTATTTAAGCGATCATTTTCAATTTTTAATTATGCTATCAATATATTGAAGAAGATTCGGTCATGAGTAATGGTGATGTATAGTATAGTGAAATATCTTCACCACCCAAGGCATGGCACCGCTCCTTAATATGTCGCGTCTACCTTATTTTGGGAACTTGTATTCCAAACATTATCTAGGCAGGGGATTCATAGCCGGTGTTACCGTGGCCACACTTGTTCTCTTCTAATTGGCAGTTGTAGCCGTGTTTTTCATAAGAGCGAAGTATGGAGAAACGATTGAAGAATGAGAACTGCAATACTGGCCCCATAGACTGACTTACAAGGAGTTAAGCATCGCACGAGCAAATCATTTTGCCTTCGTGTGTCTCATAATTTTCTTGTTTTCTCATAACTAGTAGTGGCAAAACCAAGGTGAAGACTCTACAAGATTCCACAATTGTACGGAGAAATTATCCACCAATAGAAACCTATAATATTCATGTGGGCAACCTTAATAGCATTGCCTATGGTTTTCTTTATTCGGGACCAAATTATGCCTTAATGAAAATCACAAATCACAACGTAATTCTCTTTTAAGTTTTTTCCATAGAAAATTGCACCTGGTCTCTGAATTTGACATTTTGCTATTGTGGCTTTGTTATGTTGTGTGACAATTGTTATTGAAAATTTACCAAAATTGTACTTCACGACTCTTTGGCTTTTGTTAAAACAACAAAATAGCATTATTCATTCCTCTTGTATAATTACATGTTAAAGCGCTTCTGGTATCCAAGGCTCTATAAATAATTGAATAACCTTTATAATATTTAAGCCAAAATTGTAGCAAATTTTCAGGTATTGGAGCTGGCGTTCACAGTACCGAGACGTTTTTGCCAAAAACATACCACCCTTAGGTGCATTTTGAGGAAGCACAATTGTAAAGTGTAGGGGTTTGACCACCTTTCAATAACTGGCTTAATTTTCTCACGTCCTTAAAGCACAACACAAATTACACTTCTTTTATTTCTTATTGTCTTCAAGCGACTAGGAAGGCTCTTGAATTTTATGTTGAGATTTAATTTGCAACTAAGAAATTAAACATTTTTCGCTCACTACAGCTCATCAAACACCGTGAATCTGGTCCTAGATCGGATAAAGCAAACTCTAAAGAACTAAATTGCACAGTGTTTGCTCTCATGCAAACTTAAATTAACTCATGAAATATTCTTAAAAAAGGAAGAATAATAGTAATTCGCTTCACCAAATTAGTCAAAAATGCTCCTCTTATGACCAAAATCAAAGTAAAGCAGTTATTACAATATGCTTATCCAAAAATGAAGAATATTATACCGCTTACTTTTAATATAAAAAATTAGTTCAAAGCTATTAATACAATACATCAGACATATAATAACAATTGCAGTCGTGGTCATTCATCTAAACAAGTATAATAGTTGCAAGGCAGGGAGGGTTTCCAGCTGCAGGATTCTCTCATGGCGCTGCCTGTCCATGAGTCACCGCACTCGGTTTCTCCTTTCCTCGCCCCTTTTATCATGATACCAGGTTTTTTTGTGTTGTTGAGCTTCTCTGGTAGGGTTTGGCTCTATTTTTTGCTTCCTTTTTTCTGGGCTCTCTTGCAGCGCTTCCTAAGAGCGGTTGTATTTTGTTGTGCCTTTCTGGTAGGGTTTGGCTCTGTTTTATACTTCCTTTTTTCTGGCTTTTTTTACAGCGCTTCATAAGAGCGGTTGACTCCACTCTACGCTCTATTTTTGCTTAGTGGGTTGGTTGCCTTATCTCTATGGTTGTTGGTTCCTTTGTTGGGGGTTACTTTGTTTCTTCTGGTTTGAGCTGTAGCGAGTTGTCGCCCCGTGGTGGCTTTTAACACGCTTTTGTTTCTTGTTTTATTTTATCTTTTGTCTGGTTACCGTGCTGATCTCCCATAAACGGTATACCACATGGATTTCCTCCCCCACTTTGGGGGATTAGTACCAATTGTGTTCAAAAAAGTGGGAAGGTTGATTTTAATTGTTGTTTCTTCTCCCCTACCCTGAAGGCATTCTTTCTGTTTGATCGTTTTTTTTGGGTTACATGGGTTTTCTCCTCTTGCATGAGTTTTACGTTGTATTTGGTGTTTCTTGTCACCAGGCACTCATTAGCGCTTGTGTCACCCTATTTCACAAGGTTGACTTCTTGGGTCTCCTCTGTCTCTTTGGGCACTCAAGTTTTTTGTTCTCCCAGAGATTTCAGGGGTTTTGTCCTTTCCTCACCTGTTGTCAAGTTCTTTTGGCCCTTTTGTGAACAGTACTCACCTTTTGTAGGCACTATATGCTACCACTTTAGAACGCTTCGAAACCTGGGGCTACTTTGTCTCTCGAATGAAGGCGATCTTCCTCTAAGGTTTTTTGTCTTCCTCTTTCTGGGCCTATCCTTTTGGGTTTGGTGGGTCTGGGTCATGTTCGTTTTTGTCTTCTTGGTTGTTTGATTTCCCTCTGCCTGTTAGGGTTTCTCGTTACTTGGGCTTCCTGTGGACCGTGTCCTTCTGGCTGGTGTGTCGGGACACCTGTCGAACTTTTTTACCTGTCTTTGTTTTTAGCTGACTACATGGAAAAGGACGTGGGCGTTCCGCGAAAAGTCTCGCAGGAGAAGGAAGTCAAAGGGTATCAAAGCACATGAGTGAAAGTATCGCTTTATGCTCGGGCATGATATCTTTATGGACCGGGTTGAGTCCCTCTGCACTCGAGCTCTGGTTGGCAGGCTGGCTTATTGCCTCTTGGGAAAAAAAGGAATGGGTTGAGTGGGAAAATGAACACTGGAAGCCACTACTTACTTACATACCCACCATTAGTTTGCTCTCTAAAGGTTGGATCGTCTTTGTGTTTCTAGAAGCAGGACATGCTTCTGTCATCTTGGACTCTCTTTGGAGAATTGGAAAGGGCTCCCTGGTTTTGGGAAGATGGCACACTCATTTTGACCCTTTAAGGGAAAGGGTGACAAAGCGCCACCTCTAGGTTCTTTACCCTCGCTGCCTTTCCCACTTTGGTGCAAATGTATCTTTGAAGTCATTGCCTGTACCATTGGCAGATTTGTCGATGTTGAAGATGATTACCATCTCATTTTCGACAAAAGGATGGCGAGGGTGCTTGTAGAACTGGATATCTCTTCAGGACTTTCGGCTGCGAGGTTGAAATCCTTTGTAAGGAACGCCTCTTTGTTCAGCGTCTGGATTACCTGCATGTACCCTTCCACTGCAACCGATGCCATGATATTGGGAATTTGTGCAGATCCTGTCCTATCCTCCTTCGGGGATCTGACAGTTCGAGCAAGGACGGGTCTCCTTCTCCTGCGCCCTAGTTTTCTCCCCTAACAGAATCAACACCGTCTCATCCGAAGACAGGTATTTACTCTCAGGCTCTCTCCCTTTTTGGTGAATTCTCAGACTCTGTGCTTGAAGCTTTGGATGACTTTGAGGCTGGTATCCCCCTTAGCAAATCTCCTTGCCAAGAATTGCTCTCTGACCCTCCCCTGATAACTTCTTCTGAGTCCCCTCCCTCTCAGTCACCTTGCTGCACCACTGCTCCTCCTTCTCTAGATCCCTCACCCTTGGACTCTATCCTTCCCCCCACCTTGGTTGTCCCTCCTTTATTATCCTACAAGGATTTTCCTCCTCTCCCTCGGCCTGTATCTCTGAATACCCAAGTCCCCTTGCCTCTCATCCCCTGTTCATCCCCTTCCTTCTCAAATCCCTCCCTTCAAAAATCCTTATCCATTTTCTCTACAAAAACCCCTATCTCTCCCTCTACCTTACCTCTGAACTCTATTCGCTTTGAAAACGTTACTATTAGGAAAAAGAAAAAGGAAAAGTCGGTCTCACTTGGGCTAGAGCTTCCTATCAACCCTCCTTATACCCCTATTTCTTTGTGTATTAAAAATGTTAGAGCATCGTCTCCCCACTTTGATGTTCCTTTATGAAGATTTTATCCCTCAATGTTCGTGGTCTGGGTGGCACGACCAAACAAAGTTGCCTCCGCCTGCTTCTTCTCTCGCTTTCTCCTGATTTGATTATGTTTCAAGAAACGATGTGCAGTACTTACCCGGCCCTCCTATATTTCTCTAAACTCATGCCAAACTGGGAATTTTGTGCCACGAGTGCCTCGGGCCTCTTGGGGGGTTTTCTCACTACCTGGAACCCTCTTGAAACTGCCCAGGGATTCTTGTCAAGGCTAGGTTCTGTGGTACCTCGTCACCCTTGGCGATCCTCAACTGTTATGGCCCTTACCGCAACCGGGAGTTCTTTTGGAATAATGCATTGACTGGAAGTCGGCTTAATACACCAAATATGATTCTTGCAAGCGACTTAAACCTAACTCTAAATGCTGCTGAAATCTGGGGAAAAAAAGCTTCAATTGATCCTCTTGGGCCACACTTCAAACTTCTTTTTTCCTCTGTAGACCTTGTCGATATTGCCCCGCCGTATGCAGGTCCCACCTGAAGAAATGGGAGGATTGGGGATGATGGGATAAGTAAGAGGAAACCACAAAGGAGAAAACACAAAGATTTTCCTTGGGGAAACCACAAAGGAGAAAACCCCACAAATTTTCTCAGAATAGTTCTGTCACTAAGACAATATCACAAGATGGAAAAACCCAAGAATAAAAAGTCTTCTACAACTCTCTCTCTCTCTCTCTCTCTCTCTCTCTCTCTCTCATCCTTGTTCTCTCACTCTCTTCCTTGTTCTCTCTCTCTCCTCATGTGAACTTGAGTGAGCGAGTGATTGTGTGTGTGTCCATATATGGAGGGCGCCTCCCTATTTATATTCTTTCATTGTGTAACTTAATTAACTAACTAGGTCGGCTAGGTAACCTATTTGGGGTCGACCTACCTAGGAAGACACAAAAATACATTTTACTTTATTTATCTTGGGGACTATTTCCCTGACTTACAATGAAGATTTTACCTCAATGACCATACACAATAATGACATCTTGAACGGAGGGAATCCATCTCCGACGGGGGTACAACAATATACAATGATAATATACAATATAATATCTTCCAAAGTTACAATTACAACAACACTCCCTCTTAACTAGGAAGGTAGTCTCTGGCCACAGTCATCAACACATCTGGTCACGTCATCATCATTGAATCATCGTCGTTGTTGTTGTCGTAGTCCTCATCTTGTCGATCATTAAATAGTGACATATGTCGAATCTATCCATCATAGAAAGTGTATGCATAGCCAACCTTGTTTCATGCTAGGTGTAAGCCTAGTCCTCATCTTGGTATTCATTATATCTAAGAGCAAGCCATCACGTAGGTACAACCCAGGACCACACATTGCATTTCCACTGTAATCACCTGCGTCTCCTACCGTCATCTCGTTGTATCTAAATCATCTCATCATTGTACACAGAGAACAACCCAGATGCAATATAACACAGACCACCAGCATTCTACCAACATAGGAGTACACCAAGACTCATTACATCTCAAAGATGCCCTGTGTCTACCACTATGCGAGAATCACCTAGGAGTACACCAAGTGAATTACATCTCTCCACGGTCATCCCGCATTCTACCAACATAGGAGCACGCCAGGACTCATTACATCTCAACGATGACTTGCGTCTACCATTGTGCGAGAATCTCCTAGGCGCAAACCAAGTGCATTGAGACCTCTCATCATATCCAACATGGGAACACATAAGGAGTGATTACATCTAGGGATAACATGTGTACTATGTCGGGACTCATTACGTCCAAGGACAACCTCAAGGACTCATTACGTCCAAGGACAACCTCAATGACTCATTACATCCAAGGATAACCTGCGTACCACGCCAAGACTAATTACATCCAAGAACAACCTTCCAAGACTCATTACATCCAGGGATAACCTGCATACTACGTCTAGATTCATTACATCCAAGGACAACCTAACAGGACTGATTACATCTCGGGACAACCTGACAGGACTAACTACATCTCAGAACAACCTATGTTATAGGTCGAGACTCATTACATCCGGGGACAACCTGCATTCCTTCCCATGTGAGATATAGTTCTAGTGCATCTATGTCTTCCGGCCTCTTGCCATCTCTAGCATGGGATCACACCAAGATGATTACGTCTGAGAACAACCTTCGTCTTCCACCATGCAATAACTTATTACTCCCTCTTTATAGGTACCTCGATCTATATAACACCAAGTCTCTCTCTAAAGTATTTGAACTTCACTTTGAACAGCATCTTGGTCAACACATTGGCTATATGTTTGTCCATTGCCACACACTGAAGATTCACTACTCCTCTCTGCACCATATCCCGAATATAGTGATACTTGATCTCAATGTTCTTCGACTTGTCATGGAACACCGGGTTCTCTGACAACTTCACGCAACTCTAGTTGTCACAAAAGACACAAGTTGCCTCTAACTCGAGATCAAACAAATCAGAAAGTAGATTTTGAAGCCATACTACCTCACAACTAGCCGAACAGGTTGCAACATATTCTTCCTCGACTGTACTCAATACCACACAGGACTGCTTCCTGCTAAACCAGGAGATCATACCGGATCCCAAACTGAAGCAGCATCTCGAAGTGCTCTTCCTATCTATGGCATTTCCTGCCCAATATGAATTAACATAACCATGTAGGTTAATCTTCTGATTCACATCATACTTGAGCCCATAGTTAACTGTACCCTTCAAGTACCTCAATACATGCTTTACAACAATCACGTGAACATGTCTCGAATCCATCAGGAACTAGCTCAGAGTGTTCATAACAAAGCATATGTATGGGCTCATATTCATTAGGTACATCAATGAACCAATCATCTGACGATACATTGTGGCATCAAATGTCTCTGATGAAGCATCACATAGTAGCTTCAAGTTTGATGCCATACGTGTGGTTATCGCCTTGCAGTCTAGCATTCTGTATCTCTTTAGAATCTCCACTGCATACTTTCCTTGACCAAGGAAGATCCCATCCGCACTCTACCACACCTCCATGCCTAAGAAGTAGTGCATCATCCCTAGTTTTTTCAACTCAAACTAAGCGGCAAGCTTCCTCTTTGCATCTACAATGAGTTTGTCCTCTCCTATCAAAAACAGGTCATCGACATATAACAGAAGCATCACCAGTATTTCGCTGTCCATCATGTCGTACCATCATGAAGCTGTCCATCCTGTCGTACCATGTCAACATTCTCGAACTCTAAGATCTTTTGTAGTCACTCCCTATGAAGTGGAGCACCATCCTCTCTCTGCATCTTGTACTCTTTGCATCGGGACATTTTGTTCTGGAGTGACAGGTAGCCTGCTCTGCCACTGATCTTCTATGTATCCATCCATTTCATCTCTTAAGGTCGCTAGATACTAATATCCTCTATCTTGAAATTTGTTGAAAGTTCTTATTGCACCCATCTCTGAGGTTATTGTCCTATGTAGGCTTCCATCTTCAACCTTGTAGCAAAGGTTGAGATCTCCATCACTCTAGGTGATCTTCAAGATCCTCATGTAACTGTATGTGATATCCCATGGGTGCCTTCTAAGCTTGTACAAATCCTTCTATGCACATGTGGTTACCTGCTCAATAATTATACTTTATTGTAGAAGTCTGTCTAGTTAGTGGAGCATGTCTTGCCATTATCTGCTCCCTTTTGAGAGAACCACGAACCTTTCTTTTTATTTATTGATGTTTCCATCCATTGCATGCATGATCTTATAGATCCACATGGAAGCACTATAGACTTCCCTTCGGGTCTCGTATCTGCACCATTCTCCATGATCAACTAGTATTATTTGATCATTGTATCCTTCCATTTCTTCTTGGATTCTTATTCATAGCTAGAAGGATATGCATCAATGATGTCACACAACATTTCCACATAGATGGAGTGTGTCTGAGGCATCTTACTTTGTTTGGAAGTCCCATCATACTTTTCTTCATCTTGGATTATTTCTCGTTCCCAATATGGTCTTCATCTCTCGAGGTGGATCTACCGCTCTCTGTGGCTTGGTCATATCATGATTCTTTTGAAACTCTCTCTTCCATCATGGTGTATTTGTCCCTAGGAGCTTTAGGTTCCTCTTCATTTTGTTGGAGTGAATCTTCTAGCTGAATCGTCATCACTTGTTGTTCGGAACAAGTCTCATCCTTCTTTTCTTGTAGGTGATTGTATGTGATCTTTCCTACAAGTCAAATTCGATTGCATGATTATAAACATTTCATAATTTCCAAAACATATTAGTAGTGAAAATTCTAATTCATAAGGATATATGTCACACAATCATGCAAATATCTTAGTCTTTGCTACAACATTCATCCATGTGCCATATACATACAATAACTTTCTAGATGCCTTCCAGCTCTACCATAACATTATTAAGAGTGTGTACTACTCCCAATATGTCAGCAAAGAGGTTTCATTCTAGATAAGATGCAATGGAATGTTGTACAATACCATAGGCTACTTAACCATCACATGCAAGTCAGTAGTATACTGTTCATAAATGCAGGCATTCAATCATGCATAATATGTCATCTGGATATAAATATGTGCATAACTAAACAATATCATTTCAGTAACTAGATATATAGGAATGACATTTTAAGCACTTATCTTTGTTTTTTTAGTTGGTGGACTCCCTCTTGATCCTTGTCTTCTTGCAGGAATTACTAGAGTCTTTGACAGTGTTCTCTACTTCATCATCTGATTCTAGGAACCTGTGTCTATCTTACTCATGCTTGAGCAAGTGTTCTATACCATAGACCACATGGGACTAGATATTGGTTCTGAATCCCAGCGGCATTTCTTCATTCACAATTGCATCCCTTCTTATCAAAATACTAAGATAGATAAGATGTTCTTCTTTGTCATGGGATGAATCCTTATGGATTAAAGTATATATTCCTCATCACTTGAGGAAGCAACTCTTTCTTCTTAGAATATTTTTGTTGTTAGTTCATCATCTTCAATGGCGTGAGCATGATGTATTTTCTTGTTCAACTTCTTGTTTCTGGGACAATCTCTGAAGTAGTGTCCCTTCTCAGCACAAGTGTAGCATCTAATACTGGAAGGATATATTCTAAATTTATTTTGTCTTTTGTGGTGATTGGCCTCCCTTTTATGTGATGGTGATCCTCCTTCTTTCTATGATTTCTTCTAGTGTGAACTGTGAGAGATTGATCTTCAGTTGCTCTGATCTTCTCTTCTCTTGTTATGAGTCGAGCTTCTTCTTGTGTGCATTCTTCCCAGAGTCTGTTGAAACTGATTAACTTCCTTCTGCCACATATTCCTTGAATGAACGAGTCCCATGAAGGTGGTTTGATGCCTAGAAAAATATTAGGTACCAAGCAGTAGGGATTCTCCATGTTGAATGATCCCAATTAGATCAGACATCGTTTGGTATGGGGAATCCGTCCAGTTCATGGTTCCCGTTACCATAGATTAAATTCTTTAATATTTTACTGGTTACGTCCTAGTCCACAGTTTATATGATTTTTGTTTAAAGAATGATATACAGGTACCTAATTTAAATGTAGGTCTAATCTAGATCTAAAACTAAACTATTTTATCCCTGACCAGGGAGCAAATTTAGAGTTCAGAGTAATATATTGTAAATGCTCATAAAGGTCTAACCGATAGTCGTACCAACACAATAATCACATTCATAGCAGAAAGAATACCAGAGGCAGCTCTAATATAATTAAACCATTTATTATGTTGTTAACACATACATTTATACAGACAGTAGACATTCATTACCAAGGAAATAGTTCCAGGAGGTTAAAACAATCTCATTGTATGATGTACAGAAGCAGGAATAAATAGTTATATAGTATGCATTCCACACATTCCGATTAAATCTTTCCGCAAGCCCTTTGTTCCATCAAAATGATCCTCCTTATTAGCAAAGAGGTAGCTCTTTTACAACAATAGTTCAGAATTCTTTCACCAGACAAAAGTCCTTTCTCGGTGCTCTGCACCCCTTATTTATAGTGTCCTAGGATTTCGAGACTGACCTCAAAACATAGCTAAATTTAGTTACAAAAATCCTAACAAAATTTGATCTGGTAGATTCACCATGATCACAAAAACAAATCAGGAAAATACGCTAGAACGCGCGTGGTGGATCAATTTGGGAAATTTAATAGCAGGGACTCAGGACCGCTCGCTGAAAAATGATAGTTAGAACCTCTCCAGTCAACCTTTAATGGTTTTCTTCATATTTGCATCATCATACAACAAAATCCCTTACAACCATCGATCAATATTGTATCTTCATCTGAACCGTCCACTGATGTAGCCTTTAGCGATTTCGCAATCGCCCATCCTAGATCGGTGAACCATGGTACCTACAAGACATAAAAAGAACATCCTGAGAGATATGTCTGTTCTTGAAGCAACAATATTATGTGAATGGCGACTGTAACTAATCACCATATTTTCAATTGTAAGTTTAATGATTTGTGCCGTTTATCTAAACAGAACAAAAACATGATTTCTTAGTTTCCCCAATGGTTCACAGTAAAAAACAAAATAGAGGTTGGATGGCTCAGACCATCTCAAAGATGGATCAGGTCTGATCTAAGCCGTTAGATCCTACAACCCTGCTACCTCCTTTCCGCCCTTTTCTGGCCGTTGATTTATTCCGGAGTCATCCCTAGCCATTGATTCATCTAGAAATCAGAAATCAAGATTCCAATTTTTCATGACCAAAACCTTGGATTTTTCGACTCCGACTTTCTGCTTTCGCCCTTTGTGAAAAGCGGAAATCGAAAGCCGGATTTTGTAATTTTCACTAAGTTTAAATTCCAACTTTCCGCTTCCACCCTTCTGAATCCCTCTGAACCATTGATTTATGCGGAATCTTTCTAAGCCGTTGATTTAAGAGGAAATCAGAAATCAGATTTTCAATCTTTTACAACATTCAAACCTTAACTTTCTGTCTTTCGACTTTTCGCTTCCACCTTTTCACTGGCGGAAATCAGAAGTCGGGTTCTCCAATTTTTACGAATTTTAAACTTAAACTTTCCTCTCCCACATTTCCGCTTTCATGAAACCTTTCCGCACTATCGATCTATATGGGTGATTCTGGACCATTGATCTATGTAGAAATTGGAAATGAAAAGTCAAACTTTGCTGAAATTAAACTTGAAATTTTCGCCTCCGCCCTTCTAGAAAGTGGAAGTTGGAAAGCGGGCTTGCCAATGTGTTCAAAATTTAAACTCAATCCTTCTGCTTCTGCATTTTCGCCTTTGCATTTCCAATTCTTTCTGAGTCGTTTATCATTTCATAAGCTTTCTAAACTGTTGATTTATGCGGAAGTCGAAAATCAGGTTTGTAACCTTTTTATAAGTGAAACTTGCATCTTCCGCTTTCGCGCTTCAGCCTCCGCCCTTCCTCTTCCTCTTTTTATGGACAACAAAAATCAGAATCTGGATCATCCAATTTTTTTGAAGTTCAAACTTTAACTGTTCGACTTCGCACTTTCGCTCCCACCATTTCTTGACCGTTGGATCTATGATCGAAGCGATTCTTAGTCGTTGATCTTAAATCAGAGCAGAACTTTCGAATAAGGCTTGTTTCCAAATTCACGCCTAACGATTTCTTACCAAAAAGACAAGTCAGGATTAGGAACATCTTTCTGCACAAGCTTCTAGGAAATACTAGGTATGTAGGGAGGCTTATCTGAGGTTGGAAACAAGGGCAAGAGTGCTTTCAAAAATAAAAATGTAAGCAGGGACCCCAAAATGCAATTTTTTTGGGGGAAGCAGCTGCGGTAGCAACAATTGGCGACTAGCTGGTGATCACAGATCTCTGAAAAAACCTTCTTTGAACAACAATATTTCCATATGGTACTGCATTATGAATGTTCAATGATTATTTAACTGTATTTCCCAAGACTTCTTTAAACCAGATGTATTCCTGAGATGCAACTCTCAAACGTCACATTTGAAACCATTTCTTTGGGAGTAAGGTAACCAAGAGTTCAGTGTCTCGATAACTCTCCTGGGGTAAGAGTATGAAGTTCATTTTACCCCTTATCTTCAAGTTTCCACCAGATAAGACTCCACAGGATCGTAACAGAGTAAGACAGATGTATTCGTTTGTTCCTCATTCCCATGCTTTGAGCATTCTTTTGATGCTTTCTTTATGAATGAAAAAAGTCTTCCTTGATTTCTTCTTTTACTTTAAGAATTTGGTATAGGTTCTTCCATCCACAATGTCATTTTATGTGAGTGACAAATTTGTTTGCTCATCATGCTCATGGACGGAGAAGAACCTTGCTGATATTTATTGTTTTGGCAGCTCTTTTGGTTTGATGATTTATTTCTTCAGCATCATTTCTTTGATTGAAGACTGAGTATTTTGGAAAACTGTCTTTTTCAATCTAAGCCTTTTGGCTTCTTTATTTTGTAGCAATGGGATTAATTTGAATACCATACACCCGTCACACCTAATTCCTTTCCATGGGTCCATCGTGATATGCTTCCTGAGACAAGTATTAATGTGAGAATGGATGAAGGCTAGCTTCCATTTCCATCATCTGTCAACAGTCAAAGAATCTCATTATGATCAAACTTTTTCATTTTCTCTTTCCCATAAGCACTTCCTGACATCCAAAGGTTTTGAGTTTAATCAGATCCTTATACTTCCAAACACCAAAAATTGAGCTGGTTTATTAAAGCTCACAAACTAAGCCTATGGAATAAGGTGAAACAAATAGGAAAATAAACAACTAGAAAACACAATCAATAACAACAAGTTTATTTATGTACAAAGGGTTCCTAGGACTCTAAGTAAATTAATGATTGAGACAAAGGCCATTTACAGCAAGAATTTCTTCCTATCCTTGTAAATCTTGAAATTTGTAAGTTGCAGGGCCCAACTTTTCAATGACTAGGTAAGGGCCAATCCATAAATCTCAGAACTTTGTGTGTTTGCCCTTTTTTGCATGAGGATCATCCCATTTCAAAACTAGGTCTCCAACGTAAAAGTTTCTTGTACCATATTTTCTCTATCGAACCATCTTTTGATGATACCCTGATGTTGGTTGAAATGATCTTTAGCCTTTTGTCGTTGCTCCTCTAGTTTTAACAAAGTGTCAATTCGTGCTTGTAAAACTTTGCTACTTGAACCCCTTGAGGCTTGAGATAACTGCAAAGATGGGAGAAGAATGTTTGGGGAAAATATATCTTCTTTTCCATATACTATAGTATCGGGAGACATTCCTAAGGAATTCTTTGGAGTGACCCTATATTCCCATAGTACATATGGAAGGGTTGAGTGCCAATTTCTTTGATTTTCAATAACGGTTTTCTTCAAAATTCGGATAAGATTCTTATTTGTCGATTTCGCTAAACCATTTCCCTGAGGATAATAATTAGCTGAGTAATGAAACTTAATTCCATTTTCATAAAAAAACTCAGTTATTTTAACAAATGAGAACTAAGATGCATTATAAAAAACAAGGGAAATTGGAATTCCAAACCTTGTCATAATGTTCTCTTGCAGGAAATCAATGACAACATCTTCGTTCACTTTGCGATATGGAATCGCTTCCACCCATCGTGTGAAATAATTGGTAGCCGTAAGGATATATCGATGTTGTAATGAAGAATTTGGATTTATTTCCCCAATAACATCTACACCCCACTATTCAAATGGATCTGAAATAGTAACAGGTTGTAACGGTCCTGCTGCTTTTGCCAATTTGCCACCACTCCTCTGACATACATCACACTTTGTTGCATAGGCATGGGCATCTTTAACCAAATTTGGCCAGTAATATCCAACTCTAAGTATCTTGTGAGCTGTGGTATCCCCAGAATAATGTCCTCCTATTGGTCCATCATGTAATTCTTTGACTATTTTGGAGTCATCCTCTCTTTCCAAACATTTGAGCAAAAATCCATCATATATTTTTTTTCTTCTGAAAAGCACTCCATCCATTATTTGATATGGGGTTCAATTCAATCGAAGTTCCCTTCTCTGCTTGGAGATCCAATGCTCCGGTAGATATCCTTGTTGAAGATAGTACACCAGATCTCTGTACCAAGATTCGAGAGCAGTGAAGATAGGAAACACATCAATCAAATTCACTCCAGCTTCATTCTCCCAAACAGAATCTTTATCAGTTTTATTATCTGCTATCAACTTGCACAACCCTTTACCTTTGATGATGATAGGTTGTTTGAAGTATAGGTCATACTCCTGCAAGGCAATCACCCAATTCCCTCTTTGCTCACCCAGTTCCTTTTACACAAAAAGAGACCTAACAGTTGGGTGAAGAACTACAACTTTTGTTCTGGTTTTTAGAATATAAGGTATGAACTGTTTTGCTTCCTTAAAGACTTCATATGCTTGTTTTTCCATGACTTGGTAATTCAATTTAGCCCCTTGTATCCCAGCACTCATGAATGATATTGGGTATCCGTCTCCCAATTCCCCTTTCTGTGTAAGCACTACTGCGAGAGAGTTTTTTGAAGTAAAGGTATATAAAATAATGTCCTTTTCAAAGTCTAGATTCTTCAAAGAAGGTGCTTGAGCTATTGCTACTTTGAGACCTTTAAAGACAACTTTCTCAATGTCAGTCCACTTGAACTGTACACTTTGCTTCACCATTTGCTGCAGAGGTTTCACAATTTGAGCAAAATCAGGTACAAACCTCTGAACAAAATTTATTGTGTCGATAAATGATTGCATAGATTTCCTATTATGGGGCATGGGAATATGAGTTATAGCCTCAACTCTTTCTTGATCTATTGAGATTCCCTTCTTTGAGATGATGTGTCCCAACAATTTCCCTTCAAGAACTGCAAAGATGCTTTTCTTTGGGTTTAGAGATATACCATATTTTCTACAGTGGTAAAAAATCTATTTCAAGTGAAAAACATGGTCTTCCCTTCTCTTGGAGAAAACTGTTACATCATCCAAGTACACTACTACATAGTGGCTACTTAAACCTTTGAATGCAATGTCCATGGGCCTCTGAAATGTGGCTCCAACATTCATGAGACCAAAAGGAATTATTCTATAAGCAAATGTTCCCCACTTTGTACGAAATGTTGTCTTTAATCAGTCCTGCTCGACCACTAACAATTGATTATACCCTGAAAAATCCATCTAATAGGGAGAACATTTATGAGCCTAAAACCATCTGTAAAATCTGTTCCATTGGTGGAACTAGATAGTTGTCTTTATCTGATGCTCTATTTAAGTTCCTAAACTCAATGCATAGCCTTATCTCTGCTGAATTTTTTCTCACAGGGACTAGATTGGCCACCCATTCTGAATGCCAAAACTTGAAAATGATCTTTACATCCAATAACTTCTTTACTTCGTTATGGATCAGAGGTTCTAACTTTGGGTGCATCTTTCTAAGTTGTTTTTGAAACGGTTTTGCTCCCGTTTTGATGGGAATCACATGCTGGATGATGCAAGTGTCATAAGTCTTCATATCTTCATACGTCTAGGCAAAGATGTCTTTGTGTTGTTGCAACAACTTGATGAACTTACATCTTTCCCCAGCCGAGCAACATTTTCCCAAATTGACATATTTAGGTTCAGCTTCTGATCCTAGATTGACCAGCTCATGTTGCATTGATGAACTGTTTGTCTTCACATTGGCTGGTTTCTGGAATTTACTCTTCAAATCAAACATCCCTTCAAGGGTTCTTACCACTTTAGGAATGAGATTTCTCTGAATTTCATCTCCATTTTGTAAACCTGACAAATGTTCTTCTCCATCTATTATGGATTCTTTGGAATATTCTTCATTTGTCAAAAAATTGATGATCTGTTCATTGTCATCGAACACCCTCATATTTTTAACATTGTCAGGTACTGATGGCCTAAAAATCAATTCAATAGAACACTTGTTATTAGTTGGCACTAATGTAGATGCAAAATTAACTAATAAATAAGTTGCAGCGTCCTGCAATCTAGGTACTGCATTTATATTGAAAGCATTGAAGTGCATAATCAAATTCCATACCTCCAACTGGTATCCCTTAAGATGTGGAGATAAACAATGAATGGTGTTTCTTACTTGTCTGAATACTATCCCAAATCCCCCAAAAATTTTAAATTTCTGACCTTAAGTTCAATAGATTTCTTCAGGCCCAAGGCTAGAGCCTCGTATTCAACAGTGTTATTTGTGCATTCAAAGTCTAGTCTAAAAGAGATAAAGTGTTTCTTCTTATCTGGATCAATCAGGATGCAACCTGACCCTGATCCCTCTTGGGTTTTAGACCCATCAAAATACAGAAACCAAAATCTATCATCTAACTCTAATTGGTTAGTATTATCTCCTATGCCAGTCATTAAGTTTACTATATTACAATCAATATTATCATCCCATGAGAATTGAAGGAGATCAGACAGTGTTTTTGATTCACAACTGGTATCTTCATCCTGGTAGTTCCCTAGTCCAAGTTCCAAATAGTAATTTCCCAAGACTGAAGAAGAGAAGTTCACAGGTTCATTCTTCCCTTCTAACTGAGTTACATTATACTTCATGTGTGGTTCTCTGAGTATTTTAATTTGGTTTTGAACATTGTTGAATGGCAGACACATGTGAGACCAGATAGTTACAAAGTAGCCATTTAGTTTAGTTGACCAGTTCGTACTCAAAATTAATCCATATGCTTTTGGTATATCCACTACCATAATATCTATAAACTGAAAAACCTTGGGATATGTAGAAAAATGGATTAGAACATCTTTCATTTCCCCTATGACTTTAACAACAAATCTATCTAGTTGAATTATGCGAGATGGGGATGGTATGGGTCGGCCATTGATCCTTTTACACACTGAAAGTGGCATGACATTTGATGAATCCCTAGAGTATACTAAACAATTACGTACATTATGATTAAAAATCTCAAAAGATAACAAAAAAGATAAAGTCTGAGATTTAGACTTTCCCCAACTTCATTTACTTCATCATCAGATTCTATGGCTTCTGGGATACTGCTAGGCTGTGGATTAAAAGTTTCTATAAGTTTCTTCCTTTGCTGAGGCAAATTACATAGTTCAAATAGATAAATGTTTTCCTTTGTTTTCTTGATGTCTTCTACCATGTCATACCCCTTGGCCTGTTCTTTAGTAGTCTCTGTTCTATTTGCCAAAGTTTCCACATGTTTATTAATTATTGTCTTTATTGACTTGTTACCTATTGGGACTGTCTCTTTTATGTTTGCTAGATTAGGCTTAGGTGTTGTTTGAGTTGTATTGAGAATTTTCTTCATGTTTTCTCTAAACTTCTTTATTTTAGGCAGTAACAGACTTTCATCCATTAATATTGTTATGACAAAGATTGAATTGCAATTTCTTTGGATTCATCTCCCTGGGTTGTCATTAGGTTATTGGAAACAAAATATTTTTCAAGGCAATCGAGGACACTCTTGGAACCTTCCAATATGCAATTCCAAAAAATGTTCAAATGGAAGGGGTGCTCTCTCTCTTGGTTCTTATAACTAGACATGGGGGTGTCCCAAACAAAAGCACTTTATAACGTGGAAAGTTGGTTTTGATAAAGGAGATTGATTATGAAAAATGGAATTTCATTGTAGATTTTTCCATAGCATTGGGAACATCATATGTGATTTCCTTAGACAAGATTTGATGTTAAAGTTTTGAAGAGGAGAAGGAATCGAAAGAAAGGATCCAACCTTTTTGTCTTTAGCTTTTTATATAGTAAGAAAGCCCAAGTCATTCTCTAACTGGTAACTATACTCCTTAGGAAAAAGGGGACCCATGTAATTTTTTCAAGTGAGGAGGAGTTGGTTCCTAGTATAGGGGATACCTAAGAGAGGATGGTGGTCTAGTTTTAATGTAGAGAGAAAAATTCTGAATTGAATCACTTGATCCCTTAGATAGATTATGTAAAAGAATATTTTATTGAAGAATGATCTTAGATAGTTTTAGATCTATGCACTTTCCAATCTCCTCTAATGATTATGGGTGATAAATATTTGATATGGAAATTCTAGAAGAAGGGAATACAGATCTTATTATAGATACATGCCCTAAATAAACTGAAAAAAATGAAATACCTGTCATAGGGAAATTATTGAAGCCATTTATTTTTATATGGCAGCTATTTCTTGGCCAAAAGAACAAACATATCATAAACCAAACAAAATGCACAAAACCCATTAATGAAGTAAACACATTTTATTCATATATTCTCATTATCACACAAGAAACAAATCATGCATCATAAGATAGATCAATGTAATGTTGTGTATGGTGGGAAAATGGATGTGATAGCCTACCAGCCTCAACATATACAGAGTATATGAAACTACTTCAGATGCAACAGGAAAGGAGGCCATACACACATGTTAACTACTATATTTCGATTTAGCCAATGTCTACATAAAGATAGATGGATTGAAATTCAAGCGAGCTCAAGTCACCAAGATCTTATGATTTGAAGAGATTGATACTTGAGCAGTGATGAATATGTGCAGAGAGAGAGAGAGAGAGAGAGTTGCTGGGTTTTCTCCCTTGTTATTACTAAGAGAAGAATATTTGTGTTATTTTGTCTTGTTGTGATTTTATTTCTTTCAATGATCCTATTTCTTATGGTTATGATGAAATGATGCTAAATGTTTAAAGATATTATATAACTTTTACAATTCTAACATGGTATTACAGCTACCCTGAAGGAAGTCTTTATGTAGTCATAACTAACGAAATTTGGATGCCAGGATTTCCTTTTTTGAGCACTTCCCTCCATAGATTAGCTGAAAAATGAGGCCCATCTAACTCAACCTATGAGGGAACATCCTTCAATGGATACCGTTTCCAATTCTGTGGATTTTCAATTTTTGACCTAACACTTCTACCAGGAAAACTAGGGCATCATATATTTTACAATTATGTCCTGTCACGTCCCCATGCCTTCGACCGACGAAGAGGACGCGACCCAAGCTTTATCCACCCGGGCTGGGTGCCCCATGAACATGCACAGGCTTAAAAATTCATAAACATGATGCTTAAACATACACACATGAACATTTATCATGCACAGATGCAATTATATATCAGACACAGCGGAAACATCATGCATCCAAGCAAGCATTCATTCAACATGTTCATTTCCTTTTAATTAACAGTAAATATAGAATTGCAGAGGTAAAATACACAAGATCACTTATCTTATGAAGCTTTGCTCCGCAACCAGCTACGTTGCTGCAACGTTCCACCCAACCATAGGCCAGCGTGCTCCTTAATCTCTCAGCAACGCTGCCACCCCCGAGCTGGGCATGATTCTCCAAGGAATAAGGGAACTAGCAGGCTTACACATAGCCAGGGATGCACAAAACACATAGCCAAGCCAACCAAGTTGGGTTTATCAGGCCATTAAGGAGTTGGAGAAGGCAGATTGCTAAGCTGGTGAGCTCATTACAAAGCCAAGGACACCTACACCAGAAGTAGCCTGACCTCTAAGACACCCATCCACACCCAACACAAGGAATCAGTCCCTTCTCTGCTACACAGTCCCTCAGGCCTTGCATTCCCTTCCAGTGCTATTCAGGGGTGATGGAGAAGAAGGCCAACCCTCTAGCTCTGTCTGTGTGGTTCCAGCCACCAGGTTTATCAAGTAGAACTAAGCCAACATCCCTACTCCTCTCACAGTCCGAAGACCAACCATTGCACTCAGGCAACTCATTTAGATGTCACAGCCTAAACAGGGAAAAATGAATCTCAAGTGACATACAACAATTCCCAAACGCAGCAGCCACACACTTACAGCAGGGGAAAAATCAACAGTCCATCCAAGGCAATTGAGCCACGAAAAGACTCACACAGACCACGTTGGAAACAGATTTACAGACTCCCGGCCTGGGCGTGAGTAACAATCAACGCCAGATCCATAGTTCGACTAGTGAGGCAAAGATACAACTGCACCATCCACCAATCCGCAGAAGAAAATCACGTGGGTAAAACCCAGAAATTCCTATGCGTGAGAGAAACAATCAGACCCCGTGAGGAAAGAACAACTCTTCCTGGGATCGTGGGTGAACAACAACAGCTGAGGGGACGCGAAATTGGTTGTGCATGAGTAACAGCAACAATTCCCTGTGTGAAGGTGAGCAGCAATGGCAAGGACGCGAAAATGCAATGCCTGAGCATTTTTCAACTCGTGGTGAGGAAGGAAGAATGTCTGCGTGAGTGAAGAGTGCGTGAAGGTTTTCCTCCCATTCTGAAGTCAACTGCTGGGGTGGAGTGTGCGTGAGGGTGAGGACTGACAGTCCTGCCACCCCACTCCCCAAAGATCATAACTGCCTCAACCACCAGCAATCTTTCATAATGAAAGTGGTTGGAATAAGACAAAAGAGGATGACACATGGGTTTTTCCCCCTTTTGGCTCAAGGTTTGACAAATTTACCCCACCTCTATCCTCATCCTTGGGAAAATCATGCCCCATTCGATTTAGTTGCCGCGACCGTAGTTGGTTGTGTCCATTTAATTAATTATGATGCATATTTACATGATGGCAAACATAATATATGTCGCATGCCCCGATATACAATCGATGACAAATTCAAATCCAAAACATAACGTGATCGATCAATGGTGGGGCCTTAGCCTTTAACTCCACACCATGACCATTTACAATATACACATCATATACATCTAATGCAACGGGGTCAAAACCGGGACATTACATGTCCACATTGCTCAAATTTCCATGAGAAAGTGCATCTCTCTCTCCATTCATATTTACAAGTTACCAAAGTGAAAAAGTAGGGTTTTTCTGTCAAAACCTAGATCAACTAGAAGTAGTTTTCTAGAAAGGAATTGAAGCAAGCATCCAGTTGAAGCACTCTCATTAGTAAGTTCTATTCTCTCTATTTCCATTCGAGGTTCTCATTTTATCAAGATTACAAAACATACCAATATTGAGGACAAGGTTGAAGGAGTTGACAACTTCCAGGCATGGAATTATAGAGTGCTTCTTGTACTAGAAGAGCATGATTTGGAAGACTACGTCAAAGGAGAAGTGCTAGAAGCAGAGGTAGATGAAGACAAAGCTACGCATAAGAAGAACTTGGTCAAATCCAAGAGGATTATTTATAATTCCATTGAGGACCATTTTATCCCACATGTATCCTCCTTGAATACTCCCAAATAGACGTTGGATTCTTTGACTAGCTTGTATAAATGGAATAATATTAATAGGAAGATGACCTTGAGGACTCAACTCAAGGGTGTGAAGATGCAAAATTAAGAAAGCATACAATCTTACTTCACAAGGGTCTCCCATACCAAATAAAAACTAGAAGCTATTGGAGACAATGTTGAAGAAGTAGAAGTGGTGATGACTACCTTGAATGGTCTCCAAATATCATGGGAATATTTAATTTAAGGGATTTGTGCTAGAAGAAGACTCACCAAATTATTCCTGGGATGAATGCACATAAGAAGAAGCTCGATTGATATCCAGATAAGAGGAGATGGGTGAAGATTACAATCAAAACCTAACAACTCATGTCAAGAAGGGAAAGACCGAGAAGGAAACACACTCTCACAATAAGCCTAGAAGACCTCAAAATAGGGACTACTCATACTTCATATGTTTCACTTGTGATGAGTGTGGTGGAGATTTCTCTCCAGCTACGTGCTAAAGCACCTACCTTAGATCAACGAGATCTCAGGGTAGAGTTGACGGTGCAAGGGAAAAACTCAACCTTGACTTACAAGCAAATAATAACTAATATTTTTAGATTTTATAATTTTAATAAACAAATGAAACATACCTTTATAAAGTGGGCCACTGTAGACGTTTGAGGGTGTGGTCCGACTGCTTGCACGATGTGGTTCTCTGATTTTCTCCACTAATGATTGTTAAGGGGAGTATGGATCAAGGAGTGTATGGAGTAAACTCAACATACAATGTGGAAAGACATGGCTGAAAGGTGAGAAATGTAAAAAGTGTGACCGGAAATGTGATTGAAAAAAAGTGTAAAAATCTTGTTGTGGGGAGACCTTCACAATGTATATATAGGATGATCCAAGGTTTTCTTTCCCATGGTATTGGTCCAGGGTTTTATGAAGTGCATGGTTTTTTACCACTTCTCATCTTAGGGTTTCTTGGTCCTTTTTCTAGAGAATGGGGTTATGTTGCAATAAATGCACATCTTCCCTATATTTATCGGGGAAGGAATAATGATTTTTGGACCAATTTGGGTGAAATTTATTTGTGAAGGTCAAAATGGATGGAATAATGGTGGGATTATGATGTATAATTATGGTATGGACCATAGAGAGCTATGTTGACAATTGTTTTTGCTAACAGATTGCCCCATCATGTGTGAGGGCAAGAGCTCATCGTATGGACAACAAACATCACAGGATCAATGGAGAAATGGTGACAACGGTGGAGAAATCAGAGAGAACTGTGGAGAGTCAGAGGATCCTCATTCAAACTGTAATGGATTTTGATTTGTATTGCTTCTCAAAATGGATGAGGTATATATAATCTTAGACATATATATGGATGAGGCTAACATGCCCATGCTCGTATCAATGTCTCAATATAAAAATGGTGATCAAGGCTCAAACAAGGGGAACCGATCAATACATATAATTGGTAGCACATAATGGTGGCATCAATGAGAGGTTGAGTACAAACACTGATTTGAAGAACTTGTACATTGAAACAATGGCATTCTCTTGGACTGCAATATCACGAAAACTAATGCTTTGCTGAATCTAAGGGTGTACACAACTGTATGGACTCAACAATCGAGATTTATAATCTCTAAGTTACAATAAACAACATAGTATATTGTAGATATACAAAAGCATGATACTGAGGGGATTCTAAATACTGTCACCAATTCATCCTAGATATCACAAAGGACATGAAACTGTATGGGTCCCAAGTAGACTCACCAATGTGTTAGAGTCAGGTGACAATTGGGGTATTCGACCAAACAGTGAAAGAACCAATACCCTGTACGAATCTCAACGGTGTGATAATGTAGCTGAAGTCAATCATGTGAGACACAACCAACCCAAAAGGAAATAAGGACTCCTTTCAAGTGGTCTAAGGAACTCATCAATGAGGTGGATGAAACCAAGATATAGGGACCTCTGTGACTATCCTCTAGAATAGATGTGTTGGCATCGATAGAGGGACACCTAAAACTAGGAAGGAAATGAGATTTCTTTGATAGAAGCACGAGGGGTACAACCATAGATATGGAATAATAATGGGATTGAGAAACTGAATGGATAACATGGGAAGGGGAGTACGGGGGACTCAAACTTCCTTTGTTTAGAGTATAAAAACAAGGTTGACCTAGCAGCAAATGAAACTGACTCGTAGGGAGGGGATCATAGCTATTGAATAGAGGAGATGACTACAATGGAGATATTCAAGGAAGGCACTGGATAAGTTATATCCATGGGATCCAAGGGAGAGTCATCACAGAGTACTGTGAACAAAGGTGACCCAATGGGGGAAAGTTTCCATAATGTGAAACTATATGTAATACGTGTGGGCACTGAAAGGCATCATTTGGTAATTCTTCATAGTTGAAGGAGCTCGAAGAAGGGATAAAAGTATGCTTAGTATGATATTGTCTCGTGGATTTTTGTCAAGCCTAATACAGTAAATTCTTGATGGTGTTTTCATGTTGAGAGAGTATGAAAACATGAATAAGACTCCAATGGGTCTTTTTTTCGTATAGTAGTCTCCTCATCCAAAAATAAGATAAAAGTGCACAAAGGATAACTCTCCTAGCTGAAAGGGGAAAAGAAACGTATTTTTCACTGTATTCCAACCAGGACGAAAAAGTATAAACCTATATTAATTGAACGGTCATTCAAACACTTTTACGAGCATGAAAAAAACTAAGTTTGATCGGTAATCTTTTCTTTATGAGAGGGCTGGAAAAGAGCTTAAATACAACTTAGTAAGTGAGCTTTTCGTAAAGTATGGTCCCAATGTTTTAAGATACCAATCAAGGAATATCTTATCATCTAACTTGATTTTGCACAAATTACGATGATGACGCCACTCATGGATATGATCTGTGATATGGGTAGCAGTGTTATGTCTATAGGATAATAGGATTTCCATGCCCTCATCGTAACGGACAGGTAGATGGAAGTAATAGAGGAACATCGAGTCTAAAGAGGAAAAATTAGGATTATTAGCATGGGGCAACCCAATGTACCATTTGGTTGAAACACCAGTGAGGGTGCACTGAAATAGCTGCAATCAGATAGAACCGTCCACTATGATGTTGGGGAACACCATAAGTGGAATGACATGAAGGGATTTTAGTAGGCATGGGAGGCCACAACTCGCCATGATAAATGGGGTCTTTCGTTACCCTCACCAAATCAGGAAGGTTGAGACTAACCATGAATGGTAGATTAGGACCTGGACTAGATCTAGGAAGGCCAACAATGGTGTTGGGTTCGGTAGGCATGTAGTTACCGCGGGAAAATGGGGGTTGGTAGGGCTGAATCCTGATAGTAGAAGTAGTCATTAGAATGGCGTGAATAGCCAAAATAGTGGTAGAATGGCCAGTTCCCCCATGCATGGATGTAAGAATGGTGTGAACCATGGTGGATGGAGTGGAGCCACCACTAGTGGGTAGCAAACCAACAATAGTGGGTGCAGTAGCTAGGGGAAAACTAGGACCAGGGCCTGTAGGGTCAACAAAAGGGATATCCGGTATGAGAAGTGGAGTTCTCAAAAGTACACTACCAACAATCCCCCCTAGAAGGGGTTGGGAGGTGCACTAGTCATGGGTCTATATGGGACAGTGAACAAGGTAGGTTAGTATTGATAATAATTCAAATTTAACTCAGATGCAGTGTTTTAGCACCCAGAATCGCGCCCAAGGTTGCGAGAGGCAGACCCCGAGGTAAGAACAGAACCAATTTAGGAAAGGGAGATGGCTGGTCCAATTCTAGAGAGGGATCTCTCACAGATGTATAACAAAGCCAGACATAATGTCACAAAATGAATATCAAATATTGGTGGTTGGAAAAAAATGAAGATATATCGAGCTATGGAGTCAAAAATCCCAAGAAACAGAGCAGTTTGCATAGGAAAACACTTGCAAGAGCAAGGTAGTGTCTCGATCATGGCTGTTATGTTTGGGGTCTGGTGGGAAAAGCATAATGATGACAGTCCGCTAGCGTAGAGCATCGTAGGGATGAATTCTACGCCAGTTTTGGAAGAGGTGTTTGGTGGATATCAGAGACAATGGCAGGAGCATATGAGTATGAATTCCTAACCATTATACACTGGGTCTATGATATGAAGAAAAACATAATGTAAAAGATAACAAGAAGCACATGCATCTAAGGAAAAGGAAATCACAAATTGTAATTTAGAAACACACAGGAATTCCTACATTCATATAACCAACATTCGACTCTGTACTTGTATTAATTCAAAAAGTATTATAAACACAATAGTCTTGCAAATTCAAAACCAACCAACCCTTTCTCCTTCAATGAGGAGCATATTTAAAGTGTTTGCCCCCCCTATACCAACCTCGAAACAGGGCCAAAATTAGTTACAAAACTGGCAACAAATTCTCAACAAATTGTATCATGGCATCCTCCCATGGGCGGAATAAAACAGAAAATGATGCGGGTAACGTCTCTATTGGACCCCAAGAGATGCTATGTCTTCAAAATACCGGCTTGCCTGATTACTTCACACTTGAATCTTTGGTTCTGGTTGCTGTTAGAGCCCATCATCCTTGCTGTAGCGTGTGTTTGGACTTGCTATAGTTTTTGATCACTTTCCATTGGTTAGCTGTCGGTATATCTAACTTTACCATTTCTTCTGCTAATACCCCGAGTTCTAGGTTCTCCAGATAAGAAGGCATTGGTAACCTTGTGCACAAAGGTTTGAAATCAATTAATAACTCAAATTCCCCAGACAATTTTTTGATCACGGTTGTGCCTGAAAGTGATTGCTAAGCCATGTCCTTGAATTGCCTGTGTTCTTTCCTGCACTCGACCAATCTGTCATAATACTCTTTTTGGGACAGCATTGGTCCCTTTTCTTCCTAGAAGAAAGGGAGTCCCCTTTGGACCAAAGGTTTAAACAACACAACAAAGTTTCCAGTTTGTTTGTGCATGAAATTCCATTTTGGCTCGACCATATTTAAATGGTGGTGTTTGTGAACCGCTCTTCTAGCCCATGTGATGACTGGGATCCTATCCTAGATGTTTCCTCGTTTGATGTCTTCGTCTGGAAAACTGTTCAGGAAATTGATTATGCTTGCACCTATGTCGAAGGGCCTTTTGTGTAGGTCTAACTTAGCTATCTGGATGTGTTTTTTGGCTGCTTGTACGATGCTTTCCTTGTCTTGGATAAAATCCAAGTATGGTAGAACTTTGTTTTCTTCCACTATTATCATGTCCCAAATGAGGTGTTTCGCCCCTATAAGAGTTTCCTGGCTTGGAACTTATTTTGTTAATTCATTGTTCCTATCTTCCAATTCTTTGCAACACTCTTCCACCTTCTTCTTCAACCCTTCTTTGACATTAGCCATGTCTATTAAGTCCCGATTCTGTTTTCTTAAGCCAGTGATCTCTATAGCTTTAAGACTTAGCTGGGACATGGCCTGGGAGTCTGGAGAGTGAGTCTGCACTAGATATTTCGAGTGCCTGGGCCACAGGCGTTGGTTGTTCCTGAGTCTTTTCCTTTAATTCCTTTAATTCCCTTTCCAACTCGGCTTGCTTTGCTTCGAAGGCTCGCTTTTCTTCGACCCAGGGATCTGCATCTTTTTTCCACCGTCTCTCCTTTTCTTCCTGTCTGAGCAGTTTGGACTTACAATCGATCAAGTCGGTGTTTAGGGTATCTTTCTCTTTTTCAATCTTAGTCAATTCAATAGTTTGTATAAGCCAAGTAGCTGGGATTTCTAGCTTTTTCTTCAACAACTAGATCATACCTTCCTTATCCTTTAGTAGCCTTTGTGTAGTGGTACCTCTATCCCCCGAGCTGTCTTCCACATCTATATCTACATGGAGCTTCTTGATTTGGGTCTAGTAAGCCTTATTCTCCACCCTCTCCTTTCGGAGCATCTCTTCAACTCTTTTCTTACACGCTATTAATTTGGATATTTGTAAGGTATCTTAGAGCACGCCAGTGTAGAGGATGTCGCTCATCCCTTGGTGTAAATTAATTATGTCAGTTTTGGAGACCCTTTTGGATATACCTTTAACTCTGCCACTTTGTCTCCTGTGATCACGGCCAAATTCAATGTGCCCTTGGCTGCGTCTCTGACAGTCGCCAAGGAGGTACTCTGGCCTGGTAATTTGTCCTCCTCTTCGCACAACTTTGATCTTTCTTCAAAGGCCCTTTTACCAGCTTCTCTATATTTCCCCAACAGATTGGCTTTAGAATTGTACTTACTTACTTCTTCTTTAGGAACACTACTAAACGTGTATTCTTGAATCAGAAAGGATGGACCTTTAAATTTCACAATTTTCTCTTTCCCCTTAACCTTGGCACTCTGCACGAGTTCATCTGGTTCTTCAATTTTCTATTTCTTGGGCATCCTGGTCGTATCTCCTTCCTCTAAATCCATGGCCTATGGGTATTCTCTTTTATTTTCCTTCTTAGACAGGCTGGCCAAAGGGGTGATCTGTGTGGCTGTGACTATAATGCAGGAGAGGTCTAGCTGAGGGGAACCCTCTGCCAGTGCAGAGGTTGGATTTTTTCGGCATATCCTCATTGGAGTTAGTCTCTCCAGGGTATGTCGTCTAGTTGGCCCTCTCCACCAACCCTGCCACTTCGACGTGCTCGAATGGCTTGATCTTATTCGCTTGCCTTCTATTGCAGATGATGTGGTGAGGATCATAGTCGATTGCGACCTCCATTTCGAATCTTTCTCTTTGAGCAGACTTTCGACCTTTGGCAAGGTTAATTTTCTTTTGACAGTCAAAGGGCCAACTACCCATGGAAACTTAATATCTGCATCTTTCCTGAAGCTTATAAATTTTTCATTTTCAGCTGTCAACCTTTTCCTGATTAGCTCTAGTGCAAACATCCTCAATGTCAGAAACGTTGGAAGGACATATGGTTGATGAGTAAACCCATAGACACTAATCACTGTATTATCTTTTGAGAGAAACCAATCCCCAACTCTTCTTTTAGGGGATAATTGCAACATGCTTTTCATCTCGAGAAGGACCCTTGGCAGCCTCTTTTGGAAGAGGACCTCATATACTGGTGCCATGAGGGCATTCATGAACTTGTAATAATCCCTATGCATGTATTCCATCATAACCATTTCCGAGAGCTGTAGGTCGTCATCATTGTAGCTCAAAAACATCTTCATAAGGAGAGATTGGAACCTGAAGGTTCCTGACTAACGCAAAATTACTCAACTGGGCATTGATATTTCTAGCTAAGAACTCATAAAATTGCAGACACACGGGTGGTGAAGACTGGCTCAATATTCCTGACATTGCTTGACTTGAACTGAGGGTAAATATTAGACTCAATAAAGGTTCAGTGACGAACTGGTTCGAGTCCATACCTAAGAACTGGCTCTCTAGGGTTATCACAGACTGAGTCTCTTCACTAAATAGGTCGAAATCGATGGGGAAAGGAGGGTTTGACAACTGGCATTCTGGTTTTAAAAAGGTTTCGAGAAAAGCGTCCTATTGTTCAACCGAAGACCTCTAAAAGAAACATAGTATATCTTCATTATATTCACTGGACATTTAGGTAAACTCGGAAGGGATTAGCAGAGTGTTTCAGATGTTCAGGGAATTAATGGGACAGAACATCCTAGACCTAGATGAGTCCATAATTACACCTTCAGACGGGGAATAATTGCTCATGCACTAGTCTATGAATTCAGGGAAACTAGGGGTTTTCTCAACAGAAAAATAAAAGAAAAGGGAACTGAACACTCCATGAGTGTCGATTCCCTTTAATTGAAGAGATTTTAGTTTACCCTAAGTGCCTTCTATACTATCATTTAGTATGATAGTATCGAAGACCTCAAAGTATTTATCTCCTAGGGCTTCCCCAACTTCCTAAAATTTGAGGCTTCGAGTCTCTGAATCTTCTGTTTTGGCCATGAGAAAACAACTAAATATAGCAAAGATGTACCAGGTTGGTTGACAGCTAACTTCGGAAGCTCCGTCCAAGGTGGTGCGGTCTGCATAGTCTGAAACCCTCGCTTCCTGATGCTGCAAAAATATAACTGGGTTGGATCTACGTGTCGACTTTTATACTATTTTACTTTCTTATCTGTCCATGCACCTTTCTAGCCAGATGCAATCCTAGCTGTAGATCCAGGACTCAAAATCTAGAGTTGTGTGATCTCTGCCGTCGGCTTTTTGTACGATCACACTGTACTTTCGCAGTATCTCATGCACTTCCGCTCTGCGGGATTTAAACTCCACTGTTGATCGTAGGCCTTCCTACCATATCATTGTCTGGTGCGGAGAACCTTATCGGATTTTGCACTTTCCAGCCAAGATTTCCTCCGATCACTTATGGCTGGCGAAACGAATCTTCACCGTAGATCTGTCGTCGTGCTGATCTACACTGTTGAACAAATCCTCCTTTTATCGCATTTCACGAAATTTGGAGCGTTATCTCCCAAGTGCGCCTTAGATGGGAGGAATTCGTCTCCATTGTCGATCTAAGATCTTCGTGATCTCAACCGTTGCAAATCGCTGTGGTTTAAATCATTTCACTGATTTGGAAAGGAGTCCTTGGACGTGCGCTTTAAACTCGTGAAATGGCTCTCTGCCGTTTATCTGCATCAATTTTCCATCATGACCGTTGAAAATGTTTTCCCTCTTCGTCGCTCCTTTGACAGGGTTTCTTCCTCTCCTCTTGCATGACCAACACAAGAGGGCTTGTGTACGACTCTGGACCCTGGGCTCTCTTCCACCCAACGGACTATGGCTAGTGCTGGTGTCTTCGTTTGTATGAACCCCATGGCTTCTCCTTTAGAGATTTTCCTTTTCCTTCAGAGCCCATTACGCCCCCCCGAGGCTTCTCATCATGAAAATTTTGCAGGCCTCGCTTCCTCCCCTACAGGTCAGAAACCTTTCTTTCTATTTAGCACAAATTAGGTGCTAACATAGTGTATGGCTCTGAAGGTGGTGAATGACGCCGAATATGGATCTGACAATGGTGGTTCAAGGAATCGAACTGAGGGGTATTCCCCCTAAGTCTCTAGGAGTAGCGTGGTGGAGCGATGGTGATGTGATGGTGTGCTATTTGATGGATGAAGGATCAAGTGTGGAAAACACAAGATTAAGAATCCAAATGAAACCGAGTGTGTATAAGGAGAGATGATATATGGTGGCACACAGACAAAAAATAAAGCTCTAGAACTGAACTACAAGAATGTGTCACAACAACTGAGTCTACAAAAAGGAGGCTAGAAATCCAACAAGCAGAACTACCTATGAATAAAATGATGCAATAACCTATAGGGTATAAGTGCAAGAAAGCTCCTAGCTACAAGAAGGAATCCCCTCACAAATTGTATCCTTTGTTGGGTGATGAAATCCATAGTCAAACAATACGAAATGGAAGAACAAAAGGCTAAGAGAATACCACTACCGAGAGGGACCTGAGGTAAAATATCCCCAGGAGACTAGAAACTATGATACCTTGTTCATGACACGTTCGGGATGGTTTCCTAGCACTTCATCCCTTTGATCCTCGACACTCGGTATGGTCCCCGACACACACGATGAGGACTATGAAAAGGTAGCCTTCCGTACATAGTGGAGTGCGGTATTCCACCAAAACATCTGGAACCACTTCATTGTGGCTTACCTGTTGAAATATTGTAACTTTGAAAAATATTCTAAATGTATTTTATTATTGTAACCTATCGGAGATGTTTTATTCCTCTGTCGGGATGTTACTATTGTATTTGGTCATAATAGTCATGAGGTAAAATCTCCATTGTAAGTCGAGTCAATAGAACCCTCCAGAATATAATATTATATTGTTTTGTGTCTTCCTAGGTGAAGTCGTCCTGATAATATTGTTGGGGACGACATGTTAGGGAAAAGTAAAGTGGAAGATAGAGTATAAATAGAGGAGGTGTGTTCCTCATTTGTACACACACACTCACTTGTTTATAGCACATAGCAGAGAGAGAGACAAAGATATATCTGCAAGGATAAGGAGAACTTATTTGGGGTTTTATATTTGTACTTTTGATACATCTATATAGTGGAAGTTATGTTGGGTTTTCTTCCCCTAGAGGATTTCCCAGGATAAATATATGTCTATATTTTTATTATGTTTCTTTCAGTGATCCTGCATATGGTATTGTTGTGAAATTGAATTGAATACTAATGATATCTAGCTTAGCATATGGAATTTTAACATGGTATCATAGCTAGCCTGAATAGAACAACTTTCACAAGGTGAAGCTCTCTGTCCTCTCCCTCTGACAAGAAATTGGGGTTTCTGTCAAAGTTGGAAATTTGAAGATATTATTGCATAGAAGTTGCGCCTCCCCAGAGCACGTCTATTGATCCCTAAATCGAAATTTTGAGTGGGTAGATCTCCAAGAAGGTCAAACCCTAGTTTGGATTCCGACCCGAAAACTGTAGATCAAAATCTCGCAAGTCAATTTTGAGAGGTGAAGATTTGGAATCTCCCTAAACCAAGTGTACCAGTCCACTTGCCTCAGTCAAGCACATCTCTTGGTAAGGTGAATTATTCATTTTGATAAATTTCATTTTTTATTGACCTCCTAGATAAGATGACCCCAAGCACTAAGCTTGAGGACAAGATGGAAAGCATAGAGAATTTACGAGCATGGAAATATAGGATTGGGCTCATTCTTAGAGAGAATGATCTTGACAAATACCTCAAAGGACCTGAAGAAGATGAAGCTAAGGAGAAGCACTAGAAGGACCTAATTAGGGAAATGATGATCATTTCTGATTCTATTAAAGATCACTTGATTCCTCAAGTGTCATTCAAAGAGACCCCAAAGGAAATGTATGATGCCTATCCAGGAAGTATGGAGGAAGGAACATCGATATAAATATGAATTTGAGAGCTCAATTGAAGAGCACCAATATGAGCCAAGGAGAATCCGTCCAAGACTACTTCACAAGGGTCTCTCAGTTCAAGGAGAAACTAGAAGCCATTGGAGACTCCCTTGATGAAGATGAACTAGTTATGAATGTTCTTAATGGTATCACTAGACCTTGTGATTCTTTCATCCAAACTATGTGTGCCAGAAAGGAAAGCATGAAGCTTGACATTGTATGGGAATATTGCATCCAAGAGGAGGCTAGAGAATCCAATAGAGAATATCTACTTAAATAAGATGATCAAGCCCATGCCACCCATACCAAAAGAAGAATATGTCAAACTAACTTCAAGAAGGAAAGACACAAGGAGTCCCGACCTCCCAAGAGGTTCCAAAGGAAAAGAGGAAACAATAAGATGAATGACTACTCTAACTTTCAATGTTTCAATTGTCACAATATAGGACACATTGCTAGAAATTGTCCATTGAAAAAAGAAGAATAGAAGAAGAAAAACAAAAGACATCATGCACACCTATTTGAATATGAAGAAGAACATGAAGAAGGACCTCAAAGAAAACAAGTAAAAGAAGAAGATGCGTAAGAGTATGTATTCTTGTCTGCACTCTTTGGGTCCATGACACTTGGAGAAAATACATGGCTTATTGATAGTGGTGCTTCAAAGCACATGAAAGGACAAAAGAAAACTCTCTCAAGAATTGAATAAAAGAACTCTCCTCAGAAAGTATCATTAGGAGATGACTATCAATATCCTATCAAAGGTATTGGTGAATCAAGCCACGAACTTGATTATGGAACTCCCATGAAGATGAAGGAAGTCTTATATGTACTAGGTTTCAATAAGAACTTACCATCTATCTTAGCATTAGATAAGAAAGGATATATGATTGCATTTATATATGGACAAGTAATTATGTGGCACAAAAGAAAATCAATTAAAGATGCAATTGTCATTGGTGAATAAGAAGGAGGATTATATAAAATCAAGAGACATTCGGAAACAACCCTTGTACATGAAATCACTAGCCTAAGCGAACTATGGCATAGGAGGATTGCTCACATCAACTACAAAGCACCACCCCATGTGATCAAAGTAGTAACAGGTTTACCGGATTTGAAGATCGACCATGAAGGCACTTGCAAAAGATGTGCAAGAGGAAAGAATATCAAGAATCCATTTCCGAAGAGTGAAACAAAGACTAAAGGTACGTTGGAATTAATTAATTCATATGTATGTGGTTCAATTCCCTCGACATATTTGAGTGGTCATGAATATTATGTTACATTTATTGATGAATATTCAAGAAAAACATGGATATATTTCTTGAAAACAAAGGATGAAGTATTCAGAAAATTCAAGGAATTCAAAGCCTTGATAGAAAATCATTCAAAAAGAAGAATCAAGACACTCAGAATAGATAATGGTGGAGAATATACTTCAAAAGAGTTTGAAGCCTTTCGTAAAGAAGCTGAAATCAAGAGGGAACTAACCACTCCCTACAATCCTCAACAAAATGGTGTTGCGGAAAGAAAGAATATGACCATTATGGAAGCATTTAAGACAATGATACACGATCAAGATCTTCCTATGCATCTATGGGATGAGGCAGCAAGAAAAACAATTTATGTACATAATGGATTATCCCATAGTGCCCTCGGATTCAAGACTCCTGAAGAAATGTTCACAGGAAAGAAGCCTGAAGTGAGCCATCTCAAGATATTTGGATGCCCAGTATATGTTCTTATTCCAAAAGAAAAGAGAACAAAGTTGGACCCTTCGAGAAAGAAGGGAATATTTGTTGGATACTATGAAGTCTCTAAATCCTTTAGAATATACATTCTAGGATTCCATCACATGGAGATTAGTAGGGATGTAACATTTGACGAAAAAGCAGGTCTCAAGAGATAAAAAAAGTGCCAGCATGAAGAAGTATATGAATATTATGTACCTCCCAGAAATGTAGAAGTTGCACCCTCCCCTAAAAATGAAACATTAGAGGACCATGATATGCCAGAACCTTAAGAACCTCCTACTATGAATATATCATGAAAGAGAAATCCTGTTTGGTAAGAGAAAATATACAAGAAGCAGAGAAGTATGGAGCTTAAGAAGTCTCCATAAGAGTAAGCAAGAGATCAAATCCACTTTCCAGTTATGTAGCTTTGATGCATGATCTTGTAGATCAAGAACCTACCAGTTATGAAGAAGTTGTATAGAAGAAAGAATGGGTAGAAGCAACGACGGAATAATACCAATCAATAATTAAGAATGATGTTTGGGATATACTTCCCAAACCAAAAGGAAAGAGTGTGGTATCTTCCAAATGGATCTTCAAGATAAAGCATGCAACGGATGGAAGTATTGAGAAATACAAGGCAAGGTTTGTGGCTAGAGGATTCTCTCATAAAGAGGGAATTTATTATGAAGAAACATTTGCACCACTATCAAGGTACACTTCTATCAGAACCATCATGGCACTTGCATCCATGATGAAGTGGATTTTACACTAGATGGATTTGAAGACAACCTTCTTGAATGGTGTTATTGAGGAAGAAGTGTACATAGAACAAACACAAGGATTTGAAGTTGAAGACAGACGGACTCATATATGTAGGTTGAAGAAGGCTATGTATGGACCGAAAAAAGCTCTTAGATATTGGTATGGAAGGATAGATAACTTCTTGACAAGATTGGGATTTACCAAAAGCAAAGCCGACCCTAAAATTTACTTTAAGGTTATGGATGATGAACCTATCATATTATTTTTGTATGTGGATGACTTATTTCTGACAGGAAATGAGAAAAAGATTGTAGTGTGAAAGAAGAATCTCGCCGAAGAATTTGAGATGAAAGACCTTGGATTGATGCACTATTTTCTAGGTCTAGAAGTATGGCTGAGACAAGAAGGAATCTTTCTCAACCAGGGAAAGTATGTTGTGGAAATATTAAAAATATTTGATATGTTGGATTGTAAATCCATGGCCACACCCACGGATACGAACCTGAAGTTGTTATCTGATGAATGATCAGAGTTAGTGGATGTGACTCAGTACAGACATATTATTGGGTCATTAATGTATTTGAAGATCACCAGGACAGATATATGCTTTTCTATGAACACCACGAGTTTGTATCTAGTTAAACCTAGATGTGTTCATCTGATAGATGCAAAGCATGTGATGATGTACCTGAAAGGTACGATAGACTTTGGTCTATACTATGTTGGAGATCATGACTACATATTGTATGGTTATACAGATGCAGATTGGGATGGAAGCACCTCAGTAAAAAATAGCACCTCATGTGGATGTTATTGTATGGGATCTGTCATGATCTCATGGTTTGGCAGGAAGCAGTCCAATGTTTCTCTCAGCACAGCTGAATTAGAGTATATAGGAACTTGTTCTGCTAGTTCTGAATCCATATGGCTTCGAAAGATGATGTTAGGTCTATTTGACTCGGAGTTGGATACCACGTTGATTTTATGTGACAACCAACATTGTATAAAGATGGCAGAGAACCCAGTGTTCCATGACAAGTCGAAGCACATAGAAATCAAGTATTTTTACATACAGGATATGGTACAGAAGGGAGCTATAAAGCTCCAGTATGTGAGTAAAGATGAGCAAGTTGATGATGAGTTGACCAATCCTATGTCTCGAGTAAAGTTTGAATACTTCCACGACAAGCTTGGTGTGATTCAAAAGGACCCTCCTCGTAAGGAGGAACATTGATGATGATGCTATACACTTTCCTCGTAAGGAGGAACACTGATGATGATGCTATAGAATTTCCTCATAAGGAGGAACACTGATGATGCTACTGTAGAATTTCCTCGTAAGGAGGATCAATGATGATGTAGACCATCCTCAAAAGGGGGAGCAAGATGATGATGTTGTAGGACCTCCTCGAAAGAGGCAGCAGGTTGATGACGTTGCAGTGGGTTTGTATCATCCCTGGAAATTAGTCCTACAGTGATCTGTAGACCTTTGTCTCCGTGTTCTGGTAGTATTTTATCATCCTTGGACTTACATCCTAAAGTGATAGGGATTGATCATCCCGTAATTGGATCCGTGGAATTGTTTCTTAGTGAGGCATGAGGATTGCATCGTCCTTGGACTTATGTCCTAAAGTTATAGGGATCAATCATCCCGTAATTGGATCTGGATAATTTTATCTTCATGAGGCGTTAGGATTATGTCGTCCTTGGATTTTATGTCCTAATTGATTGGGATTGATAATCCCGTAATTGGATCCGTGAATTTTTGTCTTCGTGAGGCGTGAGGTTTGCATCACCCTTGGACTAATGCCCTAAAGTGACAGGGATTGATAATATCGTAATTGGATCATGTATGGATTACATCATTCGTGGAATTATGTCCTAAAGTGATAGTGATTGAACATCCTATAATAGGAGCATGTGTGCTACAAGTTATGTTGTTGTTGATCGAAAGATCAAGTATTGCTGCAGATGATGTTGCTGATCAAAAGATCAAGTATTGTTGCAGATAATGATGTTGCTGATTGAAACATCATGCATTGCTACAAGATGATGATGTTGCTGATCGAAAGATCAAGTGTTTCTACAGATGATCGAGTGTTGCAGAAGATGAAGATCAAAGATGAAGAATCAGTGCTATAGGAGATGATGCTCCGGTACTGAAGACATTGAATATGTTCTAATAACTATTTTAGTTGCTGATGATTGTTGAAGAAAACTTCTGATGACATATATATGTATCACCTTGATAATGTTGAAGATGCTATATGTCCTTGCTCCTACAGTTGATGTTGTTAGAATACCCTTCTTGTTAAGGGGGAGTGTTGAAATATTGTGAATTCGAAGAATATTCCAAATGTATTTTATTGTTGTAACCTATCAGAGATGTTTTATTCCTCTGTCGGGATGTTACTATTGTATTTGGTCGTCATAGAGTCATGAGGTAAAACCTCCATTGTAAGTTGGGTTAATAGAACCCTCCATAATATAATATTATATTGTTTTGTGTCTTCCTTGGTGAAGTCATCCCAATAAGTTTGTTGGGGCCAACCTGTTAGATAAAAAGTAAAGTGGAAGATAGAGTATAAATAGAGCAGGTGTGCTCCTCATTTGTACACACTCATTCACTTGTGTATAGTGCATAGTAGAGAGAGAGAGAGAGAGAGAGAGAGAGAGAGAGAGAGAGAGAGAGAGATCTGCAAGGAGAGGGAGCACCTAGCACCTGTTTGGGTTTTTGTCTTTGTACTTTTGATACATCTATATAGAGGAATTTTTGTTGGGTTTTATTCCCATAGAGGGTTTCCCATGATAAATTTGTAGCCTGGAACCATCATTTATTCCCTCAAAGGTCGCGCCCAGAAAAACATATACCTTATAATTTGGCTAAAAAATAAAAAGCGTCTGTTACAAAAAATAAAAATTGGCATAGTTATAAAAAAATTCAATACATAAAACTTATATATTCGGAAAGGTGATTCAATTTCCTACATTTCATCTTTTTGCGCCGAGAGGCACTCTACAGCCCAGTATGAGGGACATCTTGTAACGTTTGTGGATGTAACGTTTGTCCATATTATGTCGGCCAAAAATAATATTGCCGAGTATGAGGGAGATGTTGTAAGGTTTGTGGAGATCTTGTAACATTTGTCTATATTATGTTGGCTATTAATATGAGAGAGATCTTGTAGCATTTGTCTATATTATGTCGGCTATTAATATGAGAGAGATCTTGTAACGTTTGTCTAATCTTGTTTGACGGAGATCTTGTACGGTTTGTCCGGTCATAATTTGTAACGTTTCCAACAAAAGAAAAATAAAAAATATCATGTTGGCTAAGTGTATTTTCATTTAATAGCTATATAAACACCTTAAAAATTAATAAAATCCAGATTTCATTATTTTCATCATCACGTGATACGTATGCATGTTGCTTTTTAACACCATGTCTTTCAGTTTTACCAAACATGGCAACATGACGTGAAATCTGTGCTTTTGACCAGGGTATTTGATGCATCAAGTAACTCATGAAGACATTCTTGCTTACAAATATCGAATCAGGCTAAGGTTATTTAGCATGAAGCTTTTGGCTTTTGTTGGTTATTTTTCAACGTTAAGGTTATTTAGCATGAAGCTTTTGGATTTTGTTGGTTATTTTTCAACGTTAAGATGCAAACTAGACATTAACATTATTAACAAGAGACTTGGTGGTGGTGCAATTCTAAACTCTGGATATCTAAAAAATTGCGGAAGAGTTGATGCACCCGAATGTCAATCTAGTGGAGGGAAAATCTTTGCGAGTCCTTGTGTATGATCAAGACCATTATGGTTGTACTGTAGCATATATCTACAACAAAGGTGTTTTTATTTAGGTGAATTTCAACGTTTCTAAGGGGAATATTGGGTTTCAGAATGGTTAGTATGAACTCATTTTATTGCAGAATTAAAAACTTCAATCCCTCGATGCCAAAAAATAATTAGATAAATCTATTAATTATGTGCCTTGCATGATACATTTTCAGGAAGTTCTATTGAAAAAAGGATGTGCTTGGTACTATACAACGTATGATCATCGTCATGATAAGAATCTTTGTTAAAACAAGTCACCAAATACAAGAAATATAAATCACTATATAAATGAGAAATCTTGCAAACTTAAGAAAGATTCTTAAAACAAATCACCAAATATAAGAAATATAAATCACTATATAAATGAAAAATATTCTTAAAACAAATAAAAAATACCAAAACAAAATATAAATCAAGTAGCCTGAAAACTTAAGTGAGGATTCTTAAAACAAGTCACCAATAACCAGAAATATAAATCACCAAATACAAAAAATATAGATGGAAAAAAATCACCAAATACAAAAAATATAGATGGAAAAGCTTACAAACTTAGGAGAAGATTCTTAAAACAAGTAACAAAATACAAAAAGTATAAATCATTTGAACAATTCAGTGGATATGTTTGTTAAGTAATATGCATAAATGTAAAGCATTATAATTCACCAAATACAATAAATATAAATGAAAAAGCTTACATACTTAAAAGAGGATTCTTAAAAAAAAGTCACTTAATATAAGAAATAAATATAAATAGAAAAGCTTATAAACTTAAAAAGGATTCTTAAAACAAGTCACTAAATACAAGAAATATAAATCATTTGAGCATTGCGATATGTTTGTTAAGTAATATGGGTATAAATCACCAAACACAACAAATATAAATGGGAAAGCTTGCAAACTTAAGAAGGATTCTTAAAACAAGTCACAAATATAAGAAAATCAAAATTTAATCAGTTTAATGGATAATGTAAAGCATAGTTACTAGCTAAAACCATCAAACGACTTTCTTAGTTCCTTCGACCATTAATTCAATGACTCCATGGACGAACTCGTAACCAAAACTGAAAAAATTACAATAAATTCGTAGACAAATATACATAGCACATTGAAAGCTCTGAACTCAAACTCCTATTTTAATTTGATCTATCTCACTTTATTCTTCCTGTTCTTTGATTTGTTTTGACTGCCCTCACCAACCACGACAGTACCTTGAATCACATGACGCTCTTCATGCTCAGATTCTCTCGTGTAGGTTTTAGCGTCGTTCTCTGCACTTTCAGATTCTTGCGGGCGGGTTGTTCTCATCAGTCCGTTCTACTTCATGGTTTTTGTTGTCCCTCGCTTCTTCTTCCTTCTCGGACCGCTGATTCTCTGCAGTTTCAGATTCTTGGGCGCTGTTCTTATCAGTCTCTTCTACTTCATGGTTATTGTTGTCACTCATTTCTTCTTCCTTCTTGGACCCCTGATTCTCTGCACTTTCAGATTCTTGGGCGTTGTTCTTATCAGTCCCTTCTTCTTCATAGTTATTGTTGTCACTCATTTCTTCTTCCTTCTTGGTCCCCTGATTGTCTGCACTTTCAGATTCTCGCGAGTTGTTCTTATCAGTTTCTTCTTCATTGTTATTGTGGTCACTCAGTACTTCTTCTTGCTTCAACAACTGATTCGTTACACTTATAAGCACAGTTCCCTCGCTCTCCCCATTCTCTCCACGTTCAATTTCTCGCGCGTTGTAATTCTGACCAGTTTCTTCACAGTCTTCTTGCTTCTTGCTGTGGTTGTAAGTTGAGATGTGCCTCTTCACACTCATAACAACAGTGCTCTGGGTTCCCTCATTCTTTCCCCATTGCTTATTGTTGTCTCTCTCCTCTTGCTTTTTCTTGTTGTTATTTGGGCTGTGACTGGTCACATTATTCACGGTGGTGTCGGTCTCCTGACTCTCTCCACGTTCAGATCCTCGGCCATCGTGGTGATCAATCTCTTCTTCTTTTTGTGTATTGTGATTCTCAGTTTCCTCTTGCCTGTTATTGCTGTTAGTCAGGCTCTTGCAGCTGATCGCCATGGCCTCCTCTTCTTCTACATCCTCCTGCTGCTGCTGTTGAGACTGCTGTGGTGGTGATGGTGGCCTTCTTATCAATACTTCCACTCTCCTTCGTCTTGGCTGCCCTGCAATGTCTATGGGGTCGAGCAATGATGTCGTCCAAAGGTAATTCTTAAAAATATCCAGCATTTCTTCGCCATTCTCCTTTTCAACCTGGCAAATTCATTCAGTAATGTCTTTTTAGCGATCTAAATTAAAAATCATTTTCAGAGTAAATGGAATGGAAACAACCACGTTTAACTCACCTGCTGAGTATCTTGACTACGTATAATTGAGAGGTTTCCATTGCATTCCAAAGTAATATGGGCGATTTGTTCGAATGGAACGTCTTTAATCATGTGCCATTTCACTGGAAATTTGCCCTTCCACTCCCAAAACTCGGTGGTCGCTACAGGTCCAACCATTTCAGCCACCCCACAAAAATTATGGCTGCTGTTCAACTGCATGCGCACGCACACCAGATTAGATTAGATATTATCTAATAAATAAGGGTATTCATTCCTATTAAATGAATTCTCCACAGGTATAAGTATTGAAATGGCATGAAAGTGAAATTCAAATTAAAATTGAAAAACCAGATCAGTTCACTTAAGAAATATTGAAGAACTAACCGAAAAAAGTAAAAATATAGGGCAGTTAGAACTCGAAGCACTAGATGCGCCTCCCTCAACCGTTTGCTCCGGGCCTGAGACAGCTGAGACAGCTTCAGCGTAAGCTGCGTTTAACTTTCGATTTCCCCTGGAAGTGCTTGTCCACACTCCATGTCTAATACTGCTAAGGAGGTTCTGCTTACTCGAAGATTTAATAACAAAAAATTTGGCGTTGGCATATCGAGTGATAAATCCTGGAAGGTTGTACTCATCCTGGACAACTTCAGCGCCCCTCCCACTTCCATTTCGGGATATTTGGCCTTGCATTATTTCAAGTCTCCCTGGTTGTGCTTGTAGTTGTTGATGATAATACTGATGTTGTGGCTGTGCAGGTGTGGCTGGTTGAAAAGGATAAGCCTCTGGCTGGCCATAATAATAATGATTATTATGACCATGGTTGTTGTCATTGTCATTTGGATTTATATTCACAACCACATTTACATTATACGGAGCTCCAGCATCTTGTGGTGGCGCAGCATATGGATAGTTAGGATATGGAGCTCCAGCATCATGTGGTGGGGCTGGGGCACGCGCAGGCACAGCATATGGATAGTGAGGATTTCCAGTTTCTTGTGGTGGCGGAGGCGCAGCATATGGATAGTGAGGATATACAACTGCTTGTGGTGGCGCAGGGGGAGCATATGGATAGTGAGGATATCCAGCAGCTTGTGGTGGCGCAGCATATTGATAGTGAAGATATCCATCTGCTGGTGGCGCAACAGCATATGGATAGTAAGGATTTCCAGCTTCATGTGGTGGCGCAGCAACATATGGATAGTAAGGATTTCCAGCTTCTTGTGGTGTCGTAGCATATGGATACTGAGGATTTCCGCCTTCTTGTGGTGCAGCAAGATATGGATAGTGAGGATTTTCATCTTCTTGTGATGCAGCAGGATATGGATAATGAGGATTTCCCGTATTTTCATATCCATATTCATACCCATATCCATATGGGTATCCTTGATATTCATATTGATATGGGAGTCCTTGATATTGAGGTTGCTGTGAGACCATGGCCATGTTGGTGTTTGGATTCGTTCCAATAACGTTAGGGTTAGAATCAATGCTTCTATCTGGTTGATTTGCCCTTTCAGATTTGTTTTTCAACAATTACAAAAGTTAAACCCTACAACCTCTTTGCTTTGTGTATGGTTTTCCTTTATATCGAAACTGAGATAATCGTTTCGATCTTTAGCCACCAACTTTTTAACCTAACAGTAAAAAAATGAGGGTAAAATTAGTCACTGCAACATAGTACCTGATTAGGGTAAACTTAAACACTGCTTAAAAAAGACTGCTAGGTACCCAAAAAAATCAGCCTCCAACATAGTATGCTACTAGTATCACAAGGAGAAAGCGCAATCACCCCTTAAAAAAATCAGGTAAATTTAATCACTGGTTAAAAAAGAATGCTAAGTACCCAAAAAAAAAAAATCAGCTAGTGTCAGAAGGAGAAAGCGCAATCACTGCTTAAAAAAGACTGCTAAGTAGCCAAAAAAAAAAAAAATCAGCCTCCAACATAGTATCAGAAGGAGAAAGCGCATTGCTGCTAGGTAGAAAAATCAGCCTCCAACATAGTATGCTAGGTAGAAAAATCAGCCTCCAACATAGTATGCAAAGCGCATTACTGCTAGGTAGAAAAAATAAAAAATATTCACCATACCTGAAGTGCTTTGTCCTCACCTTCTCAGGCAAAATGAGACTCCACACGAACAAAAAATACGAACTTGCTCTGAACTTCGCTGAAAAAAGAAAAATAATAACTGAAATCTCCAACAATTTCCGCTTGTGTGAATCCCATATATATAACTAAAATGGTTAAGGTAGTAGTGGACCACAACAAAGTCAACGGCCATGACCTTATAGTGGGGAGAGTTGGTTCATATGTAAGGTGACTTTAGATTACAGACCATATAGTACTGAGAGTTGGTTTACATGGTTATTTTTTAGGTGTAAATAATATTCAATATATAATAATAATCTAATTTTATGGTTATCAATATTTATTTATATAATAAGAATCTAATTTTATGGTTATCAATATTTATTTATATAAGAATCTAATTTTAAGGTTATCACAAAACACTTATATGAGACCCCATGTTTATGGGTACAAGGGTCTCTCTTATAGTCTAGATTTGAGATTTAAACTTATGAAACTAATTATGGTCTCCTAGGAGAGAAGATATATTTAGGTCCATTGTAATTCAATAAAAAATTTGTTTTGGGTGGGTCTCTTAATGCTAAAACTCATTGTAAAACAATTTGAATAAAACTAGGAAGACATTGTTTTATTTTTCCAAATTTTGATGGTACTTTTTAATTTTTCAAATTAAAAATGAGGCTTAGTTAGGTTGTGTATTGAATATGTTACATTAAGCATTTAAATAGGGATACCACACGAACACATTAAGAAATCAAAATTGACTAATTCAATGCTTAATATTTTATTCCTTCTAAATTATGTTACACATGACACTACCGCACATGTGGTACAAAGGGCTATGAGGTTTTATTCGTTCTAAATTATGTTACCCATGACACTACCCCACATGTGGTACATAGGGCTATGAGGTTTGAACTAGCCATGTCATAAGGAGTGTCATAAGGAGTGTTTATGTGGTACATAGGGCTACCTCCTTGATGACTAATTTTTTTAACAATATTAATATTCAAAATAGTGATAATACATGAACACAATAAGAAATCAATTTTCACTAACTCAATGCTTAACTTAGGGGTGTGTGCAAGAAGTTGAGGGACCTTTTAGATGCAATGGTGGAGTGAAGTCAATCACTCTTAATCCAAAAAAAAAAATCATCCCAAGCAATCCCAAACTTGCCAAGCCTAGTCCCAAGGCTGGCAATAGGCATGCCAACTAGGATAGTGTTGCAGCTGCAACTATCTCCCCAAATTTTCAAAATTTTGGACCCCCTTGATAATTTTTATCATTGCCTTGAATCGTTTGGATCCATGAACTCTGTTTTTGTTTTCCTTTTGCCATAAGTTTGGACTATTTTGAGGTTAACTCTCTTCATGCTTTTCGAAAAATTGTTTATGTCTGAAACTGTTGTGGGTTGTGGAATTTAGAGTTTGGTTTTTGACCTTTGATCTGCGATTTCTTTCTTTGTTCTCGGAAGCATATTTCTCATTCTAGCCACTGTTTCGGAGGCCATTTAAACAACGTATCGGAGCCATGTTTCCTTAGGGAGCGGAAGCTGAACGATAAGCGTTCCGCAGGATAGTCTTTGATTTCTTCGATGTCATGTTGTATTGTTTTGACTTGTTTGCATTATCGGAGGTTCATCAAATTTTGGGTCGGGGTTGTTTGATTTTGTGAAGTCGCTTTTTTGGGCCGCTGCACGACCTTAGGTTTTCCGAACACTTAACGTTTCATGGTGATTTCCACGCCTATCGAATTTTTTTTGGTTTTGATCGAAGGCTATAGTCTGTTTTCTTTCTGCCATTGTGACTCCCGAGTGAACTAAGTGTCTGCCATATAACCGCTTCGCTCGCCGATGCTTTGTCTGGGTTTCACTATTTTCGTCCTTTGACCGCGGGGCCCGTAGTCTTTTCATCTTCCGCTATTGCGGCTGCGTAATGTGCTAACCTTTCGACGTGATGTCGTTTCGTTCGCTGACAGGGAACTTTACCGCCCGATGCTTTGGCATGTAGTTCTTCCGACTCTAATATGCTTAACGGTCCTGCGAAACTTGTTGTCCGTCTGAAACCTGCCATTGTGGCTGTAAGTAAGACTGTTCGGCTGATGTCTTAGTGTTTCAAGCCGTCGATAAGGTTTTCCCCGCCGTCTTGTGATTTTTTAAACCCTGTGTGGACGTTGGTTGTTTTTTGATTCCTGTTAGGGATTTCGAAACAAGAGTGCAGTACAGAGTCTCATTTTGAGAATCAGTTTGTGTTGTTAGTATGGTTTAAGTTTATTGAAAAGATGCAATCCTAATTAATGATGAAATGTTGTTTAACTACAGGTGAACTCGGAAGATTCTTCAGATTTGCTGCTACGAGAAGACGTAGTTAAAGGATAAAGCTGGGGAAAGTTGGCTAAAAGTGATAAGCAAAGTTTGTTTTGAAATCAACGGATTTAAAAAAGGGACAAATAAAAGACAAAGCAGAATTAATAGCAATAGAGTCCCCGTTTTTGGAAAAGGTTCAGCAGTTACTGAGCTGGTCCCGTTTTATGAAGTCCTCATAAGTTGAAATCCGAAAATGTAACGCATTATACAAATCATGAGCACTCACAAACTGACAAAATTGTGATATTAAAACGGTCTAAGAAACCGAAAGGTCAAGGGGCAGGGGGAACCCAAAGGTGTTGGGGGTTTTTTGTATAAAGATAGGAAAGTTAGAGGGAAGAAGGGGCTTTTTCCCTGGAAAAAATTGTAAGTTGTGGTTTGTAAGAGGAACTATTTCGTTTTACAATAAGAAATTGCAAATTTTGCCTGTTGGAGAAGGTGCTGTGTGGAATATTCAAATGTGATAAACGAACAATGTTGAAGGGGAACTATTTCGTTTTTGGCTTTTTGTCTATTAACTGTGAGATCGTTCTAACTCTTTGAACCTAAGTTCTTGTCTGAATAATCCCTAGTTCATTTTATGAAAATTTCCACTATGAGTGATGAATGTTGTTCATAAGCAATTGGCTATCTGGTTGTTAAATATCTTTAAATGTTCATGTGTTTTGGAAAGACGTATCAGCTATCTGTGATTTCTTTTACAACGCATGCACAAAATACATTGCTCATTAATAAGTAATAAGCTTGCTCCCTAGGGATAGGTTAGGTAGTTAGTTTTACTTTCTTGCTGTGTGTGTGATTTAGATGCATGAGAGTCTAAGACAAGAGGTAAGAACCTGCGCATCACATTGTGAATACTCCTTGCATTCTCTATCAATTTGCATCTCAGGTAGGCACGTGCATATCATACTTTAAGTCAAAAAATACAATATATATATGGTGGACCGGGCCACAACCGGTAAAACCTTTTATTTTGTTACTTGACCTATGGTAGCCGGACCGCAAACCGGACGGATTCCCTATACCAAACAGTCACGGGCTAGTTGGGAACGTTGACTGGGGAGAATCCCTTGCTGTTGTTTCCTGCGAATTTCCAGGCCTCAACAGATAGTAAGACAAATCGTGCCTCCGTTTCAGTGAACAAAATCGTGTGCATGATTTCGTTCACTAAAACAGAGCCCCGATTTGGAAAGCCTGTCTTTTTTATAAATTGGTCGAGGTTGTCTTTTTCTCCTCACCGTGCAGCTATTGGACCAAGGAGGAGCAAATATCGACTGGGCAAATGTGATTTTGGGTGTGCCAAAGCCCTCCATCTCCACCTTTGGATAAACCTCCCCTTTGTGAGGTATTTTCCTCATTTATTTTCATGTTTTTTTCTCTTTCTTCATCAATTTATTTGCCCTAGATTGAAAAATTAAACCATATTAAATTAAATTATGGCCAATTGAAACAAAAACCCAATGGAATTGGTCAATTGAAACAAAAACCCAATGGAATTTCCCAATTGAAACAAAAACCCAATGGAATTGGCCAATGGAAACAAGAACCCCAATGTAATTGGCCAATTGAAACCAATTCCCCAATTTAATGATAAAAATTAAATAATTTTGATTATTTAACAAAATTCATACCCAAAATTCCCATGCCCAATGGAAACCAAAACCCCAATTAACTCAAAAAACAAATGAATTTCACTATTTCCATATGCATATTCACAAGGATCCTTGTGAATCCATACCAAAATCCACAAATACAGCTTATAATTTTGATGAAACTTCTCGAAGTTTCTCTTCCCAGAACATCAATAAACACCTTATAGTTTTGATGAAACTTCCCAATCCAAGTGTCAAAATAAGGTATAGAAGCTTCCCATGCTTTTAACAAATATTTCGTCTTGAATGAAGGGTACTTTTTGGTTAAGGTCAAGACAACAAAGTTCAACAATAGATTCTATGAACGTGAATATGCATAGGTAGGTTGATGTATTTGATTAAACATGACAATCACATACTAGATCATACATGATATTTAATCCAGTGGAACCCTTGCAACCATAAAATCCATAAAGTTATGCTAAATAGACTTTGGAGTCCAAAAAACATCACACTACAACAAATAATTACATATCTAACAAAATAACTGCCTATACTGGGATTGTATTCATCAATAGCACATTATGCCGCCTATTCTAGGGTCTAGTTGTTGCCTCTACCCGCAATTTGGGAGCTGGTCCTACAAAGGCAATAATCAACACCTCACAATTTCGACGAAACTTCATAATCCAAGCCTTAAAATAAGCTAGAGGAGCTTCGCAATCAACATATGCACTCAAGACACTTTATGCACACATGCATGTACTTAAAAATTGGAATTAATACTTGAATTTACGACATAAATATGAAATGAAAAAATGTTAAATGTTTATTCTTTACTGTAAAATTCAAGATCAATTTTTAAATTTACATGATAGATTTAGTTTATATGTCATTAGTTATACAGTTTTCAGTTCTTAGATATGTCATTATATCATGTGTTTATATTTATAATGATATTTTATTTGTATTTATGATTCAGTGGCTACTATGGATCATATCAATGCGGAGATACTGAGATTTATTGTCCATTTGAGAGAGATTGGTTCAGCTTGGAGGGCTGGAGATGAGCTCCGCCGCTCCTTGTCAGATTCATTGTTGTCTATTGTTGATACGATCGCAAGATCAAATGATGCTTTGTATAGCATCACATCTTACAGGGAGAGGAAAAGACAACAATATGCTGATGGGTTAAGTTACAATGAGGTAAAAAAGCTGAAAATAACAAAACAAGCCATATATTCATTGTTTAGACTGCCTGGGACGGATGACATTCCGGAGATCAGCAAGCCACATATTTATATTGAGTGGTGCACTTTTCCACCCATCAAAGACAATTGGATGGATAGGTGGTACATGGTTTTTGACATTCCCCCTCACAACAATAGGGAAGTACCGATGTACTTCCTCAATAAATTGTATGCAGAGTTTGTGATGGGGAAACATGTCAACTATTTTGACATGTTGGGATTCCAGGGAGTTGGTAGGGGGATGCCCCAACATCGACCCCATGCTAGGCATAGAGATGCCAATCCACAGATACTTGCACCCCGTGCCCAGCTACCGAGGGTAGACATCCCTCCTGCATGTGACATGGTTTCCCAGACACATGAGGCATTTTTTACTCTAGCTGAGATGGTCTCTCGACACACGACCACTATTGACCAGAGAGCGCTCTCTTCCTCTGCTGGTGTACAACCACCAGCTTCTGGTGGTGGATGGACATCTATTGGTGGGGATAGACCGACATCCCATGTGCCTCAGAGCGAGCCACACGTCTACACATCGTGTGGGGGACCCTGTTATGGTCCTAGACCAAGACATGGCACTAGTACGATGACTGGTGGTCAGGTAAGGACATTGTTTTAAAACTATCTTATTGTTCAATTTTTAATTGTTCCATACTATATCTAACATATTAAAAGATTCGTAATATATATGCAATATTTACTCTTGCAGGAGATTGATGCCTCTCATGGGGGTGGTACTGCACCCGGTGTGGTTGTACCTGAGGCCCAAAGAACCACAATTGAGGTAATATTTAAACACTTATCATTTTGTTAAGGCATGTGTTAGTCTTGATTAATTTATTAAATTGTCTAATATTTACAATTTTTGAAGTTGCAGGAACCCCACTTAGAACGTGATGCTGGAGACATTGATATCAACGACATAGTCCAAGGTGGAATTTACGACTACTTGAAGAATGTAAGTACATGGGTTATGATTGAATCTTGTTCGAATTATTTAAATTTCTTAATGTACACTCCTTTATAGATCGCTAATGTAAATATAATTTTTAAACTTGCAGATGCTAGAGGCATCTGAAGAGGGGCAAGAAATTGATGGAAGCGGTCACTCCCATGGTGGAGATATGTCCCAGGAAGGGGTAAGTATATTACAACATGCTATTTTTTCAGTACATATTATTCCATTCATTCAAATCCATGTCTAACTATGGTAACACTTTATGAATGCAGACGTCATCTCAGATCCCTGCACCGCCTCTTTGGTTTGGATCTCCCCACAGTCCAAACATAGATAAGGGGGTTGTTTACACCGGAGGAGGTCCCTCTTCCTTGAACAGAGCGGGTGTGCATGAGGATCAACCTACTCATCCCACGGTAATGTACACACTTCCAATGGCAGTTGTTGGTTAGCTATGAATTCACTTCACAAGTGGTTTTTATTAATGTTATTTTCGCATGTTTACAGCATCATGATGTAGATTCATCTATGCCAGACGTTAGTGGGATTGTTGATGCCGCTTTCAATGCCGCATCTACAATAGGGATAAGTCACAGTGAGGTACATCTACTTGAATATTTGTAATTGTACATTTCATTTGTATTGTTTCTGGACATGCACGATGTCTAACTATTTAATCATTTGGTGAATGTAGCCACACCCTGGTCCATTAGTGCATGCAACTGAGGTTGATGTTCAACCTACTGCTCCTCTTACTACTGAAGAGTCCCAGCCTAATCCCCTAGAAATGGTTTTTTTTGGTGTGATGTTTATTTTTTACATAATTGATTAGTACTTTCTCATTCATGTACATGTTGATAATTCTTGAGATAATTGACATACTTTTTTTATTCTCAGAGAAGCATGGCAGAGAGGCTCGCTGCAAGGTGGAGGACAGCAGAGGCACCTACACCCTTGACACCACAGGCACCTATACCCCCGATGGATGCAGTGAGTCTTTGTTTTATTTACAATTGAGTCATATTTTAAAATTTCAAACTTTGTTATTGATGGACAATACTAGTTCAGTTACCTGATCAAGAAATATTATCATTGATTTGCAGTCTCCAGAGATGCCCAGTGGTCGTAGACAGAGCCAAAAAGCATCAAGGTCCAGGAAAAACAAGAGAAAGTTATATTTTTGATGTGTTAGTCCAGGACAAATATGTATTTTTATGTACAATCCGGAGTTAAAGTATAGGGGTGCGGTCCAGGATAGATGTACTTTTTTTTGCACATGTACATCAAATATGTTTTTGATACATGTACATTGACAAGCCATAGATAGGCCTTCTATTTTTGTATTATAACTTTCATGATATAAAAAATATTTCATATCAAGGCTCTTGAGATATTCATGGTTCAGTCTTTTAAGTGTGATTATACATGTGTGGCGAAGAATGTTTCTATGTGTAATGTTCCCAATTTTTTATAGATTTTACAATTGCATGGAGATATCAGTTATAAATTTGAGAACAATGCACAATTACAATAAATTATGTAATGACAAAATTGTACATTTTAATTGTTTTTTACCATGATCCAATTGCATATACAATGTTATATTAACAATGTCAAATTGTATTAAAAAAGATGGAACATAGGTCTAATACAAATTTAAGCACCCAGCACAGCTAAGCAATTGATCCAACTTGGTGGAATACAAAAGCACCTTAGCCACATAACAACCTAACAAACGTTTAAAGGATGCACAAAGTTTACAAACTTAAGTGATGCACCAGTGTGGTCTACATAAATAAAATTATTGTTTGGCATGATGTCTTTCATCTAACGAATACATGGGATACACATCAAACCTAAAAGTATTTGAGTATTATAAGGTTGATTCAAAATAATGGTTATGACTATATCCTGCACATTCTGTATGTCCTGCACATTATTTTATCATTTTGTTAATGTACATGGAATTTGATGAATGGCCTCGAGTAACAACTTTGAAGAGATGAAAGTTATGTGTGATTAATGTACATGGCATTTTCGAAGCATTCGTAGCGTGAATATATATATATATATATATATATAGTAATAATGGCGTAATAGAATGGCCACTTGTTTCTAAACATAAACATGTTCCATTACATGGTTACTGACGTAATGACATTGTCTCCTCCTGCATTTCATCGTACAAATGCTCACATCTCTTGTATGAGGGGAAGATCTACAATCGCCTTCAAGCTGACCTTTATGTGCAAAAATTTCACATTCACTTACTGAGCAAAACCCTAGTTTCCAAAATTGACAAAAAAATGATCCCTTGTTCATGGACCCTGAGTAGAGGGCCACTCTAGCACTATTGTGATGTACTGAATCCAACGGAGTTGACGGTTCATTGATCCGAGCAACGGTCATCAATCTATGGAACGTTGAATCCCACCTCCTACAGGCTTTTAGGGACACCCGTTGAATCCCTAACCGAGGCATAGAGTGGAAACCGTGCATCAAAAAGGGCTTTCAATGGGTCGTGCAAGCATGTTTAGGCAGGTTCCATGTGGGAACGCTAGCCATATGTTCACGGTCAAGGAATTTGCAAATCCGACCCATATGTGCAGAAATTGGACATTCACTTACTGAGCAAAACCCTAGTTTCCAAAATAGACCAAAATAATGGTCTCTTCTCCATGGAAGAATATTAGAGGGCCACCCCAGCACTATCACAATGTCCGAAATCCAATGGAGCTGACGGTTTTTCGATCTGACCAATGGTCATGATTCTATGGTACATTGAATCCCACCTCCCATAGACTTTCAGAGACACCTGTTGAATCCCTATCCGGGGCATAGAATGGAAACCATGCATCAAAAAGGACTTTCGGTGGTTCATGCAAGCTTGTTTAGGCATTTATTATGTGGGAACGCTAGCCACACTTTCATGGTCGAGCAATATGCGAATTTGACCCCTATGTGCAAAAATTTCACATTCACTTACTGAGCAAAACCCTAGTTTCTAAAATTGACCAAAATAATGGTCTCTTCTCCATGGAACCAGATTAGAGGGCCACCCTAGCACTATCTTGATGTCTGAAATTCAACGGAGCTGACAGTTCGTCGATTCGAGCAACGATCATGATTCTGTGGCACGTTGAATCCCACCTCCTACAGGCTTTCAGGGACACCTGTTGAAGCCCTACCTGGGGCATAGAATGAAAACTGTGCATAAAAAAGGGCTTTCGATGGGTTGTGCACGCATGTTTAGGCATGTGTTATGTGGGAACACTAGCCAAACCTTCACGGTCGAGCAATATGCGAATTTGACCCCCATGTGCAAAAAATTCACATTCACTTACTAAGCAAAACCCTAGTTTCCAAAATTGACCAAAATAATGGTCTCTTCTCCATGGAACCGGATTAGAGGGGCACCCTAGCACTATCCCAATGTTTTGAATCGAACGGAGCCGAGGGTTCATCGATCCGAGCAATGGTCATGATTCTGTGGCACATTGAATCCCACCTCCTATAGGCTTTCAGGGACACCTGTTGAATCCGTACCTGGGGCATAGAATGGAAACTGTGCATAAAAAAAGGGCTTTCGGTGGTTTGTGCAAGCATCTTTAGGCATGTGTTATGTGGGAACGCTAGCCACACCTTCACGGTCGAGCAATATGCGAATTTGACCCCCATGTGCAAAAATTTCACATTCACTTACTGAGCAAAACCCTAGTTTCCAAAATTGACCAAAATAATGGTCTCTTCTCCATGGAACCAGATTAGAGGGCCACCCTAGCACTATCCCGATGTCCTGAATCCAACGGAGCCGATGGTTCATCGATCCGAGCAACGGTCATGATTCTGTGGCATGTTGAATCCCACCTCCTACAGGCTTTCAGGGACACTTGTTGAATCCCTACCCGAGGCATAGAATGGAAACCGTGCATAAAAAAGGGCTTCCAGTGGGTTGTGAAAATGTGTTTAGGCACTTTCTATGTGGGAACACTAGCCACACCTTCACGGTTGAGCAATATGCGAATTTGACCCCCATGTGCAAAAATTTCACATTCACTTACTGAGCAAAACCCTAGTTTCCAAAATTGACCAAAATAATAGTCTCTTCTCCATGGAACTAGATTAGAGGGCCACCCTAGCACTATCCCGATGTATTGAATCCAACGAAGCCAACAGTTCATCGATCCAAGCAACGGTCATGATTCTGTGGCACGTTGAATCCCACCTCCTATAGGCTTTCAAGGACACCTGTTGAATCCCTACCCTGGGCATAGAATGGAATTCGTGCATAAAAAAGGGCTTTCGATGGGTCATGCAAGTGTGTTTAGGCATGTGTTATGTGGGAACGCTAGCCACACCTTCACAGTCGAGCATTATGCGAATTTGACCCCCATGTGCAAAAATTTCACATTCACTTACTGAGCAAAACCCTAGTTTCCAAAATTGACCAAAATAATGGTCTCTTCTCCATGGAACCAGATTAGAGGGCCACCCTAGCACTATCTCGATTTCCTAAATCTAACGGAGCCGACGTTTCGTCGATCCGAGCAATGGTCATGATTCCGTGGCATGTTGAATCCCACCTCCTACAGGCTTTTAGGGACACCTGTTGAATCCCTACCTGGGGCATAAAATGGAAACCGTGCATAAAAAAGGGCTTCCAGTGGGTTGTGCAAGTGTGTTTAGGCACCTGTTATGTGGGAACACTAGCCACACCTTCACGGTCGAGCAATATGCGAATTTGACCCCCATGTGCAAAAATTTCACATTCACTTATTGAGCAAAACCCTAGTATCCAAAATTGACCAAAATAATGGTCTCTTCTCCATGGAACCAGATTAGAGGGCCACCCTAGCACTATCCCGATGTCCTGAATCCAATGGAGCTGACGGTTCATTGATTCGAGCAACGGTCATGATTCTGTGGCACGTTGAATCCCACCTCCTACAGGCTTTCAGGGACACCTGTTGAATCCCTACTGGGGGCATAGAATGGAAATCATGCATGAAAAAATATTATATTTAAAGGTTTCAATGATCTCACTACATGCACACTAAAGTCAACTTCGTGAATCAACATGATTTGAAGCATAAATCCACCGGATTTGAAAAAGTTGAGTTGGACATTAGATTGATTCTGAATTGAGTTGTGACTGTAAGATAAGATTAGGGTTAGGAATAGGGTTTCCTAGGTAGGGTTATGGTTATGGGCCATGCATGTTAAACAATAAACCCTAGTTAAGGATATGGTTTTCCAAGTTTGGCCTTCGTTGGCATGAAATGCATTGTCCAGCTTTGGCCCAAATCTCTTATTATCTTTTAAGTAGAAATTAAACTTTTAAATTAAAAAAATGAGATGAAATTCCAACACTACTAGGCACTACCCCTTTGGCAATGGACATGCGGGTATAAGAGGTGAGTTGTCAAGAAGGAAATTATACAAGCCTTAAAACATAATTTTATTGCTTCGGCATCTTGTTTCCATCATCCTAGTTGTATATATCGGCTGAAAACATTGACAATATTACCTACTTGAAAAATTAGGGTTTTAGTCCTGTAAGAGAGCCTACAAAGAACTTTGATAGGTATGACCTACAGAGGTACATGTATGTATTCTAATGTTATGTATATGATGTGAATGAGATCTTGAAATGTTCATATGATTGATATATATGGTTTATTGATCATACGTAAAAATTGGCATGTTCATTAACTTGACATACAAGAGAATTTTTGGCATATTTATAAACAACATTATGGAAAATTTCGCATATCAAGAACAAAAAATTGACATATTCATAAGAAACACACATGGGAAAATTAAAATTATGATACATACCTCATCATGCTAGATCCCACCTAATATCATACAACCAAGGCCTTCGGATCATCTCTTATAATGATGGTCTCCATTAGTCTCTCGTGCTATGTATCCGGTAAGAAGTAGCGTACAAGAACACAAAATTGACATATTCATAAGAAACATACATGGGAAAATTAAAATTATGATACATACCTCATCATGCTAGATCCCACCTAATATCATACAACCAAGGCCTCTAGATCATCTCTTATAATGATGGTCTCCATTAGTCTCTCGTGCTATGTATCCGGTAAGAAGTAGTGTACAAGAACACAAAATTGACATATTCATAAGAAACATACATGGAAAAATTAAAATTATAATACATACCTCATCATGCTAGATCCCACCTATTATCATACAACCAAGCCCTTCGGATCATCTCTTATAATGATGGTCTCCATTAGTCTCTCGTGCTCTGTATCTGGTAAGAAGTAGCGTACCTTCGATGAATTCCGACTAGGCATTGTTCGTACCTAGAGGTTTGTACCAATGATTAAGTTGGTAAAGTGATACACACTTGCACCTGGTTTGTAATCCCTGTAAACATATCCACCCTTCTTTCTTGCATTGTTGTCATGTGTAAGATATTCACCTTTAACAACCATAGACCTGATGGGGAAGTGGTTGTTTTCATCATCAGTCATGGACATAATGAGGGTTTGCTTTCCCTCTATACAACGTGCCAACCAATAATCACCACCCCATTCACTATCTTTTGAGGCAACCACTGCGTATATGTGTCCTGTATAGTATGATTGTAGGTATATGAGAAAATATTTTTTTTGTGATACAAGGCCATTAATGTTAAGGAAATGCATCATACCAGGTTGTACAAAGTCTGATACATGATCAAAATCTATAGAAATAGACGATTGGTATTCTTCCAATGGAGTTAACTCAACAATTGCACGCTGATCAAGTGGAAGAGATATGTGATCCCATACATCAACCCAATCCAATGATTCACACACATCCCAGTCACCATCACAACAAGGCGGGCAAAAACAAGATAGTTTTCTGGTCCAAATTTAAAATACTGGGTTATCAAAACTTCGAACCGAATGAAAGCCACGAGTCCCAGGAACAGTCTTGCATTCCCATGCATGTGAACGATTTATGTCTACCACCTCCCAAAAAAATCTCTCCACATGTCTCTTTCTTGTGGATTCTACTCGCATAGCTGATTCCTCTCCCATTACTGACGTGCACCACTTGACTATAGATTGAGCATTTTGAATAGTAGATATTGTAGATAATTTCAATTCCTCTCTTCGTAGGGCTGTTTTGACACATGCTCCGGTTCCATCATGCTCTCCTTTACCATGCCCAGTCTCAAAATAGTTCCACATATGTGGAACTTTGTAGTTTGTATGCAATGAACACAACCATTGAAATATGCGTGCATTTTTGAACTAACCAACACATCCATTAGACCAAATCCAGTGTCAATCCATCTGTATGTTCCTACCCTTCAAATGATCATAGAACATGATGAAGCAATGACGTACATAGTGGAAGTCATGGCACCTATCATCACTTATGTAGAAGTGATATTCCTTTAGAATTTCTCTTTGCTCTTCACTGCTATTTGGGCCATGCCTATATGTGATATGCATCATCAAGGAAACCTGCTCAGAGTGATAATACTGACTTTGGATCTCATTTTGAGGTTGCAGAGTGTAGTTCTCGGCAAAATCAACAACTGAAAGTATAGTACCACGAGGAAATGTATCTCTACATATTCTAAACTTCTCATCCTGCCATCGTGCCAAGTGGACATGCTGAACATATTGGTGTGTCTTTTCAATAAATTCCTTAACGAAGACACTAACTTGTACCTGTTGACACAAAATGATCTCAATATCAGGTTTTTTTGTAAGTAAGGAATGAAATGCAACTGTTCAAACATAAATTTATAGATAAATGCATGTACCTGAGATGTCACCAATTGTATTTTTTTGCTTTCTTTCCTTGGGACTATTTCATAGCTGATATATTTGAAACTTTTCATGCCTGTAACCATATTCCCAAATTCATTGTCTCCAGTCTCGTGCATACATTGGCTCAATAATGCCATTCCAGCACAGTTGGAGCAAGTTCTATCCAAACAGGATTTTGCATAGTAAGTTTGCCCCTCAGGGATATTGCACATGATACTATGAATGAATTCTCTTGATGAGGTCGGTGGTATTGTCAAGGAGCAATTTTGCACATGGTTAGTATGCCACACACGACGAATGTACAAAAATGTTTCATAGTAATATTCATATTCTACATGGTATCTACAACAACAAGTGTTACGAAGAGTATTTATTCTAACATACCAGGGCTTACATTTCTCAAAATATCTTTGCCCCAAATTCAATTGTCTATGCTCATTTCTAAATTTCTCGTATAGTTCTGTCTGTGTTATATCAAGAAGATGCTTAAAATGTGGTTCACGGTCCTTTGAACCCCTTCTCAGTTTTAGTACATCCTTCCAGTTTGAAGAAGGCCTTGTGTGATCATGCCAAAAACTCTGCACTAGTCCCTTTACTGCATCAACTAGCTTCATGTCATGACGTGGCAACCGACCAATAAATGCCCAAAAATCTGTCTGGGCGGTTGTGTCAAGATGTTCTCTTCTAATAGAATACCTACGGAGGGTTTTTACATTCAAATTAACTAGTTTAGATGTAGGCTTGAGAAAATGAAGGACCCTGGTGTTCTTATTTACAATTGGTTGTGACAACACACGACGGGCCGCATTGCGGTCCTTTGACCGTGTGTTCTTACCAATTTTACCAAAGGCATCTACTAAGCTTTTAACTATATGAGAACTTGGTCCAAAAGGCTTTATCATCTTTATCCCTAACGATTTCCTAACAATATTCATGCCCCTAGATTTTAACAATGATAAAAATAATCTACATTTAGAAAAAAAATATTTATTTAGTATCTGTTGAGTTTGATAAGCAATACTACGTTTATATAGCGTACCTTCAATGGAATTGAGGAGTCCTTCATCAACTTGTATACGCTTCAAAGTTCTTCGACGTGTGCTTTCTAATGGAGGTAAGGGGGTTGGATTTCTATCATCTAGTGCATCCCCCCCCAAGTACTCTTGGGTATATCTAGAGTCCCCCCCCTTTCACCTAATTTTAATCAACTCATATTTCACATTAACTTAAAACGTACCAAGAGGCAATCACAAAACATTCACTCCAAGCACATGCAAGTACATTGATTATCTTTTGGCTCCATTTTAAGGCACTGCCTATTTTCTTTCTATATATATATATATTGTGTATCAGCATTGTGCTTTCGTGCGCCCATTTTGTATCTTGTCATCTATGGTTGTTTATGGTTAAATTTCAAACTCCTAAGTAACTCATTCAATTTAACATTACCATACTAAATAATTTTGCCTTAGTAACTTAATAGGGTCTACCCCCCTTGGCTTCGTTAAGAGTTGAGCCTAAACGGAGGAGTCAAGAACAAGGTGACATCCTTGACTCGAGACTTGCCCCCAAGGACACACCGAGTGGCTTGAAGATTTTTTCCATGTGACCCAGGTGTGTGAAAGGCGGCAACACCGCCCTAAATTTAGCTCCTTTTGGGGTTATTAGCTCCTTTTAGTGGTTTTAGCCCCTTTTTGGAGGCTTTAGCCCCTAGGAGAACTTACTTAGGCTCTTTTTGGGGGTTTTTAAGCCCTTTTGCTCATTATTAAGCCTTTTTGAGGGTGTGGGGGTCTAATGGGGTGAAATGAGGGTCGTACATGGGTGTCCTTGGGTGGTGTAGGCCATGTAGAGCTGAGTGAGGGTTTTTTCGGGTTAACAATACCAATATTAAGGACAAGGTTGAAGGAGTTGAGAACTTCTAGTCATGGAATTATAGAGTGCTTCTTGTACTATAAGAGCATGATTTGGAAGACTACGTCAAAGGAGAAGTGGTAGAAGCAAAGGGAGATGAAGACAAAGCTACGCATAAGAAAAACTAGGTCAAATCCAAGAGGATTATTATGATTCCATTAAGGACCATTTTATCCCACATGTATCCTCCTTGAATACTCCCAAAGAGATGTTGGATTCTTTGACTGGATTTTATAAAGGAAATAATATTAATAGGAAGATGACCTTGAGGACTCAACTCAAGGGTGTGAAGATGCAAAATTAAGAAATAATACAATCTTACTTCACAAGGGTCTCCCATACCAAATAAAAACTAGAAGCTATTGGAGACAATGTTGAAGAAGTAGAAGTGGTGATGACTACCTTGAATGGTCTCCCAATATCATGGGAATATTTAATTTAAGAGATTTGTGCTAGAAGAAGACTCACCAAATTTAGTAATTCATTGGATGAATGTACATAAGAAGAAGCGCGATTGATATCCAGATAAGAGGAGATGGGTGAAGATTATAATCAATCCCTAACAACTCATGCCAAGAAGGGAAAGACCGAGAAGGAACAACACTCTCACAATAAGCCTAGAAGACCTCAAAATAGGGACTACTCATACTTCATATGTTTCACTTGTGATGAGTGTAGTGGAGATTTCTCTCCAGCTACGTGCAAAAGCACCTACCTTAGATCATCGAGATCTCAGGGTAGAGTTAATGGTGCAAGGGAAAAACTCAACCTTGACTTACAAGCAAATAATAACTAATATTTTTAGATTTTATAATTTTAATAAACAAATGAAACATACCTTTATAAAATGGGCCACTGTAGACATTTGAGGATGTGGTCCGACTACTTGCACGATCTGTTTCTCCAATTTTCTCCACCAATGGTTGTCAAGGGGAGTATGGATCAAGGAGTGTATGGAGTAAACTCAACATACAATGTGGAAAGACATGGCTGAAAGGTGAGAAATGTAAAAGGTGTGACCGGAAATATGATTGACAAAAAGTGTAAAAAAACTTGTTGTGGGGAGACCTTCACAATGTATTTATAGGATGATCCAAGGTTTTCTTTCCCATGGTATTGGTCCAGTGTTTTATGAAGTGCATGGTTTTTGACCACTTCTCATCTTAGGGTTTTTTGTCCCTTTTTCAAGAGAATGGGGTTATGTTTCAATAAATGCACATCTTCCCTATATTTATGGGGGAAGGAATAATGATTTTTTGGACCAATTTGGGTGGAATTTAGCTGTGAAGGTCAAAATGGAGGGAATAATGGTGGGATTATGATGTATAATTATGGTATGGACCATAGAGAGCTATGTTGACAATCGTTTTTGCTAACAGATTGCCCCATAATGTGTGAGGGCAATAGCTCTTCGTATGGCCAACAAACATCATAGGATCAATGAGAAATGGTGGAGAAATCAGAGAGAACTGTGGAGACTCAGAGGCTCCTCATTCAAACTGTAATGGATTCTGATTTGTATTGCTTCTCAAAATGGATGAGGTATATATAATCTCAGACATATATATGGATGAGGCGGACATACCCATGCTTGTTTCAATGTCTTAATATAAAAATGGTGATCAAGCCTCAAACAAGGGGAGCAGATCAATACATATAACTGGCAGTACATAATGGTGGCCTCAATGGGAGGTTGAGTACCAATATTGATTTGAAGAACTTGCACATAGAAACAATGGCATTCTCTTGGACTGCAATATCACGAAAACTAATGCTTTGTTGAATCTCAGGGTGTACACAACTGTATGGACTCAACAACTGAGATTCATAATCTCTAAGTTACAATAAACACCATAGTATATTGTAGATATGCAAAAGCATGATACTGAGGGGATTCTGAACACTATCACCAATGCATCCTAGATATCACAAAGGACATGAAACTGTATGGGTCCCAAGTAGACTCACCAATGTGTTAGAGTTGGGTGACAACTGGGGTATTTGACCAAATAGTGAAAGAACCAATACCCTGTACGAATCTCAATGGTGTGATAATGTAGTTGAAGTCAAGCACGTGAGACACAACCAACCCAAAAGGAAATAAGGACTCCTTTCAAGTGGTCCAAGGAAGTCATCAATGAGGTGGATGAAACCAAGATATAGGGACCTTTGGAGTAGATGTGTTGGCATCGATAGGGGGACACCTACAACTAGCAAGGCAATGAGGTTTCTTTGATAGAAGCACGAGGGGTACAACCATAGATATGAAATAATAATGGGATTGAGAAATTGAATGGGTAACATGGGAAGGGGAGTATGGGGGACTCAAACTTCCTTTGTTTAGAGTATAACAACAGGGCTGACCTAGAAACAGATGAAACTGACTTATGGGGAGGGGATCATAGCTGTGGAATCGGGGAGATGAATACAATGGGAGATATTCAGGGAAGGAACTGGATAAGTTATATCCATGGGATCCAAGGGAGACTCATCACAGAGTACTATGAACAAAGGTGACCCAATGGGGGAAAGTTTCCATAATGTGAGACTATATGTAATACATGTGGGCACTAAAAGGCATCATTTGGCAATTCTTCATAGTTGAAGGAGCTCGAAGAAGGGATAAAAGTATGCTCAATATGATACTGTCTTGTGGATTTTTGTCAAGCCCAATACGATAAATGCTTGATGGTGTTTTCATGTGGAGAGAGTATGAAAACATGAATAAGACTCCAATGGGTCTCCTTTTCGTATAGTAGTCTCCTCATCCAAAAAAAGGATAAAAGTGCACAAAGGATAACTCTCCCAGTCGAAAGGGGAAAAGAAACGTATTTTTCACTGTATTCCAACCAGGACGAAAAATTATAAACCTACATTAATTAAATGGTCATTCAAACACTTTTACGAGCGTGAACAAAACCAATTTTGCTCGGTAATCTTTTCTTTATGAGAGGGCTGGAAAAGAGCTTAAATACAACTCATAAGTGAGCTTTTCGTAAAGTATGGTCCTAATGTTTTAAGAAACCAATCAAGGAATATCTTATCATCTAACTTGATTTTTCACAAAATACAACGATGACGCCACTCATGGATATGATCCGTGATATGGGTAGCAGTGTTATGTCTATAGGATAATAGGATTTCCATGCCCTCATCGTAATGGATGGGTAGATGGAAGTACTAGAGGAACATCAAGTCTAAAGAGGAAAAAATAGGATTAGTAGCATGGGGCAACTCAATGTACCATTTGGTTGAAACACCAACGCGTGTGCACTGAAATAGCTACAATTAGATAGAACCGTCCACTATGATGTTGGGGAACACCATAAGTGGAATGAAATGATATGGTTCCAAGGGTCTTCTCCCACTTTTCCCTCAAAATTAGGGATGTCTGAAGGGATGTAAGTAGGCATGGGAGGCCACAATGGGTCATGATAGATGGGGTCATTCGTTACCCTCACCAAATTGGGAAGCTTGATACTAGCCATGAATGGTAGATTAGGACCTGGACTAGATTTGGGAAGGCCAACAATGGTGTTGGGGTCGATAGGAATGTAGTTACTGCGGGAAAATGGGGGTTGGTAGGGATGAATCCTGATAGTAGAAGTAGTCATTGGAATGGCGAGAATATCCAAAAGAGTGGTAGAAGGGCTAGTTCCCCCATGCATGAATGCAGGAATGGTATGAACCATAGTGGATGAAGTGGGGCCACCGCTAGTGGGTAGCAAATCAACAATAGTGGGTGTACTAGCCAGGGGAAAAATAGGACCAGGGCCTGTAGGGTCAACAAAAGGGCTATCCGGTATGAAAAGTGGAGTGTTCACAAGTACACTACCAACAATCCCTCCTAGAAGGGGTTGGGAGGTGCACTAGCCATGGGTCTATATGGGACAGTGAACAAGGTAGGTTAGGATTGATAATAATTCAAATTTAACTCAAATGCAGTGTGTTAGCGCCCAAAATCGTGCCCAAGGTTGCGAGAGGTGGACCCCGAGGTAACAACATAACCAATTTAGGAAAGGGAGCTGGCTTCTCCAATTCTAGAGATGGATCTCTCACAGATTTATAACAAGGCCAGACATAATGTCACAAAATGAATATCAAATATTGGTGGTTGGAAACAAAATGAAGATATATCGGGCTATGGAGTCAAAAATCCCAAGAAAACAGAGCAGTTTGCATAGGAAAACACTTGCAAGAGCAAGGTAGTGTCTCGATCACGGTCGTTATGTTTGGGGTATGGTGGGAAAATCATAATGTTGACAATCCGCTAGCGTAGAGCACCATAAAGATGAATTCTACGCCAGTTTTAGGAGAGGTGTTTGGTGGATATCGAAGACAATGGCAGGAGCATATGAGTATGAATTCCTAACCATTGTACACTGTGTCTACGATATTAATAAAAACATAATGTAAAAGATAAGAAGAAGCACATGCACGTAAGGAAAAGGAAATCACAGACTGTAATTTAGAGACACACAGGAATTCCTACATTCATATAACCAACATTCAGCTCTGTACTTGTATTAATTCAAAAAGTATTATAAACACAATAGTCTTGCAAATTCAAAACCAGCCAACCCTTTCTCCTTCAATGAGGAGCATATTTAAAGTGTTTGGGCCCCTGAGACCAACCTCAAAACAGGGCCAAAATTAGTTACAAAATTGACAACAAATTCTCAACAAATTGTATCGTGGCATCCTCCCACGGGCTGAATAAAACAGAAAATGATGCGGGTAACATCTCTGCTGGAACTGAAGAGATGCCACATCTTGAAAATACTGGCTCGCCTGATTACTTCACACCTAAATCTTCGGTTTTGGTTTCTGTTAGAGCCCATCATCCTTGGTGTAGCCTGTGTTTGGACTTGCTGTAGTTTTCGATCACTTTCCATTGGTTAGTTGTTGGTATCTCCAGCTTTACCATTTCTTTTGCAAATACCCCAAGTTCTAGGTTCTCCAGATAAGAAGGCGTTGGTAACCTTGTGCACAATGGTTTGAAATCAAATAATAATTCAAATTCCCCAGATAATTTTTTGATCATGGTCGTGCCTAAAAGCGATTGCTGAGCCATGTCCTCGAATACCCTGTGTTCTTTCCTGCACTCGACCAATCTATCATAATAATCTTTTTGGGATAGCAGTGGTCCCTTTTCTTCCCAGAAGAAAGGGAGCCCCCTTTGGACCAAAGGTTTAAACAACGCAACAAAGTCATCAGCCTGTTTGCGAATGAAATTCCATTTTGCCTTGACCATATTTAAATGGCGGTGTTTGTGAACCGCTCTTCTGGCCCATGTGATGACTGGGATCCTATCCTCAATGTTTCCTTGTTTGATGTCTTCGTATGTCAACTGTTCATGAAATTGATTGCACTTTCAGCTGTGTCCAAGGGCCTTTTGTGCAGGTCTAACTTAGCTGTCTGGATGTGTTTTTTGGCCGCCTGTACAGTGCTTTCCTTATCTTGGATAAAATCCAAGTATGGTATTACTTTGTTTTCTTCCATTATTATCATGTCCCAAATGAGGTGTTTCACCCCTATAAGAGCTGCCTATGTTGGAGACATTTAGCACCATACACAATCATTTTGGTCAATTTGGCCTAGTTAAACCACTATCCTAAGTTTTATTGACTTAATTGACATTAGAGGAGCACTGTCTGACATCAGCATGAGCACACCCATGCCTACCTTCAGTCAAGGAGGCTAACTAAACCTTCTCCTTTATTCGGGGAGGCTAACTAGAGCACTCCGGGGGTGATCTGAGTGTCATAAATGCACTTTATTGCTAAATGATGGTTACAATCAGTTAAACGGAGCAGTGAAGGCGCCTCCCTTCATTAAATTGATTATTTAATGAACTAGAGTCAACAGGGGCACCTCTAACCACTTATGATGGTCAGTTACACTTCAGTTAACCTCATTGGGGTTCATTGGAGTCATTGATGCACACTTGTTGGTTGGATTGTAGTGACATGTGTCTGAGCTACTTTCAATTAGACTCAGTCATTTATTGCACTCCGACTTCAGTTAGGGCTCAATTGAATCAATTAGGGTTTTGATCAGTGGTTAACTTGAGTGTTGGCAGTGGCTTACATTCAGTTAAGCTAGACTCACTCATTCAATTCGAATGACATCCTTGGGAATTCAAATTGATTTGGCATTCATGCTTCCAGCATGATCATTGTATTGTATTATTCATTATTCAATTGATTATACAGAGTTGCTACTTGCATTGCAACACCATTTTGCCAATTTTATGATTATCTGTCTGTATTCTTTGTGAGACTGTGTTTTCAGTTCCTAGACCACTGTGACAAATTAATATGGTATCAGAGCTCACGGTGGGACGAAGCTCAGATCTCTCAAAAACAAAGTTTTTTGACAGATCTTGCATGAAAAATTTAGCAAAGCTAAAAAATTCCAGCACTGCACCAGAAGCCAAGGCTTACCACTTAATACCGCAAGTAAGGAAATTGTTGGTCAAGCTTGCTTGATCAACTATGCTGGGTGTGATTAAAGCCTAAAATTTGCAGGATGTATGAACTTATGGTGCCCCTTTTGTTGTGATTTGCAGGTTTTAACAGGTACAACTTTGAATGGACTCATCAATCCCTCTTCTCACCCCATTCACAAGCTGTTCGGAATGGAAGTTGAAGATGATTGCATCTCTGAAGAGATAAGGTATCTATGAGGTGTCTATTGGAATTGGAAAAGAGTCTTATGAGATTGAGAACGACTTGCTAAATGACGGTGATAAAGCTTTTGGAGCAATATGTCTGGCCCTTTCTCCTAGCTTGCGCTACCTTATTGGTTCTGCTGAATACCCAAAGGATCTCTGGAAAAAATTGGACATAAACTTTGGCAAGCACAATGAGGATCATAATAGCACTTTGGAGATCACATCCAGCACCACAAGAGTTATTTAATCAAAAGCATCGGCCTCTACTCTCTCTGGTTAAGTTGTTCAAGATGAAGATGAAGCAGAATCTTCTACACACTCAATTCGAATTGAAGAAAGTCTCCTTGCAGTGACTCCTTCTCCTGATGCTTCAGAAGTTTGTGAGATCTCTGATATCTCATATCCTCATATGGATGAAATAGAAGAAGAAATTTGAATCTCTGATATTGAAGAAAAACACTGCTGCACTTCCATGCAAACACTCTCCAGTGATTTTCCTTTGAATTATGTGCAAAATTTGCCAGTAATTGCTTCCGAAAGTGAAGAGAAATTTGATTTTTCTCCCTCTAATGTTGCTGCTGGTGTGCAAATATGTGATACCTTGGATATTTTGGAAGAAATATCAGATTAACAGATTGATCCATTCTCTCCCCATGATCTAGATCTTCCAGCAAATTCCTGCAAGATTGCATGCACCAAAATTCAGAATTTTGAAGAAGAAGAAAGCTGTGCATCCACCGTCTCAGTTGACCATTTATTTGGATCTGATATGAACCTTATTGGATCTGATATGATCTTATTTAGATCTGATCTGATATTTCTTGGTTTAATATTTCAAATTCATAATCTTTCAGTACTGCTTGTAGTTGTTCTCATCAACGGCGTGAAGAAACAAGTACCGCAAGTCTCCTACAAAACTGTTGCTGGGGATTTGATTTCATTTCACAGTTTTGGATCTATTGTGAAATTATTTAGATCTGATTTACTTTCTGATATGATATTATTTGGTTCATATTTTAAAATCCAAAATCTTTCAGTCATGCTTGTAGTTGCTGTCACCAATTCCAGTGTGAAAAATCAAGTACCGCACTTTCCCTTCAAAACCACTGATGGGGATTTGTTGATAGTTTCCTCATATGAGGTTGCTGATATTTTATTATGTGATTCATCAGCTATTTCAGAAGCTATATCAGATTATGGAGCTCAATCATTCGCTCTCCACAGTCCCAGGGCTTCTCTATCTTTGGTCACATGCTCATCTCCTCATAGAACTAGTAAAGAGGAAGACATTCTACATCCGCTTGGACACTTGCTCCTAAGAATTGGGGATGATTTTACCACTCATGGTTTTCCGTTCTAGGATGCAACATATTAGTTTCTTGGGTGTTTCTCACACGGTTTGAATTCCCAAGAACCTTTGCTCTCTCTTCAGATGATTTCAGCTGCTCTACATGGGTCCAGTTTTCACCGTGCAATTGTTTATCTTTCTGATTCAGTTGAGCGCATTGTTATTCTTCCAAAGAGAAAGATTCCTACAGACATATTCATTTATTTTGTATTCAGAGGTTCACATGCACAGTCTCAGGATGCTGCTGCATAGAAGAACAAAAAATTCCTTGATTTACTACTTAGTTTGAGGGGGGGTATTTTTCCCATGAGGTTTTCCCCGTTTCCTTGGTTTATTAAGCAGTTAATTTATTGTACAGGGTGACCTATGGCCTTAGTTTCTAGGGCCCTAGCATTCTTATGCATTTATGTTTTCTACTTCTCTTGAGTATAGCTTAAGGGGAGGTGTTGGAGACATTTACCACCATACACACTCATTTTGGTCAATTTGGCCTAGTTAAACCACTATCCTAAGTTTTATTGACTTAATTGACATTAGAGGAGCACTGTAGGACATCAGCATGAGCACACCCATGCCTACCTTCAGTCAAGGAGGCTAATGAACCCTTCTCCTTTATTCGAGGAGGCTAACTGGAGCACTCTGGGGGTGATTTGAGTGTCATAAATGCACTTTATTGCTAAATGATGGTACAATTAGTTAAATAGAGTAGTGAAGGCACCTCCCTTCATTAAATTGATTATTTAATGATTATTTAATAAACTGGAGTCAACAGGGGCGCCTCCAACCACTTGTGATGGTTAGTTACACTTCAGTTAACCTCATCGGGGTTCATTGGAGTCATTGATGCGATACCACTTGTTGGTTGGTTTACAGTGACATGTGTTTGAGTTACTTTCAGTTAGACTCGGTCATTTATTACACTCCGACTTCAGTTAGGGCTCAGTTGAGTCAATTAGGTTTTTGATCAGTGGTTAACTTGAGTGTTGACGGTGGCTTACATTCAGTTAAGCTAGACTCACTCATTCAATTCGAATGACCTCCTTGGGAATTCAAATTGATTTGGCATTCATGCTTCCAACATGATCATTGTATTGTATTATTCATTATTCATTTGATTATACAGAGCTGCTGCTTCTATTGCAGCACCATTTTGCCAATTTTATGATTATCTCTCTGTATTCTTTGTGAGACCGTGTTTTCAGTTCCTAGACCACTGTTACAAATTAATAGCCTGGCCTGAAACTTGTTTTGTTAATTCATTGTTCCTATCTTCCAATTCTTTACAACGCTCTTCCACCTTATTCTTCAACCCTTCTTTAACATTAGCCATGTCTATCAAGTCCCGATTCTATTTTCTTAGGCCAATGATCTCTATAGCTTTGAGACTTACCAGGGACATGGTCTGGGAGAGTGAGTCTGCACCATATATTTCAGGTGATTGGGACATAGGCGTTGGCTGTTCCTGAGTCTTTTCCTTTAATTCCTTTAACTCCCTTTCCAACTCGGCCTGCTTTGCTTCAAAGGATCGCTTTTCTTTGGCCTAGAGCTCTGCCTCTTTTTTCTAATGTCTCTCCTTTTCTTCCTGTCTGAGCAGTTTGGCCTTACAATCAATCAACTCGGTGTTCAGGGTATCTTTCTCTTTTTCAATCTTAGTCAATTCAATAGTTTGTATAATCCGAGTAGTTGGTATTTCTAGTTTTTTCTTCAACACCTGGATCGTACCTTCCTTGTCCTTTAGTAGCCTTTGTGTAGTGGTACCTCTATCCGCTAGGCTGTCTTCCACAGCTATATCTACATGAATATTCCTGATCTGGGTCTGGTAAGCCTTATTCTCCACCCTCTCCTTTCGAAGCATCTCTTCAACTCTTTTCTTACCCGCTGTTAATTTGGATATTTGTAAGGTAGCTTGGAGCATGTAAGTGTAGAGGACGTCGCCTATCCCTTGGTGTAAATTAATTATGTTAGTTTTGGGGACCATTTTTGAATATACCTTTAACTCCATCACTTTGTCTCCTATGATCATGGCCAAATTCAATGTGCCCTTGGCTGGGTATTTGACAGTTTCCAAGGAGGTACTATGGCCTGGTAATTTGTCCACCTCTTCGCACAACTTCGATCTTTCTTCAAAGGCCCTTTTACCAGCTTCTCTATATTTCCCCATTAGCTTGGCTTTAGACTTGTACTTACTTACTTCTTCTTTAGGAACACTACTAAACACGTATTCTTGAATTGCAAAGGATGGACCTTTAACTTCCACAATTTTCTCTTTCCCCTTAACCTTGGAACTCTGCACGAGTTCATCTGGTACTTCAATTTTCTACTTCTTAGGCGTCCTGGCTGTATCTCCTTCCTCTACATCCATGGTCTCTGGGTATTCTCTTTTATTTTCTTTCTCAGATAGGCTGGCCAAAGGGGTGATCTATGTGGCTGCGAATATAATGCAGGAGAGGTCTAGCTAAGGGGAATCCTCTGCCAGTGCAAAGGTTGACTTTTTTGGCATATCCTCATCGAATTTAGTCTCTCCAGGGTATGTCATCCAGTTGGTCCTCTCCACCAACCCTGCCACTTTGATGTGCTCAAATGGCTTGCGCTTATTCGCTTTCCTTCTATTGGAGATGATGTGGTGAGGATCATTGTGTCGATCGCGACCTCCATTGTGAATATTTCTCTCTGAGCAGACTTTCGACCTTTGGCAAGGATAATTTGCTTTTGATAGTAAAAGGGCCAACTTCCCATGGAAACTTAATATCTACATGCTTCCCGAAGCTTATAAAATGTTCATTTTCGGTTGTCAACCTTTTCCTAATTAGCTCTAGTGCAAACATCCTCAACGTCAGAAATGATGGAAGGACATATGGTTCATGAGTAAACCCATAGACCCTAATCACTGTATTATCTTCTGAGAGAAACCAATCCCCAACTCTTCTTTCAGGGGATAATTGCAACATGCTTTTCATCTCGGGCAGGACTCTTGGCAGCCTCTTTTGGAAGAGGACCTCATATACTGGTGCCATGAGGGCATTCATGAACTTGCAATAATCCATGTGCATGTATTCCGTCATAACCATTTCCAGGAGCTGTAGGTCATCATCATTGTAGGTCAAAAACATCTTCATAAGGAGAGATTGGAACCTGAAGGTTCTTGACTAATGAAAATTACTCAACTGGGCATTGATATTTCTAGCTAAGAACTCATCAAATTGCAGACACGTGGGTGGTGAAGATTGAATATTCAATATTCCTGATGTTGTTTGAATTGAACTGAGGGTAAATATCAGACTCAATAAAGGTTCAGTGATGAACTGGTTTGAGTGCATACCTAAGAAATGGCTCTCTAGGGTTATCATAGACTGAGTCTCTTCATTAAACAGGTCGAAATCGATGGGGAAAGGAGGGTTTGACAACTGGCTTTCCAGCTTTAAATAGGTTCCAAGAAAAGCATTGTGTTGTTCAACCGAAGACCTCTAAAAGAAACAGAGTATATCTTCTTTATTATATTCACTAGACATTTGGGTAAACTCGAAAGGGATTAGCAGAGTGTTTCATATGTTGAGGGAATTAATGGGACACAACAGCCTAGACCTAGACGCGTCCATAATTACACCTTCAGACGAAGAATAATTGCTCATGCACCAGTCTATGAATTCAGGACAACTAGGGGTTTGCTCAACAAAAAAATAAAAGAAAAAGAATTGAACACTCCATGAGTGTCGATTCCCTGTAATTGAATATCTTTTAGCTTACCCTAAGCGGCTTCTATACTATCATTTAGTATGATAGTATCAAAGACCTCAAAGTTTTTATCTACTAGGGCTTCCCTAGCTTCCTGAAATGGGAGGCTTCGAGTCTCTGAATCTTCTGTTTCAGCCATGACAAAACAACTTAATATAGAAAAGACATGCCAGGTTGGTTGACAGCTAATTTCGGAGGCCCCGTCCAAGGTGGCGCGGTCTACACAGTATGAAACCCTCGCTTCCTGATGCTGCAAAAAGATAACCGGGTTGGTCGATCTACGTGTCGACTTTTATACTATTTTACTTTCTTATCTAACCATGCACCTTTCCAGCTGGATGCAATCCTATCCGTAGATCCGGGACTCAAAATCTAGAGCTATGTGATCTCTGCGGTTGAATTTTTGTATGATCGCGCTTTACTTTCACAGTCTCTTGTGCACTTTCGCTCCACGAGATTTAAACTCCATTGTTGATTGTAGGCCTTCCTACCATCTCACCGTCTCGTGCAGAGAACCTTATCAGGTTTCGCACTTTCCAGCCAAGATTTCCTTCGAGCACTTATGGCTGGTCAAACAAATACTCACCATAGATTTTCCTCTGTGCTGATATACACCGTCGAACAAATCCCCCTTTTATTGCATTTCATGAATTTTGGAGCGATATCTCCCAAGTGCACCTTAGATCGGAGGAATCTGTCTCCACCGTCGATCTAAGATCTTCACGATCTCAAACATTGCAAATCGTTGTGGTTTAAATCATTTCGCTGATTTGGAAAGGAGTCCTTGGATGTGCACTTTAAACTCGTTAAATGGCTCTTCGACATTGATCTGCATCAATTTTCCATCACGACCGTTGAAAACGTTTTCCCTCTTCGTCGCTCCTTTGACGGGGTTTCTTCCTCTCCTCTTGCATGACTAACACGAGAGGGATTGTGTATGACTCTAGACCCTGGGATGTATTCCACCCAACGGACTGTGGATAGTGCTGGTCTCTTTGTTTCTATGAACCCCCTGGTTTCTCCTTTAGATATTTTCCTTTTCCTTCATAGCCCATTACGGCCCCTCGAGGCTTCTCATCATGAAAATTTTGCAGGCCTCACTTCCTCCCCTACAAGTCAGAAACATTTCTTTCTATTTAGCACAAATTAGGTGCTAACATAGTGTATGGCCCTGGAGGTGGTGAATGACGTCGAATATGGATGCGACAATGGTGGTTCAAGGAACCGAACTGAGGGGTATGCCCCCTAAGTCTCTAGGAGTAGCGTGGTGGAGCGATGGTGTGCTATATGATGAATGAAGGATCAAGTGTGGAAAACACAAGATCAATAATCCAAATGCAACCGAGTGTGTAGAAGGAGAGATGATAAATGGTGGCACATAGACAAAAAAGAAAGCTCTGGAACTGGACTGCAATAATGTGTCACAGCAACTGAGTCTACAAAAAGGAGGCTAGAAAGCCAACAAGCAACACTACCTATGAATAAAATGATGCAATAACCTATAGGGTATAGGTGCAAGCAAGCTCCTAGCTACAAGAATGAAGCCCCTCATAAATTGTATCCTTTGTTGGGTGATGAAATCCACAGTCAAACAATACAAAATAGAAGAACAAAAGGCTAAGAGAATACCACTACCGAGAGCGACCTTGGGTAAAATATCCCTAGGAGACTGGAAACTATGATACCTCGTTCATGAAATGTTTGGGATGGTTTCCTAGCACTTCATCCCTTTGATCCTCGACACCCGATATGGTCCCCGACACACACGAGGAGGACTATGAAAAGGTATCCTTCCGTACAGAGTGGAGTGCGGTATTCCACCAAAACATCCGGAACCACTTCATTGTGGCTTACATGTTGAAATATTGTAACTTTGAATAATATTCGAAATGTATTTTATTGTTGTAACCTATTGGAGATGTTTTATTTCTCTATTGGGATGTTACTATTGTATTTGGTCATAATAGTCATGAGGTAAAACCTCCATTGTAAGTCGGGTCAATAGAACCCTCCAGAATATAATATTATATTGTTTTGTATCTTCCTAGGTGAATTCATCCCGGTAAGATTGTTGGGGATGACCTGTTAGGGAAAAGTAAAGTGGAAGATAGAGTATAAATAGAGGAGGTGTGTTCCGCATTTGTACACACACACTCACTTATTTATAACGCATAGCAGAGATAGAGACAAAGACATATCTACAAGGAGAAGGAGCACCTATTTAGGGTTTTATATTTGTACTTTTGATACATCTATATAGTAAAAGTTTTGTTGGGTTTTCTTACCCTAGAGGGTTTCCCAGGATAAATCTATGTCTATCTTCTTATTGTGTTTCTTTCAGTGATCTTGCATATGGATATGGTATTGTTGTGAAATTGAATTGAATACTAATGATATCTAGCTTAGCATATGGAATTTGAACATGGTATCAAAGCTAGCCTGAATAGAACAACTTTCATAGGGTGAAGCTCTCTCTCCTCTCCCTTCGACAAGAAATTAGGGTTTTTGTCAAATTTGGAATTTTGAAGATATTATTGCATAGAAAGTTGCGCCACCCTATAGCACGTCTATTGATCCCTAAATTGAAATTTTGAGTGGGTAGATCTCTAGGAAAGTGAAACCCTAGTTTGGATTCGGACCAGAAAACTGCAAAAAACCAGAAACTGCAGATCAAAATCTTGCAAGTCAATTTTGAGAGGTGAATATTTGGAATCTCCATAAACCAAGTGTACTAGTCAACTTACCTCAGTCAAGCACATCTCCTGGTAAGGTCAATTATTCATTTTGAGAAATTTCATTTTTTTATTGACCTCCTAGATAAGATGACCCCAAGCACTAAGCTTGAGGACAAGATGGAAAGCATAGAGAATTTTTGAGCATAGAAATATAGTATTGGCCTCATTCTTAGAGAGAATGATCTGACAAATACCTCAAAGGAGAAGTTGTAGAACCTGAAGAAGATGAATCTAAGGAGAAGCACAAGAAGGACCTAATTAGGGAAATGATGATCATTTCTGATTCTATCAAACATCACTTGATTCCTCAAGTGTCATCCAAAGAGACCCCAAAGGAAATGTATGATTCCCTATCCAGAACGTATGGAGGAAGGAACATCAACAAAAAGATGAATTTGAGAGCTCAATTGAAGAGGACCAATATGAGCCAAGGAGAATTCGTCCAAGAGTACTTCACAAGGGTCTCCCAGTTTAAGGAGAAACTAGAAGCCATTGGAGACTCCCTTGATGAAGATGAACTAGTTATGATTATTCTCAATGGTATCACTAGACCTTGGGATTATTTCATCCAAACTATGTGTGCCAGAAAGGAAAGCATGAAGCTTGACATTGTATGGGAAGATTGCATCCAAGAGGAGGCTAGAGTATCCAATAGAGAATCTCTACTTAGATAAGATGATCAAGCCCATTCCACCCATACCAAAAGAAGAATAAGTCAAACTAACTTCAAGGAGGAAAGACACAAGGAATCCCGACCTCCCAAGAGGTTCCAAAGGACAAGAGGAAACAATCAGATGAATGCCTACTCTAACTTTCAATGTTTCAATTGTCACAAGATAGGAGACATTGCTAGAAATTGTCCATTGAATAAAGAAGAATAGAAGAAGAACAACAACAGACATCATGCACACCTATTTGAAGATGAATAAGAACAGGAAGAAGGACCTAAAAGAAAACAAGCAAAAGAAGAAGATGCATAAGAGTATGTATTGTTGTTTGCACTCTATGGGTCTGTGACACCTGGAGAAAATACATGGCTTATTGATAGTTGTGCTTCAAAGCACATGACAAGACAAAAGAAAACTCTCTTAAAACTTGAAGAAAAGAACTCTCCTAAGAAAGTATCATTAGGAGATGACTATCAATATCCTATCAAAGGTATTGGTGAATCAAGCTATGAACTTGATTATGGAACTCCCATGAAGATGAAGGAAGTCTTATATGTACGAGGTTTGAATAAGAACTTACTTTCTATCTTAGAATTAGATAAGAAAGGATATAGGGTTACATTTATATATGGACAAGTACTTTTGTGGCACAAAAGAAAATCAATTAAATATACAGTTGTCATTTGTGAAGAAGAAGGAGGATTATAAAAACTCAAGAGACATTCGAAAACAACCCTTGTACATGAAATCACTAGCTTAAGTGAACTATGGCATAGGAGGATTGCTCAAATAAACTACAAAGCACTACCCCATGTGAGCAAAGTAGTATCAGGTTTACCAGATTTGAAGATCGACCATGAAGGCACTTGCAAAAGACGTGCAAGAGGAAAGAATATCAAGAATCTATTTCCGAAGAGTGAAACAAAGACTACAGGTACGTTGGAATTAATTCATTCATATGTATGTGGTTCAATTCCCTCCACATATTTGAGTGGTTATGAATATTATGTTACATTTATTGATGAATATTCAAGAAAAACATGGATATATTTCTTGAAAACAAAGGATGAAGTATTCAGAAAATTCAAGGAATTCAAAGCCTTGATAGAGAATCATTCAAAAAGAAGAATCAAGACACCCAAAATAGACAATGGTGGAGAATATACTTCAAAAGAGTTTGAAGCCTTTCGCAAAGAAGCCAGAATCAAGAGGGAACTAACCACTCCCTACAATACTCAACAAAATGGTGTTGCGGAAAGAAAGAATATGACCATTATTGAAGCAGTTAATACAATGATACACGATCAAGATCTTCTTATGCATCTATGGGATGAGGAAGCAAGAACAACAATTTATGTACATAATGGATTATCCCATAGTGCCCTTGGATTCAAGACTCCTGAAGAAATGTTCATAGGAAAGAAGCCTGAAGTGAGGCATCTCAAGATATTTGGATGCCCAGTATATGTTCTTATTCCAAAAGAAAAGAGAACAAAATTGGACCCTTCTAGAAAGAAGGGAATATTTGTTGGATACTATGAAGTCTCTAAATCCTTTAGAATATACATTCTAGGATTCCATCACATGGAGATTAGTAGGGATCTAACATTTGACGAAGAAGTAGCTCTCAAGAGATCCAGAAAGTGCTAGCATGAAGAAGTATATGAATAATATGTACCTCCCAGAAATGTAGAAGTTGCACCCTCCCCTAAAAATGAAACATCAGAGGACTATGATATGCCAGAACCTCAAGAACCTCCTACTATGAATATATCATGAAAGAGAAAGCCTGTTTGGTAAGATAAAATATACAAGAAGCAGAGAAGTATGGAGCTCAAGAAGTCTCCACAAGAGTAAGAAAGAGATCAAATCCATTTTCCAGTTATGTAGCTTTGATGTGTTATCTTGTAGATCAAGAACCTACCAGTTATGAAGAAGTTGTACAGAAGAAAGAATGGGTAGAAGCAATGACATAATACCAATCAATAATGAAGAATGATGTTTGGGATATAGTTCCCAAACCAGAAGGAAAGAGTGTGGTATCTTCCAAATGGATATACAAGATAAAGCATGCAGTGGATGGAAGTATTGAGAAATACAAGGCAAGGTTTGTGGCTAGAGGATTCTCTCAAAAAGAGGGAATTTATTATGAAGAGACATCTGCACCACTTCCATCAGAACCATCATGGCCGCTTGCATCCATGATGAAGTGGATTTTACACTAGATGGATGTGAAGAAAACCTTCCTGAATGATGTTATTGAGGAAGAAGTGTACATAGAACAACCACAAGGATTTGAAATTGAAGACAAACTGACTCATGTACGTAAGTTGAAGAAGGCTCTGTATGGACCAAAACAAGCCCCTAGAGATTGGTATGGAAGGATAGATAACTTCTTGACAAGCTTGGGATTTACCAAAAGCAAAACCGACCCTAAAATTTACTTTAAGGTTATGGATGATGAACCTATCATATTATTGTTGTATGTGGATGACTTATTTTTGACAGGAAATGAGAAAAAGATTGTAGAGTGAAAGAAGAATCTCGCCAAAGAATTTGAGATGAAAGACCTTGGATTGATGCACTATTTTCTAGGTCTGGAAGTATGGCTGAGACTAGAAGCAATCTTTCTCAAACAAGGAAAGTATGCTGTGGAAATATTAAAAAGATTTGATATGTTGGATTGTAAATCCATGGCCACACCCATGGATACCAGCATGAAGTTGTTATCTGATGAATCATCAGAGTTAGTGGATGTGACTTAGTACAGACAGATTATTGGGTTGTTGATGTATCCGACGAACACCAAGACATAAATATGCTTTTCTATGAACACCACGAGTCTGTATCTAGTTAAACCTAGATGTGTTCATCTGATAGCTGCAAAGCATGTGATGATGTACCTAAAAGGTACGATAGACTTTGGTCTATACTATGTTGGAGATCATGACTACATATTGTATGGTTATACAGATGCAGATTGGGAGGGAAGTGCCTCAGTAAAAAATAGCACCTCAGGTGGATGTTATTGTATGGGATCTGTCATGATCTCATGGTTTGGAAGGAAGCAGTCCAGTGTTTCTCTCAGCATAACTGAAGCAGAGTATATAGCAGCTTGTTCTGCTAGTTGTCAAGCCATATGGTTTCGAAAGTTGATGTCAGGTCTAATTGACCTGGAGTTGGATACCACGATGATTCTATGTGACAACCAGCGTTGTATAAAGATGACGAAGAACCCAGCGTTCCATGACAAGTCGAAGCACATAGAAATCCTGTATTTTTACATAGAGGATATGGTACAGAAGGGAGCTATAAAGCTCCAGTATGTGAGTAAAGATGAGCAAGTTGTTTATGAGTTGACCAATCCTATGTCTCGAGTAAAGTTTAAATACTTACACAACAAGCTTGGTGTGGTTTGAAAGGACCCTCCTTGTAAGGAGGAACAATGATGATGATGCTATACACTTTCCTCATAAGGAGGAACACTGATGATGATGCTATAGAATTTCCTCGTAAGGAGGAACAATGATGATGCTGTTGTAGAATTTCCTCGTAAGGAGGAACAATGATGATGTAGACCATCCTCAAAAGGGGGAGCAAGCTGATGATGTTGTAGAACCTCCTCGAAAGAGGCAACATGTTGGTGACGTTGCAACATCCTGTAATAGGGGTTGAACATCCTGTAATATGATCATGTGTGCTACAAGTTATGTTGTTGTTGTTGAAGAAAACTTTTGATGACATATAGATGTATCACCTTGATAATGTTGAATATGCTCTATGTCCTTGCTCCTACACTTGATGTTGTTAGAATACCCTTCTTGTTAAGGGGGAGTGTAGAAATATTGTGAATTCAAAGAATATTCCAAATGTATTTTATTGTTGTAACCTATCAGAGATGTTTTATTCCTCGATCGAGATGTTACTATTGTATTTGGTCATCATAGAGTCATGAGGTAAAACCTCCATTGTAAGTCGGGTCAATAGAACCCTCCATAATATAATATCATATTGTTTTGTGTCTTCCTAGGTGAAGTCATCCCGATAAGTTTGTTGGGGCCAACCTGTTAGGTAAAAGGTAAAGTGGAAGATAACATATAAAGAGCAGGTGTGTTCCTCATTTGTACACACTCATTCACTTATGTATAGTGCATAGTAGAGAGAGAGAGAGAGATGCAAGGAGAAGGAGCGCCTGTTTAGGTTTGTCTTTGTACTTTTGATACATCTATATAGAGGAAGTTTTGCTGGGTTTTATTCCCCTAGAGGGTTTCCCATGATAAATTTGTAGCCTGGAACCATCATTTATGCCCTCAAAGGTTGCGCCAACAAAAACATATACCTTATAATTTGGCTAAAAAATAAAAAGTGTCTGTTACAAAAAAATGAAAATTGGCATAGTTATAAAAAAATTCAATACATAAAACTTATATATTCGGAAATGTGATTCAATTTCCTAAATTTCATCTTTTTTACTCAAAGCAAGATATTTTGTGTAAGTATCTCAAAAAATACAATTAAGTTGAGGAAAGCCTAATTTTTTGCATCTAACTTGCCAAAAGTGATACTCATTAGGTTGTACTCACCCTAACGTGTTATGTTTGAAACCCTTAAAATGCCATAATAAACAAAAGTACACTCAAAGTCTACCAAATTTGATTATACATCACAAATCTAAAATATATAAGAAGTGTCAAATAAAATAGGTGAAAATTAAAATGCTTATTTTTAGGACAACCATTAAGATAATTATGGAATGCTATGCTACATAGAAAATATATGATTTGACTAAGAAAGCTTCTAAACTTAAGAAAGAATTCTTAAAACAAATAAAAAAAATACAAAAAAATATAAATTGCCAAGCTTGAAAACTTAAGTGAAAATTCTTAAAACAAGTCACCAAATACAAGAAATATAAATCACCAAATACAAAAAATATAAATGTAAAAGCTTGTAAACTTAAAAAGAATTCTTAAAACAAATCAAGAAATACAAAAAAAATATAAATAAAAAAGCCTAAAAGAAAAAAGCCCCCCTCCCTAGTAGCCCCCTTTAGACTATGGTACTTCCTATATCCTAACAGAGCAATGAACCCAGAGCAAACCTGTACTTTATTCACTGAGACTTAACTCACATGGCTAAGCACCGACTATGGCTCCCACTTTCACTATCAAATTTGGGCAAGAATTGTTACAGGGCACATAGTTTCATATGAACACATTCTATCACCCCTAGACAGACAACAAAGCCTAAAAGAAAAAAGCCCCCCTCCCTAGTAGCCCCCTTTAGACTATGGTACTTCCTATATCCTAACAAAGCCCCCTTTAGACTATGGTACTTCCTATATCCTAACAAAGCAATGAACCCAGAGCAAACCTGTACTTTATTCACTGAGACTTAACTCACATGGCTAAGCACCGACTATGGCTCCCACTTTCACTATCAAATTTGGGCAAGAATTGTTACAGGGCACATAGTTTCATATGAACACATTCTATCACCCCTAGACAGAGAGGCGCAGTTAATAAATTTGGGCAAGAATTGTTACAGGGCACATAGTTTCATATGAAAACATTCTATCACCCTAGACAGACAACAGAGGCGCACTTAATAAATGTGTGGAAACTTATCTGCGTTGTTTTGCCTCTGAAAAGTCACCAAATACAAGAAATATAAATTACTAAATACAAGAAATATAGAGATAGAAAAGCTTACAAGGTAAGATTCTTAAAACAAGAAATATAAATTACTAAATACAAGAAATATAGAGATAGAAAAGCTTACAAACTTAAGGTAAGATTCTTAAAACAAGTAACGAAATACAAGAAATATAAATCATTTGAGCAATTCAATGGATATGTTTATTAAATAATATGGATAAATATAAAGCATTACAAATCACCAAATACAATAAATATAAATGGAAAACATTAGTTGCTTCGACCATTAATTCAATGGCTCCATGGACGAACCAGTAACCAAAACTGAAAATATTACAATAAATCCGTAAACAACTATACATAGCACATTGAAAGCTATGAACTCAGACTCCTATTTTAATTTGATCTATCTCCCTTTGTTCTTCCGGTTCTTTGATTTATTTTTCTTCTTCTAACTCTTGCTTTGACAGCCCTCACCAACCACGACAGTACCCTGAATCACATGACGCTCTTCACGCTCAGATTCTCTCGTGTAGGTTTTAGTCTCTTTCTCTGCACTTTCAGATTCTTGCGGGTTGTTATGATCAGTCAGTTCTACTTCATGGTTTTTGTTGTCCCTCACTTCTTCTTCCTTCTCGGACCCCTGATTCTCTGCAGTTTCAGATTCTTGGGTGCTGTTCTTATTAGTCTCTTCTTTTTCATGGTTATTGTTGTCACTCATTTCTTCTTCGTTCTTGGACCCCTGATTCTCTGCACTTTCAGATTCTTGGGCGTTGTTCTTCTGCTGTTGAGACTGCTGTGGTGGTGTTGGTGGTCTTCTTATCAATACTTCCACTCTCCTTCGTCTTGGCTGCCATCCAATGTCTATGGCGTCGAGCAATGATGTCGTCCCAAAGTAATTCTTAAAAATATCCAGCATTTCTTCACCATTCTCCTTTTCAACCTGGCAAATTCATTCAGTCATGTCTTTTTAGCGATCTAAATTAAAAATCATTTTCAGAGTAAATGGAATGGAAACAACCACGTTCAACTCACCTGCTGAGTATCTTGACTACGTATAATTGAGAGGTTTTCATTGCATTCCAAAGTAATATGGGCGATTTGTTCGAATGGAACGTCTTTAATCATGTGCCATTTCACTGGAAATTTGCCTTTCCACTTCCAAAACTCGGTTGTCCCTCCGAAATCTACAGGTCCAACCATTTCAGCCACCCCACAAAAATTACGGCTTCTGTTCAAATGCATGAGCAGGCAAACCAGATAAGATTAGATGTTATCTAATAAATAAGGGTATTCATTCGTATTAAATGAATTCTCCACAGGTATAAGTATTGAAATGACTTGGAAGTGAAATTGAAAAAACAGATCAGTTCTGTTAAGAAATATTGAAGAACTAACCGAAAAAAGTAAAAATATAGGGCAGTTAGAACTCGAAGCACTTGATGCGCCTCCCTCGACCGTTTGCTCCGGGCCTGAGACAGCTGAGACAGCTTCAGCGTAAGCTGCGTTTAACTTTCGATTTCCCCTGAAAGTGCTTGTCCACACTCCATGTCTAATACTGCTAAGGAGGTTCTGCTTACTGGAAGATTTAATAACAAAAAATTTGGCGTTGGCATATCGAGTGATAAATCCTTGAAGGTTGTACTCATCCCGGACAACTTCAGCGCCCCTCCCACTTCCATTTGGGGATATTTGGCCTTGCATTATTTCAAGTCTCCCTGGTTGTGCTTGTGCTTGTAGTTGTAGTTGTTGATGATAATACTGATGTTGTGGCTGTGCAGGTGTCGCTGGTTGAAATCGATAAGCCTCTGGGTGGCCATAATAATAATTATTATTATGACCATGGTTGTTGTCAATATCATTTGGATTTATATTCACAACCACATTTACATTATACTGAGCTCCAGCATCTTGTGGTGGCGTAGGCGCAGGCGCAGCATATGGATAGTGAGGATACGGAGCTCCAACATTTTGTGGTGGCGCTGGCGCTGGCGCAGGCGCAGGAACAGGCACATGCACAGCATATGGATAGTGAGGATATCCATCTGCAGCATTTGGATAGTAAGGATTTCCAGTTTCTTGTGGTGGCGGAGGCGCAGCATATGGATAGTGAGGATATACAACTGCTTGTGGTGGCGCAGGGGCAGCATATGGATAGTGAGGATATCCAGCAGCTTGTGGTGGCGCAGCATATTGATAGTGAAGATATCCATCTGTTGGTGGCGCAGCAGCATATGGATAGTAAGGATTTCCAGCTTCTTGTGGTGGCGCGGCATATGGATAGTAAGGATTTCCAGCTTCTTGTGGTGGCGTAGCATATGGATAGTAAGGATTTCTGGCTTCTTGTGGTGCAGCAAGATATGGATAGTGAGGATTTTCATCTTCTTGTGATGCAGCAGGATATGGATAGTGAGGATTTCCAGTATATTCATATTCATACCCTTCATACCCATATCCATATGGGTATCCTTCATAAGGGACTCCTTGATATTCATATCGATATGGGAGTCCTTGATACTGGGGTGGGTATCCTTCATAAGGGACTCCTTGATATTCATATCGATATGGGAGTCCTTGATACTGCGGTTGCTGTGAGACCATGGCCATGTTGGTGTTTGGATTCGTTCCAATAACATTAGGGTTAGAATCAATGCTTCTATCTGGTTGATTTGCCACATTAGGGTTAGAATCAATGCTTCTATCTGGTTGATTTGCCATTTCAGATTTGTTTTTCAACAATTATAAAAGTTAAACCCCACAACCTCTTTGCTTTGTGTATGGTTTTCCTTTATATCGAAACTGAGATAAACGTTTCGATCTTTAGCCACCAGCTTTTTAACCTAACAGTAAAAAATGAGGGTTAACTTAATCACTGCAACATAGTGCCTGATTAGGGTAAACTTAATCACTGCTTAAAAAAAGACTGCTAAGTACCCAAAAAAACCAGCCTCCAACATAGTATGCTCCAACATAGTATGCTACTAGTGTCAGAAGGAGAAAGCGCAATCACTGCTTAAAAAATCAGGTAAACTTAATCACTGCTTAAAAAAGACTGCGAAGTACCCAAAAAAAATCAGCCTCCAACATAGTATGCTACTAGTCTCAGAAGGAGAAAGCGCAATCACTATTTAAAAAAGACTGCTAAGTACCCCTAAAAAAATCAGCCTCCAACATAGTATGCAAAGCGCATTACTGCTAGGTAGAAAGAAAAAAATATTCACCATACCTGAAGTGCTTTGTCCTCACCTTCTCAGGCAAAATGGAATGCACACGAACAAAAAAAACGAACTTGCTCTAAACTTCGCTGAAAAGAGAAAAGTTATAACAAAATCTCCAATAATTTGCACTTGTGTGAATCCCATATATATAACTAAAATGGTTAAGGTGGTAGTGGACCACAACAAAGTCAAGTTAACGGCTATGACAGTATAGTGGGGAAAGTTGGTTTAGATGGTTATTTTTTTAGGTGTAAATAATATTCAATATATAATAATAATCTAATTTTATGGTTATCAATATTTATTTATATTAATAATAATCTAATTTTAAGGTTATCACAAAACATTTATATGAGACCTCATATTTATAGGGACAATGGTCTCTCTTACCGCAAAGATTTAAACTTATGAAACTAATTATAGTCTTCTAGGAGAGAAGATATATTTAGGTCCATTGTAATTCAATAAAACAACTTGTTTTGGGTGGGTCTCTTAATGCTAAAATTCATTGTCAAACGGTTTGAATAAAATTAGGAAGACATTGTTTTATTTTTCCAAATTTTGATGGTACTTTTTAATTTTTCAAATTAAAAATGAGGCTTAGTTAGGTTGTGTATTGAATATGTTACATTAAGCATTTAAATAGGGATAACACATGAACACATTTAGAAATCAAAATTGACTAACTCAATGCTTAATATTTTATTGGTTCTAAATTATGTTACACATGACACTACCCCACATGTGGTACATAGGGATATTAGGTTTTATTCGTTCTAAATTATGTTACCCATGACACTACCCCACATGTGGTACATAGGGCTATGAGGTTTGAACTAGCCACGTCATAAGGAGTGTTTATGTGGTACATAGGGCTACCTCCTTGATGACTATTTTTTTTAACAATATTAATATTCAAAATAGTGATAATACATGAACACAATAAGAAATCAATTTTCACTCACTCAATGCTTAATTTATTATTATTTGTTCTAAATTATGTTACACATGACACTACCCTACATGTGGTACATAGGGCTAGGAGGGTTGAACTAGCCACGTCTTAAGGAGTGTTTGTCTAGTACATAGGGCCATGAGGAATGACACTACCCTACATGTGGTACACCAGCGTAGATCCAAATCCTAGGCTCTATCAAGGGCCGAGAGGGATCAAATCTCTTTGTAGGTATCCATTGATTTTATTCAAACCAAAAGACACATATTTTTATTTAGGGTCCACATATAATATTTTATTATTAATATTTAATATTATTTATGGCCCACATATAATATTTTTTATTTTGTTATGAACTAACATTACAATATTTCCTCATACATGGTTTTAAAACCATGCACTTGGTTTGTTTAAAACCATGTGCAAGGCCAACTTTTTTATTATTTTGTTAAGTAAAAATGTTACAACATCTCCCCCATATTGTGTTTTTTTCCTCACCCATATTTTTTTACGGATAATTAAATTTTTACTTTTTTATTGTTTTGTTAGTTAGGAAGATTACAACATCTCCCCCATATTAGGGTTTTTTCTGGCCAACATTTATTACGTATGTGCATGGTTTTAAAACCATGTGCAAACCATGTGCACATGGTTTTAAAACCATGCACATGGTTTATGGTTTTAAAACCACATGGTTTATGGTTTTAAAACCATGTGCAAGGCCAACATTTTTTATTATTTTGTTAAGTAAAAACATTACAACATCTCCCCCATATTCTATTTTTTTTTATAGCCGACATAACATTATGTTCTGTTTTTTTTAATAACCAACATAACATTATGTAATGTTAAGTAATGTTACAACGTTACGTAACGTTACAAGATCTACCCCATACTGGGCTGTAGAGCGCCTCTCGGCCCAACAAGGCTACCATGTTTGAACTAGCAACTTCATAAGGAGTACTTATGTGGTACATAGGGATATGAGGTTTGAACTAGCCATGTCGCAAGGAGTGTTTTAACAGTGCACCCTACACCAAGTGATCTACATCCTCATGGCTAATTTTTTTTAAGAATATTAATATTCAAAATTCTAATTATTCTATGGTTTTTAATCCTTTTTTAAAATCATTTGTGAATGAAATTTGTTGTACAAAATTGAATCTTGGTGTACATGCATATTCATTTTGTATCTCTTTTGCATTTCTAGGGGACAATAATGCTCCTACTATAGTTCTCCCCTTTATTTCTCCCCCTTATTTCTCCTCCTAATTTTAGCCTCAATAGTGCACTCTCTAGGTCAAACCCCCTTTATTAGGGTAAAATGCACCCTTAATGTGAGACATTCCCCTTTTTAGGGGTTTGTTCACTTCAATTAGTAGTTTTGGCCTAATTAACTCCCTAGTGCCACCTAGTTGGTTATTTAGGTCAAGTTACACTCAAGTTTCACATGCATCTTGAGTTAAACATTGGTTTCTCGTGCAAGAGTGAGTTAACTACCGCAAGAGGTAGTTCCATGACTAGTTTACCTTGATGACACTTGCATGGCCTAGTTTACTTCCTAAGGAGGGCACACTTGTCTATTATTGGAAAATATCATCACTTGTGAATTATAGGCCTAGTTATACCCCAACAACACTTGGTGAGCATAACTCCCTCACGAGGGTACATTTGGAAATTCATGATGTTTTCTTTTAGGTTTAAATAACTTTTATGCATGTAATTAAGCCTAGCTTGGTTACTTATATATGTAATATTGTATCTTATTGAACAATCACTTCTGTAATTCATTCTTTGATGCATTTTATTGAGCATTCAGTTTATTAGATACAATTTTGGATTGAAATCATCCATTACAAAGCATGGATGAAGACAATAACATTGAGAAGTGGATTACTTTCCCTGTATTGGTAACATCTCTTTTTCAAATTTCTCTTAAATTTGTGCTACCACCCATATGTATTACTTGTATTTTTGGGCACACTCTCTTGCACCTATTAGTGGTTGGAGAAACTATGGTGAGATTTTCTTTGGGTTGACTTGCAAGGGAGAAATAGTTTTTCTTGGATAAACTGGGATATTTTATGTAAGGGTTGGGGAGGTTTGTGAATGACTAGGTCCATTTAGAAATATTAAGGTTTATGTGACAAGTGGGTTATATGTATTGTAGAGGGCGCTGAAAATTTAAATTTTATCATATGTACTTTCATTCAAAGTGGGTCTCCACATGTGAAAATTTTAAATAGAATATTGTCCTAAGTATAAGATGCACTTTGAATAGATTAATCAATATTTTATAGCATTGTTCTTATGCATATAAAAATTTCCTAATATTTATGGCATTCAACATACATTGACAATCTTTTATGTGGTTTTGATAGTGGTTCCTACATGGAAGTCACATGTTGGAAAGGGTTAGGGGATGTATACGTAAATAAAGAAAGTAGTATACCAATGATCATAGGGCAATGCACATAACCCATGAGATTCCAACTAGACTAATACACAACTAGCTAAGTATACATCAACATTGACCACAACCAATTAAAATAACCCCTTAAAATAATGACCACAAAATTTACTATAACTAAATTATTTTCTTATTGCAAATTATATAATTCCTCATTAAAAAATATGTTAAACACTTAAAACATTCCACTCTATTTGAACCCTAATAAATTAAATTCATAGACATTAATGGTTTTTCCTAATAAATAATTAAATAATATAACTAGTAGGATAAATAATTATATTCTTAATAAGATCATTACAAAAATTCAAATAAATTTTTATTTTAATTAATAATAAAATAAAATAAAAGAATATAAATTAATCATTAATAAGTCTTTATGGAAGAAAAACAATTAGATATAATAAAATAAATTCTAATTTTATTGTTTTAATAAAATTATTAAATATATATAAATTGATAATTCTATTTTAAATAAATAGTACTTAGTATGTGTAAAAAAAATTAAATATAAATAAAATAAACTCCAATTTAAATCACTTGTGTGGGGGTAAAGATTGATAATCACTTTACACATGAGAGTTATGCCTCATTAATTTTGAAGTAATATGAATTTTGTTTTATTATTAATATACTGATAGGATAGGTTACAACTTAAAATTCTAATAACGTTTTAAAAATATACTTTGCTTATACAATTACTTTCCTTAATAAATCTAAGAACTTATTTGGAGTTGCTGTTTACCAAAGATTATACAAACACGTTCCACACTCATATTGATTTAATAATGCTTTTTGTTCAACCAAGTTAAAGACGTTCCAGACTCATCTTGATTTAATAATGTCTTTTGTTCAATCACGTTATGAACAATTGAGGCTTCCATCTCACTAAAGGCTTCCATCAAACACTTCATCGTAAGAATGACTATATAGATTATAATATAAACAATAACAAATTCCATGTTTATATAACCATACCATCCAAAGCCAGCCAACGATTTCTTATGTGGCCACAAACAAAACACATTTATAATGCATGAATCACAATATTTTTTGAGTTTCAACAGGTCACAATGATATTGCTCTCTCCAAAATTAAAAAAATAAATACACATTGTAATGCTTTACATCATATATGGCCATTTGATATATGAAAGAGGCATATTTGAAAATATCATTCAAAGCATTTTACCTGAGAAAAACTTAAGTATATATATTGAAACTTGTATAGTTAATAAGGTGCCACCACAATATGCAAACCTCATACAATAGATAGCTATTTAATGTTCATTCACATATACGATCAAATCAATGATAGAACGATTCTCCATGGCCCTCCATCAAGTCCTGATATAAGCCAGATCAAAACATGCATGTAACCACAAGCAAATAATTAACATTGAGAAGATAATTAGAGAAGATAAAATAATTTATAAATCTACAACAAGCGTCTATGGACTCAAAATAACAACCAATGTGAACAATCAATGGATTAACTTGCAAGTACTAACTTGGAATGAAATCTATCACTTGGGATATGCCCTAAAGTAGAGCTTCAATGATAGATAAACAAAATGCCAAAAATTCCTGCAATAAAATGGAAAAAATGATATGGACCAGTTATGCATCAAATTGTTATACAATAAGAAAAGGGATCTCTACAAGAAACAAAATTGTAGTCCATTCTTAGATACCATGGGAAATAAAAAGAGTAAGCTCAATGAGCTTCCACACGAATGAAACGTTGACTGCAGTTCCTTAACACAACCTACAACATCACAAAATAAAATGCAGTAACTTTACAAAGCTAAACAAGATTGTTTTTTCAAGTACTCCCTCACATTGTAAAACAAAAATTCTATGAAATGTGGCCAAATATCTAAAAGCCACTAGGCCACCAAAATAAGACCTAGATGAAGTTTCAACACAACTCGAGGATTTGAACACCAACTAGGCTTGCAATAAGAATAATAGTTCAGATATTATTAGAGAACGACTATTAGAGATGGTTCTTATGATGTTTTTAGTATCATAGACTCTAAAAACCTAAACAAGGGGAAATATTATAATAGCTGGATGTTTGGAAAAAAGGGAATTTAAAAAAAAATAAAATTTACCACAATCCCTTACAAACTTCCATTCCATCAATGCAACTCTCGTCATATCACCCTAGACCTGCAACTAAGAATATCAAGTGGAAGCTTCAAACTACAAAAGATTAAGAGCACACATATGAAAATCTGATCGCATATCGAAATGAGAAAAAGAGTGATATTAAGCAGAAACTATAAAATTTCCTATTGCTATATATAGGGACAAATCGAACATTGCAACACCTATTCCAAAAAATCGGGGGGCAATATGGTCCAAAAAAGTCCTCTTTCCATAAAATTACGGTGAATCAAATAAGGAAAGTGGAGTCACACCAAATTTTAGGGGCAAAATTCCCTTTTCTTCGGTCTCCCGCATTGGCTAACCTTCCACACATATATTTTTTAAAGAAAAATTTGGGCGTATGATAATAATTATATAAAAAAATACAATATAAAAATTCGCCCAACTAAAATTGGAAACACCTTAAATTTCGCCCAAGGGAGAAATTTCGCCCCTACAATTTTCCATGTTGTTGGATCCTCAGAACATTGTCAGAGGGAGCAGTCCCAAAGGTAATATCAACTATGCCTTGAGTGCTAGAGTCAAATCCTTTTCTCAATTCTCTAATGTAGATTCATTTTCTGATATATCAGAATCATAAATATCAGTGCATTCCTTGAATAAACCACCTATCAGTCCACTAGATCCATCTCCCATTACTTGTGTTTTTTCACTATATCCTAACTTGTCTGTATCCATCTCTTTCTCACTACATTCAAATGATTATGAATATGGTTTATAAGTAAGTTTGCAGTATGATATGCATGTTATGACAAAAACCATACTGTTATGACAAAAACCATACTTATTCCACTGCTTTGAAGTCTTGTCTATTTTTCATTGGTTGATTGTCCATGACATTAGTCATGTTTGGAATTATGTTACACTTGTTTGGATCTGATCTAAACATCTATGGTTCAAATCTTAAATCATTTGTGAATGAAATTTGTTGTACAAAATTGAATCTTGGTGTACATGCATAGTCATTTTGTATCCCTTTTGCATTTCTAGGGGACAATAGTGCTCCTACTATAGTTCTCCCCCTTATTTATCCTCCTAATTTTAGCCTCAATAGTGCACTGGATAGGTCAAACCCACCTTCTTAAGGTCAAATGCACCCTTAATGTGATACATTCCCCCTTTTAAGGGTTTTGTTTACTTCAATTAGCAGTTTTGGCCTAATTAACTCCTTAGTGCCTCCTAGTTGGCTATTAGGTCAAGTTACTCAAGTTTCACATGCATCTTGAGTTAAACATTGGTTGCTTGTGCAAGAGTAAGTTAACTACCACATGAGGTAGTTCCATGACTAGTTTACCATGATGACACTTGCATGGACTAGTTTACTTCCTATGGAGGGCGCACTTGTCTATTATTGGCACAAAATATCCTCACTTGTGAATTATAGCCATAGTTATTCCCTAACAACACTTACATGGTGAGCATAACTTCCCCACAAGGGTACATTTGACAATCCATGATGTTTTCTTTTAGGTTTAACTAACTTTTGTGCATGTAATTAAGCCTATCTTGGTTACTTATATATGTAATCTTGTATCTTATTCAACAATCACTTCTCTAATTTATTCATTCATGCATTCGATTGAGCAATCAGTCGATTAGATACATTTTTGGAATGAAATCATCCATTACAAAGCATGGATGAAGACAATAACGTTGAGAAGTGGATTACTTTCCCTGTATTGGTAACATCTCATTTTCAATTTTTCTCTTAAATTTGTGCTACCACCCATATGTATTACTTGTATTTTTGGGCACACTCTCTTGCACCTATTAGTGGTTGGAGAAACTATGGTGAGATTTTCTTTGGGTTGACTTGCAAGGAAGAAATATCTTTTCTTGGATAAATTGGGATATTTTATGTAAGGGCTGGGGAGGTTTTTGAATGACTAGGTCCATTTAGAAAGCTTAAGATCTATGTTCCAAGTGGGTTATTTGCAGTGTAGAGGGTGGCAAAATTTGAAATTTTATCATATGTAATTCCATTCAAAGTGGGTCTCCACATGTGAAAATTTTAATTAGAATATTGTCCTAAGTATAAGATGCACTTTGAATAGATTAATCAATATTTGAAAGCATTGTGCTTATGCATGTTGTTGGATCCTCAGAACATTGTCACAGGGAGCAGTCCCAAAGGTAATATCAACTATTCCTTGAGTGCTAGAGTCAAATCCTTTTCTCAATTCTCTAATGTATATTCATTTTCTGATATATCAGAATCATAAATATCAGTGCATTCCTTGAATAAACCACCTATCAGTCCACTAGATCCATCTCCCAATACTTGTGTTTTTTCACTATATCCTAACTTGTCTGTATCCATCTCTTTCTCACTACATTCAAATGATTATGAATATGGTTTATAAGTAAGTTTGCAGTATGATATGCATGTTATGACAAAAACCATACCGTTTACCCATCCTTTGAATACTCCTAAGACTATACAAACCCGAAGTTCACTAGTCTATTCCTTATTGGATTCCTATGCTATGTTACTTATTCCACTGCTTTGAAGTCTTGTCTATTTTTCATTGGTTGATTGTCCATGACATTAGTCATGTTTGGAATTATGTTACACTTGTTTGGATTTGAGCTAAACATCTATGGTTCAGATCTTAAATAATTTGTGAATGAAATTTGTTGTACAAAATTGAATCTTGGTGTACATGCATAGTCATTTTGTATCTCTTTTGCATTTCTAGGGGACAATAGTGCTCCTACTATAGTTCTCCCCCTTATTTATCCTCCTAATTTTAGCCTCAATAGTGCACTGGATAGGTCAAACCCACCTTCTTAAGGTCAAATGCACCCTTAATGTGATACATTCCCCCTTTTAAGGGTTTTGTTTACTTCAATTAGCAGTTTTGGCCTAATTAACTCCCTAGCGCCTCCTAGTTGGCTATTAGGTCAAGTTACTCAAGTTTCACATGCATCTTGAGTTAAACATTGGTTGCTTGTGCAAGAGTGAGTTAACTGCCACATGAGGTAGTTCCATGACTAGTTTACCATGATGACACTTGCATGGACTAGTTTACTTCCTATGGAGGGCGCACTTGTCTATTATTGGCAGAAAATATCCTCACTTATGAATTATAGCCATAGTTATACCCTAACAACACTTACATGGTGAGCATAACTTCCCCACGAGGGTACATTTGGCAATCCATGATGTTTTATTTTAGGTTTAACTAACTTTTGTGCATGTAATTAAGCCTATCGTGGTTAATTATATATATAATCTTGTATCTTATTCAACAATCACTTCTCTAATTTATTCATTCATGCATTCGATTGAGCAATCAGTCGATTAGATACATTTTTGGATTGAAATCATCCATTACAAAGCATGGATGAAGACAATAACGTTCAGAAGTGGATTACTTTCCCTGTATTGGTAACATCTCATTTTCAATTTTTCTCTTAAATTTGTGCCACCACCCATATGTATTACTTGTATTTTTGGGCACACTCTCTTGCACCTATTAGTGGTTGGAGAAACTATGGTGAGATTTTCTTTGGGTTGACTTGCAAGGAAGAAATATTTTTTCTTGGATAAATTGGGATATTTTATATAAGGGTTGGGGAGGTTTTTGAATGACTAGGTCCATTTAGAAAGCTTAAGCTCTATGTTCCAAGTGGGTTATTTGCACTGTAGAGGGTGGCAAAATTTGAAATTTTATCATATGTAATTCCATTCAAAGTGGGTCTCCACATGTGAAAATTTTAATTAGAATAAGATGCACTTTGAATAGATTAATCAATATTTGAAAGCATTGTGCTTATGCATGTTGTTGGATCCTCAGAGCATTGTCAGAGGGAGCAGTCCCAAAGGTAATATCAACTATTCCTTGAGTGCTAGAGTCAAATCCTTTTCTCAATTCTCTAATGTAGATTCATTTTCTGATATATCAGAATCATAAATATCAGTGCATTCCTTGAATAAACCACCTATCAGTCCACTAGATCCATCTCCCAATACTTGTGTTTTTTCACTATATCCTAACTTGTCTGTATCCATCTCTTTCTCACTACATTCAAATGATTATGAATATGGTTTATAAGTAGGTTTGCAGTATGATATGCATGTTATGACAAAAACCATACCGTTTACCCATCCTTTGAATACTCCTAAGACTATACAAACCCCAAGTTCACTAGTCGATTCCTTATTGGATTCCTATGCTGTGTTACTTATTCCACTGCTTTGAAGTCTTGTCTATTTTTCATTGGTTGATTGTCCATGACATTAGTCATGTTTGGAATTATGTTACACTTGTTTGGATTTGAGCTAAACATCTATGGTTTAGATCTTAAATCATTTGTGAATGAAATTTGTTGTACAAAATTGAATCTTGGTGTACATGCATAGTCATTTTGTATCTCTTTTGCATTTCTAGGGGACAATAGTGCTCCTACTATAGTTCTCCCCCTTATTTATCCTCCTAATTTTAGCCTCAATAGTGCACTGGATAGGTCAAACCCACCTTCTTAAGGTCAAATGCACCCTTAATGTTATACATTCCCCCTTTTAAGGGTTTTGTTTACTTCAATTAGCAGTTTTGGCCTAATTAACTCCCTAGTGCCTCCTAGTTGGCTATTAGGTCAAGTTACTCAAGTTTCACATGCATCTTGAGTTAAACATTGGTTGCTTGCGCAAGAGTGAGTTAACTACCACATGAGGTAGTTCCATGACTAGTTTACCATGATGACACTTGCATGGACTAGTTTACTTCCTATGGAGGGTGCACTTGTCTATTATTGGCAGAAAATATCCTCACTTGTGAATTATAGTCATAGTTATACCCTAACAACACTTACATGGTGAGCATAACTTCCTCACAAGGGTACATTTGGCAATCCATGATGTTTTCTTTTAGGTTTAACTAACTTTTGTGTGTGTAATTAAGCCTATCGTGGTTAATTATATATGTAATCTTGTATCTTATTCAACAATCACTTCTCTAATTTATTCATTGATGCATTCGATTGAGCAATCAGTCGATTAGATACATTTTTGGATTGAAATCATCCATTACAAAGCATGGATGAAGACAATAACGTTGAGAAGTGGATTACTTTCCCTGTATTGGTAACATCTCATTTTCATTTTTTCTCTTAAATTTGTGCGACCACCCATATGTATTACTTGTATTTTTGGGCACACTCTCTTGCATCTATTAGTGGTTGGAGAAACTATGGTGAGATTTTCTTTGGGTTGACTTGCAAGGAAGAAATATTTTTTCTTGGATAAATTGGGATATTTTATGTAAGGGTTGGGGAGGTTTCTGAATGACTAGGTCCATTTAGAAAGCTTAAGCTCTATGTTCCAAGTGGGTTATCTGCAGTGTAGAGGGTGGCAAAATTTGAAATTTTATCATATGTAATTCCATTCAAAGTGGGTCTCCACATGTGAAAATTTTAATTAGAATATTGTCCTAAGTATAAGATGCACTTTGAATAGATTAATCAATATTTGAAAGCATTGTGCTTATGCATGTTGTTGGATCCTCAGAACATTGTCAGAGGGAGCAGTCCCAAAGGTAATATCAACTATGCCTTGAGTGCTAGACACAAATCCTTTTCTCAATTCTCTAATGTAGATTCATTTTCTATTATATCATAATCATAAATAACAGTGCATTCCTTGAATAAACCACCTATCAGTCCACTAGATCCATCTCCCAATACTTTTGTTTTTTCACTATATCCTAACTTGTCTGTATCCATCTCTTTCTCACTACATTCAAATGATTATGAATATGGTTTATAAGTAAGTTTGCAGTATGATATGCATGTTATGACAAAAACCATACCGTTTACCCATCCTTTGAATACTCCTAAGACTATACAAACCCCAAGTTCACTAGTCTATTCCTTATTGGATTCCTATGATGTGTTACTTATTCCACTGCTTTGAAGTCTTGTCTATTTTTCATTGGTTGATTTTCCATGACATTAGTCATGTTTGGAATTATGTTACACTTGTTTGGATCTGATCTAAACATCTATGGTTCAGATCTTAAATCATTTGTGAATGGAATTTGTTGTACAAAATTGAATCTTGGTGTACATGCATAGTCATTTTGTATCTCTTTTGCATTTCTAGGGGACAATAGTGCTCCTACTATAGTTCGCCCCCTCCTAATTTTAGCCTCAATAGTGCACTGGATAGGTCAAACCCACCTTCTTAAGGTCAAATTCACCCTTAATGTGATACATTCCCCCTTTTTAGGGTTTTGTTTACTTCAATTAGCAGTTTTTGCCTAATTAACTCCCTAGTGCCTCCTATTGGCTATTAGGTCAAGTTACTAAAGTTTCACATGCATCTTGAGTTAAACATTGGTTTCTTGTGCAAGAGTGAGTTAACTACCACATGAGGTAGTTCCATGACTAGTTTACCATGATGACACTTGCATGGACTAGTTTACTTCCTATGGAGGACACACTTGTCTATTATTGGCAGAAAATATCCTCACTTGTCAATTATTGGCATAGTTATACCCTAACAACACTTACATGGTGAGCATAACTTCCTCACGAGGGTAGATTTGGAAATCCATGATGTTTTCTTTTAGGTTTAACTAACTTTTATGCATGTAATTAATCCTATCTTGGTTACTTGTATATGTAATCTTGTATCTTATTCAACAATCACTTCTCTAATTTATTCATTGATGCATTCGATTGAGCAATCAGTTGATTAAATACATTTTTGGATTGAAATCATCCATTACAAAGCATGGATTAAGACAATGAGGTTGAGAAGTGGATTACTTTCCCTCTATAGGTAACATCTCATTTTCAAATTTTCTCTTAAATTTGTGCTACCACCCATATGTATTACTTATATTTTTGGGCGCACTCTCTTGCACCCATTAGTGGTAGGAGAAACTATGGTGAGATTTTCTTTGGGTTGACTTGCAAGGAAGAAATAGTTTTTCTTGGATAAATTGGGATATTTTATGTAAGGGTTGGGGAGGTTTTTGAATGACTAGGTCCATTTAGAAAGCTTAAGCTCTATGTTCCAAGTGGGTTATCTGCACTATAGAGGGTGACAAAATTTGAAATTTTATCATATGTAATTCCATTCAAAGTGGGTCTCCACATGTGAAAATTTTAATTAGAATATTCTCCTAAGTATAAGTTGCACTTTGAATAGATTAATCAATATTTGAAAGCATTGTGCTTATGCATATAAAAATTTCCTTATATTTATGGTATTCAACATACATCGACAATCCTTTATATGGTTTTGATAGTCGTTCCTACGTGGAAGTCACCGGTTCCAATAAGGAAGGGGCTAAGGGATGTATACCTCAATAAACAAAGTAGTATAACAATGATCATAGGGAAATGCACATAAGCCATGAGATTCCAACTAGACTAACACACAACTAGCTAAATATAGATCAACATTGACCACAACCAATTAAAACAACCGCTTAAAATAATGATCACAAAATCTAATATAACTAAAGTTTTTTCTTATTGCAAGATATATAATGCTTTATTAAAAATTATGTTTAAACACTTAAAATGTTCTACTATATTTGAACCCCTAATAAATTAAATTCATAAACATTAATGGCTTTTTTCATAATAAATAATTAAATAATAGAACTAGTAGCATAAATAAATATATTTTTAATAAGATCATTAAAAAAATTTAAGTAAAATTTTATTTTTGAATTAATAATAAAATAAAATAAAAGTATATAAACTAATCATTATTAAGTCTGTATAAAAGAAAAGCAATTAGATATAATAAAATAAATTTATATATAGATATAAATATATATATAAATTGATAATTCTTTTTTCAATAAATAATAGTTAATATGTGTAAAAGAAAAAAAATAAAAATAAAATAAACTCCAATTTAAATCATTTGTATCGGTGAAGATTGATAGTGACTTTAGATACGAGAGTTGTGTCTCATTAATTTTGAAGTAATATGAATTTTATGTTATTATTAATAGGATGGGTTACAACTTAAATTTTTAATAACGTTTAAAAATATATTTTATTTATACAATTATTTTCATTAATATATCTTGGAACTTATCTAGAGTTGAGTACCTTGATTTTGTCATACTCTTTAGTGTAGATTATACAAACACGTTCTAGACTCATATTGATTTAATAATTCCTTTTGTTCAACCAAGTCAAACACGTTCGAGACTCATCTTAATTTAATAATGTCATTTGTTCAACCAGGTTATGAACACTTGAAGCTTCCATCTCATTAAAGGCTTCCATCAAACACTTCCAAATCATATTTGGATATGCATAAGCATTTTGAACCAATACTTCACCTTAAGAATGGTTGTATAGCTTAGAATATAAACAACGAACGACTGCATGGATAAAGAGATTCCATGTTTATATAACCATACCATCCCAAGCCAGCGAACGATTTATTATGTGGCCACAAACAAAACACCTTTATAATGCATGAATTGCAATATTTTTTGAGTTTCAACAGGTCTACAATGATATTGCTCTCTCCAAAATTACAAAATTAAATATACATTGTAATGCTTTATTTAAAAAAAATAGTTACGACTAAAAAAAGGAATTTTACAAAATGCATAAAATATGGCCATTTGATATATGAAAGAGCCGCATTTGAAAATATCATTTAAAGCATTTTACCTAAGAAAAACTTGAGGCAATGTATATTGTTTTGAAACTTGTATAGCCGTTAAGGTGCCACCACAATATGAAAAAGCTCATAAAATATGCAGCTATTGAACGTTCATTGGCATATGGGATCCAACCAATGATAGCACAAATTGCCATAGCGCTCCATCAAGTCGTGATATAGGCCAGATCAAAACGTGCATGTAACCACAAGCAAATAATTAGGATTGAGAAGATAATTAGATAAGATAAAATAATTTATAAATATACAACAATTTTCCATGGAATCAAAATAACAACCAATGTGAAAAATCAATGGATTAACTTGCAAGTACTAGTGTGGAACCCAATCTATTAGTTGGGATATTCCCTAAAGTAGAGCTTCAATGTTAGATCAACAAAATGCAGAGATCAACAACACAGAGAGGACGCGACTATGCTGCTATCAATCCAGGCAATCTAAGCCCCATAACGTAATATAAAATGCATTGAACTTAAAAACATACACATATTTGTAAAACATGCAATATACAGTAGAAGCAATTACATTTCATTCAAACATTCAACACATTAGACATGTTCATCATATTTCATCAAGAAAATACAAATGCAGAGATTAACACAAGAGATACTTATCTTGAAAGAAGCTTGTCACACAACCAGCTATGTCGCTGCAATGTTCCACCCAACAATAATCTAGTGTGCTCATCAATCTCTCAACAACACTTCCACCCCCGAGCTGGGCATGATTCCCACAAGGAATAAGGGAACACTAGCAGACTCACACATAGTCAAGGATATATCAAAATTCAGCCAAGCCAGACTACAATTTGGGTTTATAAGGCTACTAAGGAGGTTGAAAGCTTGTGGCTACTAAGCTATTTAGCTCAACCATAGAGCTATGGACACCTGCACCAGATTTGGCTTGGCTTCTAAAACATCTACACGCCCAACACAAGGAAGAACCCCTTCTCTGCTACATAATCCCTCAGGCTATGCCTTCCATTCCAATGCTATTCAGAGTGTGCAAAGAAGAAAACCAACCCCTCTAGATATGTCTGTGAGGTTCTTCCCACACTAGGATTATCAAGCTAGTTCAGACCCAATTACACTCCAAACCAGTTCAGTCCAAGGCAAAAGATGCACACACATCAATATTCAAAAATCTGGGTGGAGGAAAAACGTTTTGTAACAAAAAACGGTTTAGTAAAATGGAAGAAAAATAACCCATAATGAACAATTCGAATTCAACAATGAACCTAAGCATTGCATGAGCCAAATCGACTACTACAAACCCCAAAATCGTAATTCTTTGTTGGCCATTCACTCCACAGCACCAAAACAGATTTCCTGGGCATGCACAATGAGGAAAATGACATCAAATCGTGAATGACAGAACCCATCGTTGAGCATTACCAAAATAACTTCCCATCCATGGGGAAAAATGAAGAAATCTGCCCCCAACGTGAAGGAAACACACTCTCCAAGATCCCATTGCGTGAGGAAATGGAGGACGTGGGTGAACAACCAAATGGGCATGCATTTTTTGGTGTTAACTGTTGATGTATTTGTAACTTCGGAATGTATACATCTATATATCTTATGTATTGTAACTCGATGTTTATTCCGAGATGTATCTATAATGTAATTGAGTCATGTTGTCATGCCCCAATGTTCCAATAGGGAGGATGAATAATGTAAACAAGTCATGTCAAGTCATTGTGGGTAACCCTTTGATTGTCTAAGGGTTAAAGTCCTCGCAGTTCCGACGCACTAGGGTTATTAGACTCTCCTAGTAGAGGTCGACCCTAGTAGGGTTTTAGTCATGTCGGGATTAATATAAAAAGAGAGCTGGGCTCTCTATCTAGTACACAACTCATACACACTCAAGTGTAGTGCATAGTTGAGCAAGAAGAAGACACTGGGGTTAGATAAGAAGAATATTACTGTTGTCGGGAGATCACTTACTGTTTTGGGCTTTTACCATTTTGGTGTTGATTCTATCTCTGAGGAAGTTGCGGGGTTTTCTCCATTTATGGTTTCCCCGAGGAAAAACACCGTGTTCATTGTCTATTGTGTTTGATTGTTGTACTTGTTATTCTCTCAGTTAAAGATCCTAATAATGCTAGCTTAATGTTGAAAAATTAACATGATATCAGAGCTAACCTCAGAAGAAGACACTGTGCAGCTGCGGGAACTAGGGCTTCCTAGTTTGTGGATCTTCCTCCACAGATTTTCAGCAAAAGTAAGGTGGAATAACTCTCCTCCTTAGGGCACATCTTTCTGTCGAAGCAGAATCTAATTCTGAGGTTTTTCAGTTTTGGACCCGACACTACTGCCGGAAATTAGGGCTTTTCATAGAAGAGGAATTTTTCAGTGAGCCCAGGCCTGGATTGATCTCCTCCCCAAAATCGAAGTTAGGGATAAATTTCAAGGCGTTTGGGTGGACAGATCTCCAAAAAATCAAAACCCTAATTTGCTCCTGATCTAGTACTGCGGGATTTCAGCTCCGAATCCAAATTTGACTTCTTGACCCGGTAAGATCTAAATCTCTTGTATTTCCATTTGAGGTTCTCAGTCAATATGTCTCATCATACCAAGTTTGATGAAAAGCTTGAGGGAGTTGATAACTTCTGAGCCTGGAAGTATAGGATCTCCCTGGTCTTGGAAGAAAATGAGTTGGACTCCTACATCCATGAGGAGGTTCCAGTATCACAGGGAGATGAGGCAAAGGCCTTACACAAGAAGATGGTTATGGCAAAGAGAATCATTGTTGATTCTATCAAGGATCACCTTATCCCACAGGTGTCCTCTCTCAAGACACCTAAAGCTATGTTTGATGCCCTAACCAAATTGTTTGAAGGGAGGAACATAAACCGGAAGATGACTCTGAGGAATCAACTCAAGAATGTGAAGATTCAAAATGCAGAGACCATCCAGTCTTACTTCACAAAGGTTTCTCAGATCAAGGAACAATTAGAAGCTGTAGATGAAGAAGTGGAGAATGCAGAGATTGTGATGACAACACTGAATGGCCTTCATAGGTCATGGGATTCATTCATCCAACGAATCTATGCTAGAAAGAAATTAGTCAAATTCAACAGACTATGGGAAGAATGTTCTCAAGAAGAAGCACGGATAGAAACTCGAGAAGAGAAGATAGGAAGTGAAGATCAAGCTCTCACAGTTCACTCCAAGAAAGGCAGAAGAAAACCTCATCACTTCAAATGTAAGAATCCTCATCATAGAGATAACAGTAGAAAGGACCTATCTAGATTAAGATGTTATACATGTGATGAAATAGGACACTTTGCAAAAGACTGTCCTAAGAACAAGGTCCACTCTCATAAAAGGAAGGGGAACAAAAGATATTAATTCTTGCACATGATCTAGGAACTAGGAATCAAAATCATCAAAGAATAATTAACAAATACTCATGAATTGGAAAATAATCAGAACCAGAAATGGTTTCCTCTCTGTATATTTAATAAACAATAATGGGTTACAATTCCAATGCTGAGCAATGGCTTAATTCCATGAAGAATTCGAATACCTAAGGAGACAATTCGAATTCAGTGAGTGAGTCTAGCTTAACTAACTCTAAACCATTCAATCTCACTCAGTTAACCACTTGACCAAAACCCTAATTAACTCACCAAACCCTAACTGAAGTCGGAGTGCAATAAATGACTGAGTCTCAACTGAAGGAGATCAAACACATGTCATAGCAATCCAATCATCAAGTGCTAGTGCTCCATGACTCCAATGAACCCTGATGAGGTTAACTGAAGCTGAACTGACCATCAGAAGTTGGTGGAGGCGCCTTGTTGACTCCAGATCATTAAATAATAATAAATAATCATTAAATAATATATTTAATGAGAGGAGGCGCCCTAACTAACTGGTTGAACTGATTGTAACCACCAGTTAGCAATTAGGTGCATTAATATCACTCAGATCACCCCAGAGTGCTCCAGTTAGCCTCCTTGACTGTAGGAGAAGGCTAAGTTAGCCTCCTTGATTGTAGGTAGGTGTGGGTGTGACTGGATGATGGCAATTAATGCTCCACTAATGTTAATTAAACTTAGGATAGTGGTTTAACTAGGCCAATTTGACCAAAAGAGTGTGTATGATGGTAAATGTATCCAACACCCCCCCTTAAGCTATACTCAGGAAGAGTTAGAAAACATATATGCATAAAAATGCTAGGGCCCTGGCAACAAAGGCCATAGGTCACCCTGTACAATAAAGTAACTGCTTAATATAACCAAGGAAACGGAGAAAACCTCATGGGAAAAATACCCCCCCTCAAACTAAGCAGTAAATCAAGAATTGGTTCTTCTATGCAGCAGCATCCTGAGACTGTGCATGTGAACCTCTGAATCCAAACAAAATGAATATGTCTGGAGGAATCTTCCACTTTGAAAGAAGAACAATGCACTCAACTAAATCAGAGATATAAGCAGCTGCACGGTGAAAACTGGACCCATGTAGAGCAACTGAAATCATCTGAAGAGAGAGCAAAGGTTCTTGAGGATTCAAACCATGTATGGAACACTCAAGAAAATGATATGTTGCAGCTTTGAAAAGCAAACCATGAGTGGTAAAATCAGCCTCAAATATTAGGAGCAAGTGTCCAAGCGGATGCAGAATGTCTTCCTCTTTACTTGTTCTGTGAGGAGATGAGCATGTGACCAAAGGTAGAGAATCCCTGGGACTCTGGAGAGCGAATGCTTGAGCTCCATAATCTGATATAGATTCTGAAATAACTAATGAATCACAAAATAAAATATCAGCAACCTCATAAGAGGAAACTAACACCAAATCCCCAGCAGCAAATTTGAAGAAGAATTGCAGTACTTGATTTTTCACACCGGAATTGGTGAGAGGAGCTACAAGCATGACTGAAAGCTCTTGGATTTTAAAATATGAACAAAATAATATCATATTAGAATGTAAATCAGATCTAAATAAGTTCACAACAAATCCAAAACTATGAAATGAAATCAAATCCCCAGTAGCAGTTTTGTAGGAGACTTGCGGTACTTGTTTCTTCACACCGTTGATGAGAACAGCTACAAGCAGTACTGAAGGTTTATGAACCTGAAATTTTGAACCAAGAAATATCAGATCAGATCCAAATAAGATCATGTCAGATCCAATAAGGTTCATATCAGATCCAAAATTATGGTCAACCGAGACGGTAGATGCACAGTTTTCTTCTTCTTCAAAATTCTGAATTTTAGTGCATGCAATCCTGCAAGAATTTGCTGGAAGATCTAGATCATGGGGAACGAATGTGTCACTCTTATAATCTGATATTTCTTCCAAAATATCCAATTTTTTACATATTTGCACACCAGCAGCAACATTAGAGGGACAAAAATCAAATTTCTCTTCACTTTCGGAAGCAATTACTGGTAAATTTATCACATAATTCAAAGGAAAATCACCGGTGAATGTTTGCATGGAAGTGCAGCAGTGTTTTTCTTCAATATCAGAGATTCGAATGTCTTCTTCTGTTTCAGCAATATGAGAAGATGAGATATCAGAGATCTCATGAACTTCCGGAGCATCAAGAGAAGGAGTCACTTCATGGAGACTTTCTTCAATTCGAATTGAATGTGTAGAAGATTATGCTTCATCTTCATCTTGAACAACTTCATCCAAGAGAGTAGAGGCTGAGAATTTTGAGTGAAGAACTCTTGTGGTGCTGGCTGTTATCTCCAAAGTACTATTATGATCATCATTGTGCTTGCCAAAGGTTCTGTCCAATTTTGTCCAGACTTCCTTTGGGTATTCAGCAGAAACAAGACTAAGGTAGTACAAGCTAGGATCAAGGGCCAGACATATTGCTCCAATAGCTCTATCACCGTCATTTAGCCAGTCATTCTCATTCTCATAAGACTCTTTTCCAAGTCCAATAGACACCTCATAGAGACCTAGTCTCTTCATAGATGCAATCATCTTCAACTTCCATTCCGAATAGCTTGTGAATGGGGTGAGAAGAGGGATTGATGAGTCCATTCGAAGTTGTACCTGATAAAACCTGCAAATCAAAACAAAAAGGGCACCGTAAGGTCGGAAAGCATGCACATTCTAGGCTTTCATCACACCCAGCATAGTCAATCAAGCAAGCTTGATCAACAAGTTCTTTACTTGGGGTATTAAGTGGCAAGCGTTGGCTTCTGGTGCAGTGCCAGATTTTTGAGCTATTGCTCAAATTTCATGGAGAAATCTGTCAAAAATCTTGTTTTTGAAAGATTGATCTTTGTCCCGCCATAAGCTCTGATACCATATTAATTCTTGCACATGATCTAGGAACTAGGAATCAAAATCATCAAAGAAAAATCAACAAATACTCATGAATTGGAAAATAATCGGAACCAGAAATGGTTTCCTCTCTGTATATTTAATAAACAATAATGGGTTACAATTCCAATGCTGAGCAATGACTTAACTCCATGAATAATTCGAATACCTAAGGAGACAATTCGAATTCAGTGAGTGAGTCTAGCTTAACTAACTCTAAACCATTCAATCTCACTCAGTTAACCACTTGACCAAAACCCTAATTGACTCACCAAACCCTAACTGAAGTCAGAGTGCAATAAATGACTGAATCTCAATTGAAGGAGATCAAACACATGTCATAGCAATCCAATCATCAAGTGCTAGTGCTCCATGACTCCAATGAACCCCGATGAGGTTAACTGAAGTTGAACTGACCATCAGAAGTTGGTGGAGGCGCCTTGTTGACTCCAGATCATTAAATAATAATAAATAATCATTAAATAATATATTTAATGAGAGGAGGCGCCCTAACTGACCAGTTGAACTGATTGTAACCACCAGTTAGCAATTAGGTGCATTAATATCACTCAGATCACCCCCGGAGTGCTCCAGTTAGCCTCCTTGACTGTAGGAGAAGGCTAAGTTAGCCTCCTTGATTGTAGGTAGACGTGGGTGTGACTGGATGATGGCAATTAATGCACCACTGATGTCAATTAAACTTAGGATAGTGGTTTAACTAGGTCAATTTGACCAAAAGAGTGTGTATGATGGTAAATGTCTCCAACAAAAGAAGACATCATGCTCATGCTGCAGAGGATGATGAACCATCCAAGAAGAGAACTAGATATGAAAGTGAAGATTCTTCAAGCGAGGATGAATATGTTTTGATCTCTGCTCTCACAGGTAACATTACTCATGGATGTGATGATTGGCTTATAGACAGTGGGGCTTCCAAACATATGATTGGATTCAAGGAATCCTTTGTGAGACTCTCAGAACATGAATCACCTCACAAGGTGAAACTAGGAGATGACTATCAATATCCAATAAAAGGTAGTGGGGAATCTTCCTATAAGCTAGACTCTGGAAAGTCTCTAACAATGAAAGAAGTATTATTTGTGCCAGGACTCAAGAAGAACCTCCTCTCCATATCAGCATTAGATGCAAAAGGAATGCGGGTTGCATTCATAGATGGTCAAGTCATCATGTGGCCAAGAGGAAAGACTACCGATGATGCGGTGGTGATTGGAGAACAAGAAGGAGGATTGTACAAATTAAAGGGCCATCCAAAACAAGCCTTGGTCCATGACACAGTAGAGCCAAGTGAACTTTGGCATAGAAGGCTTGCACATGTGCATTACAGAGCACTACCTATTGCAAGCAAAGTTGTTGAAGGTCTTCCAGAATTCCAAGCAAAACATGATGGGGTCTGCAAAGGATGTGCGAAAGGAAAAAATACAAAGAAGACATTTCCAAGCAGCGAAAGCAAAGCAAAAGGAATCTTGGAAATCATTCACTTCGATGTATGCGGTCCTATGTCATCAAACTCACTAAGCGGGTACGCATATTATGTTTCTTTTATTGATGACTTTTCTAGGAAGACATGGGTTTACTTCATGAAGAACAAAGACGAAGTATTCAACAAGTTCAAGGAATTCAAAGCCTTGATCGAGAACCACACTGAAAAGAAGATCAAGACTTTTTTATCAGACAATGGCGAAGAATTCACTTCAAATGAATTCAAAGAGCTATGCAAAGAATCAGGGATTAAGAGGGAGTTGTCCACTCCTTATAATCCACAATAGAATAGGATTGCGGAACGAAAGAACAGAACTATCATGGAAGCTGCAAAAGCAATGCTTCATGATCACGACCTTCCTATGCATCTTTGGGCGGAAGCTACCAGAACAGCGGTGTATGTACAAAACCGTACTCCACATAGAGTACTCGAGAACAAGACTCTTGAAGAAGTCTTCTCCGGCAAGAAACCAGAAGTCAGACATCTCAGAATATTCATCTGTCCAGTGTACATACACATTCCAAAAGAAAAGAGAACAAAATTAAATCCTTCAGGAAATAAGGGTATATTTGTGGGATACTCTGAAAGCTCGAAGGCTTACAGAATATACTTCCCAAGATACAAGAATATTGACATCAGCAGGGATGTGACATTTGATGAAGAAACAGCTTACAACAAATCCAGAAAGAGACCTGCTGAAGAACCTGAAGAAGCAGAAGCACCCAGAATTCATGACACAACCATGAATGAAGAAACTCAAGACGAAGATCGAGATTTCGAAGAACCACAAAGACCTGTAGATCCACCTCTGGAGAAGAATCCTCATAAGAGGAAACCTGCTTGGGTACAAGAACTTATCCAAGGTGCAGAGAGATATGGGGCTCCAGAAGAGAATCATAGAGGAAGAAAGAGGACTACATCCTGCTCCGGGTATGTAGCATTACTGTGTGATTTCATTGATAAAGAGCCTTCCAGTTATGAAGAAGCGGTAGAACGGAAAGAATGGAAATATGCTATGATCGAAGAATACCAATCGATCATGAAGAATGATGTTTGGGATGTTGTCCCAAGACCAGACGGGAAGGCAGTTGTAACTTCCAAATGGATCTACAAGATCAAACATGCTGCAGACGGTAGCATTGAAAAATATAAAGCAAGATACGTGGCTCAAGGTTTCTCTCATAAAGAAGGAATAGATTATGAAGAAACATTTGCTCCTGTAGCTAGATACACTTCCATCAGATCGGTACTTGCTTTGGCTACAGTGATGAAATGGAAGATACACCAGATGGATGTCAAGACTACCTTCTTGAATGGTGTAGTAGAAGAGGAAGTGTATGTAGAACAACCACTCGGTTTTGAGACACATAACAGGGAGTCTCAAGTGTGCAGATTGAAGAAAGACCTGTACGGTTTGAAACATGCACCTAGGACCTGGTACGGTAGAATTGATAGCTTTCTATCCAGTTTGGGCTTTACCAAGAGTAAAGCAGATTCCAACCTTTACTACAAGGTTGAAGATGGCAACCCAGTGATGCTTCTACTATATGTAGATGATCTATTTGTAACATGTACGGATGGGTTGATTGCTGATACGAAGAGAAATATTGCTGCTGAGTTCGAAATGAAGGACTTGGGAATGATGCATTATTTTCTAGGTATGGAGGCACTACTACATTTCGATCCAAAATCTGACGAAAAAATCCGACGGCGCGTAGATTTCTTTTTTTAAACTTACCAAAAATCACAAGGATAATTTTTTTGTTGTTGTAAATGTGGCCATAAGCGTCGCTTAAGCGACGGCTAGTCTCATAAGCGTCGCTTAAGCGACGGATAGCCTCATAAGCGTCGCTTAAGCGACGACGCGTTGAGTGAGTGGAAACTATCCTACCTAGAAAAAAATGGATTTCAATAACACACATACATTATATAATGCACACATGAATTTTCCATAAATTTCTACCTTGATATCAATTTTTGAAGTTTTGTTTTCCAGTTTTTCAGCTCATCTCAAAGGCCTTGAAGAGATATCCATGATTATTTTATGATGCTTTTTATGTTTCTACATATATAATTTCTTATTTTCATATTAATATAAAATAAAGCTATATGACATGATCAACAACTCCTTGGATAAAAAAAATGCATTGGATGAAAGCAATGGGTGGCAAGGCCTTTCCAATAGGCATTGGAGGAAAATAAAACTATTAGACCCTATATGAAGCTTCTAAGGACCAAGGTCCATGAACAAGGACACAAACCATACAACATGGTATGTGTTGGAGAGATTGCCCCATATCTCTTTTAACAACTATGCATTAAGAGCCTTGAGGCAATATGGAATAAGTTAAGAAGAGTTGTTGATAGAGTTGATCCAAGACCGAAGTTCTTTAGTTGTGCTTGAATTCACATTGAAGTATAACTTGAAGAAGAGCTCCCATGAGAAATAGAGCTCCAAAATCAACAAATAGACCCTTGTGCAACCATTCCACTATGAACATATGCCATTATAGTGCAATAGTTGTCATGAACATATGCTTAAGCGAAAGCGCGTTAGTAAGCGCCGCTTAAGCGATGGAGCTCCGTCGCATATCCGACGCTTAGGTTATTGTGTTTTCGC